>JAEMWC010000096.1:405000-662500 GCA_016490735.1 Pachyseris speciosa
TAGAGTGTACATTAACACTGTATTACTCACATCTGTTTTCTCTCAACTGGTAATCTGGAAGCTTTTTCTTCCATTCAGCCACTATATATGTACATGTGAAATGGAAAACATTGTGTTGAATTTTCAATTTTCAACTGACCAAATAAAAGGAGAACAATACCTGTGTCTATAGCATTGCAATACCCCAATACAAATTTGTTAACTATGTACAGCAGTGGATGGGTGTTTTTTTAAACAATTCTTTTGTTTTTCAATTTGATAATAACACCTAATGAGCTTAAAACTACTTTACAAGCTCAATAAAATTCTGAACAGATAAAAAGTTCACATAAATACCCCTTACAAAAGGGCATGTTGAATAATGTACCTAACTCCACAACCACCTTGACTACTTTAAAATTCAAAGGATCCTTTGAAACAATTCCTGTCCAAAGATGTACAGAGAATTTCCAAAGTTAATTGTTTTCTTTTTCCTGAAGAGCCTTTCTTTCCTGGTTTTGAGACTTCCGTCTCTCCATAGCAGCAAAGCAGTCTGCTTCTTTCTTCTCCTTTTTCTTGTTTCTTTCTTCAAACATCATCCTAAAAGATGAAAAAAGAATGGGTTAACACAGAGACCTACTACCACATCATTACCTGAAGTAATCCATTTTCACAACAGTAGAGACTTCAAACCCCCTATGAATTTGTTTGGCACCGTCAACCATGCCTTCAAAATCTGTCAACTCTGAACTTGAAAACCCAATTACTGTGAAACTTGGAAAACTGTGGACACTAGAAGTACTTCTGCAATGTCTATTGTGTTGAAAGGAAAACCAATCAGATACAAGATAGCTTTAATAACCACAACCTGTATAATTATGTGGTTTGTGGTTTTACACTACAATTCTTAGTGTTGACAGTTTTCTGAGTTTCACAGTAAAGATAATTATGTTGACCATAGTAAGTTAAAATCTGCCATTCACAGGACACAAGATAGTGTGTTAATAACAATGATGAGACAAAAAAAGGAATTACTGATGAGAAAAGACACAGTCCTCTGCTAGATTTAAGTCAGGGATTACTAAACCACGAAACAGCAAAATGAAACACTGAAATGGCTATTTTTTCTACTTTGTTTTTTTTTTACACTGAAATTAACTGGCTAATTCAGCAGATGTTGGTCATGTTGAGGCTCAGTTTCCAGTGGTGGGTGTCTCGATGCACCCATGATTCATTAGATGAGCAATCTGGATACAAATTATCACTCACTCTCATTGAAAATCTCCTTAGACAGAGGTAGGCTGTTCATACTGCTGAATCTTGACTGAAAATCATACTAGTTTGAGCCAAATAAATACTAAATAAAGAAGGCACAAACCTTCACTGATGCAAAAGTATTCGGCAGGCATCGCTACCGAGAGAAGAATGGGCACTGCAGTTTTTATTGCCACATAGTGTAATAGAGTATTAAAGTGACAATTTCACAAAAACTAAATGTGTGAAATTATGGGATTTGTTCGGATGTTTAGAAAGATCACGATAAAAAAGACCTACTTGCCAAAAATAAGCATTTTCATACAGCTTGAGAGCAGGATATTAGCACTGTTATGTTCTGTTGACTCTCTAAGGATTTGCATGGAGTCAGCAGAGCATAATGGTCTAAATATATCTCAGAGCCAATTTGCCTGTAAATGCTAATTTTTGGCAAGTTAGCATTTTCATTATGCTATTTCTGAAAATCTCATTTACAACAAATCCCACAATTTCAAAAATTCTAATATTTGTGACGGCGCACTTTAGCACTATACTAGTTGTAATCGTAGATTAGAGAGTGCGTTGAAGTATTGGTAGGTTTGGTATGTTAACCCTAAACCACCATACACTGTATGTAGGGCCATGTGGTCCATGATGATCTTTGAACACTAAAAGCACATTTACAGCATCTTGGAAAGCCTCAAAAATATCAACTTTGACTAACACAATATAAAAACATAATTTCTGAAAATAGTTGTAGCAGCAACGAACAAATTATTGTAGAAATTGGCAATTGTTTGAGCTTTATCCAGACAGTAATCCCCAAAAATTCCTTCAGCTCCTCAGGACTTGTTCGGACTGAACATGGTATGTTCCTTTGCATGGCATATTTGTTTGTTTCAGTGACAAAATCAAAATGACCGATCCGTGGTGTAAAAAGGTGTACAAAATATTTCTCAGACATTATTTTGTTTATCCTGATATATCAAATTTCAGTCAAGGTTGTTTATTGAGAGGTAAGGTGGCAGATCATCCACTTCAATCGCCAATCCTCGCCACAAAGAACCTTCCCTGTTAGCAGAGGTCTCTGGCAGAATCCCAATTTCATCGTGTTTAACAACTCGATCAAACAGGTCTTGTTTTCAAAAGATTTCGTCGATTCAATTCCGCTTTTAAAACTTGATGAATTGTCCACTCATTCTAGTTGTATTGCCACCATTTTTACTTTCGCCATTTCCAGGCTGTAGCAACTCATTTAAGACATTTAGACATCACTTGCTGACGGCTGCCATCTTGAAAGCTACTGAGTTGGCTTGGCGATGATGTCATTCGTGTTCGCGCCCCAAATTGCTTGCAGATTGCAGGGGCAGTTCTTTTCAAGACACACCGGTTGTCCAAAAATCTCAATTCAGTCTAGATTAGGACTGCATTCTGCGAACGCAACTAGCTATGACATTGGCAGGGGACATTAGATTAGCCTGCAGAGCAGGTGTATATTGGGTAGTCTTCTTTGCAGCCGTTCTTTGTGTCGTCAAACAACGCTCCAACTATATACTGGATGAGCAAACGCTAAATTGAAACTAACAGATGGTCGGTCTCCTTTCGTAGACTTCCAAAATGGAAGTCTTTTAAACGGTCATTCTGTAATGTTTATATTACATACTGGAAGTCCAATGTTCAACCACACGTTGTATTTTGTATGTGTGTCGCTATGAACTTTGGGAGTTGTTCTTTTCAACCATCATCACGGTCCATGTGACTGATTTTCTGTGTATGTCTTAAAATCATTTGTTTATCTAAAACATTGCGAGTTACTTACTAAAGGAAACATCACAAGTTCATACATCATGAACATCTGCTATGCAGGGTGTTACAATATTCACCAGTTTTGATTGGTTGATTTACTAAGTACAGTGCTATCGCATTACTTGAGTATGTAAGGTTCAAGTGAATTAGGATAAACGATATATTTAACCACATGTGTTCGCGTACACAACTTACCAATACACTGCTGCAGCCAGTCCACCAGTACGAAGAACAAGTTCTCGAAATGTTAAGCGACCTGCTAGATTTGAGGACTATCTTTGCTAGAGCATTCATCGTTTTTAATGACCGTCTGTGGACTTTTCTTTCATTTGCTCAGCTTCGACTTGCTTCGATTTTCTTTTGTGATCACTTATTATATTTTTATTTATTAATTTTTTTATAAAAGGGGGAGATGTTACAATATTTACCAGTTTTGATTGGCAGTGCTATCGCATTACTCGAGTATGTAAGGTTCAATTGAATTAGAATAAACTATATATTTAACCATGTGTTCGCATGCACAACTTACCAAACACACATCACACAGGGTAACTTTGAATGGAAGAAGGTTAAGGAAAAGGTACCATACAGTGTGGCAAATGGAGTTCACACTGCTGGCCGAGAGCAAAAAGAGATCCCTGAATGTTAACTACAAGGAAGTATTAAGCCCTGCAGTTTCGCTCTTTGCTGCGCTTTCCATTTCATTTGCTTGCCATTTTTGCTTGCAGTGGTGTTTGTAACTATTAGCTTAGTGTGTTTGGTGTTTGAGAAAAAAAAGTAGGAAAAAAAATTACTTTCCTTCGCTGTTTTGGTGTTTCGATTCACTTTTCGTGTTTTACTAATGCCCGAAGGTTTGTGTCTTTATTTGGCTCAAACTTGTGTGATTTTTGGTGTCGATTCAACAGTAGGAATTGCTTACCTTTGTCTGAACAAATTTTCAACAAGACTGAGTGATAATTTTTATCCAGATTGCTTATCTCAGTAATGAATTGCGGGCACATCAAGACACCCACCGCTAGAAACTGAGCCTACCCTTTTTGTAGATGCCACAAAATTATCAACAAGAACAACATCTGCTAAATTAGTCAGTGTTTGGGAAAAAATGTGGAAAAAATACCTGTTTCAGTGTTTTGTTTCGCTGTTTCATGGTTTAGTAATGCCATTTCAGTCCATTCGTGAGTGTTACGCGTTTGAAAGAATATGCCTCCTCAGTTTGTACTGAAGAAGATTCAAATTGTTGTTGCAGTCTAATGCAGTGGTGTTTTTGCAAACTATTTGTGTGAAATATTCCCTATTACCAGAAAGATTGGGTGGAATTCAGTCAAAAATTTTTCCAACTAAGTTTTGCCATTTGTTGTCTACATATTCTGACACAATGCACATACTTGGCTTATCTTTCATTGCTTCTTTTACCTCCTACATTTATCAGTGCAAAGACAACTTTGAATATTGCTGATCCTAGCAATATGCAGGGTATAGACCCTATGCAAAAATGACTGCTTCAAATTATTCTTTTGTTCGTATTCAAAATAGCCTCACTAACCTCATTTTTGAGATCAAAATTCTAAAGAATTTGTTATCCTGGACGAGGTTAGTGAGGCTATTTTGAATACAAACAAAAGAATAATTTAAAGGCAGCCATTTTTGCATAGGGTCTACAGATCACATTATTTTGATATGCATTAAACAAACCTGTTTTTAATTATTCTCTCAACAATATCATGAGTTGTCAGTCGGCAGCCACTTGAGACAACTCTATACATGCCCCTTTCTTTTGGAATTTTAAAAGGATCTGTGCCGTCAACATCTAGCATGACATTAGTCTCGCCATGAGCCACCAAATCAATCTAAAAAGAGACATGATAAATTATTCATCAGTTCAGCACACTTCCTAGGAGTAAGGAAGGGGTACAAGAAGAGGGCAGTAACATTAATTCAAGTCTATTCAGTAGCTCATTTACCACTGAATGTATATCTCTAAAAGCTATTGTTGCAAAAATTGGTATGTGCAAGGTGTTCCAGCAAATATTCATGTATACCCCTTCTACAGAAGGTTGTTTGGTGGGTCTGGCTTTCCTTCCCTTCCCAAGAGATTCCAATTTACCTTCATGATTCTCTTAAAAACCTTTGGCATTTGACAGCGCCCTCCATCTCAAAATGTCCTTCATCATGAGAGGGAAGGTTTTCTTTTTTGGAATTGCACTATGGTACAACATTTATACAGAGCCAATTCCATGTCCTTGTTCAAAGTTTAATGTACTGTTGCAGGACATTTTCTTAATACATAATAAGTAACGTATGAAACTAAATCAAGATTAATTCTAACATTGAAACAAATGTTAAATTGGGACCAATTGACCAATTTTGATGGCGAATGTGAAGAGATTGTGAATTTGGATGAATCTGTATCATGGATTGCCAATAAAGTAACATAAAAAATTAAGTCCTGAGTGTTGAACAAGTGAGCATGGCGATTTTCCAAAGCTGAGGACCATTCCCCAAAATGTATGTCACAAAAATATATTTACCATTTCAAACTTGTTTTGGTTAATTTTAATGCTCAGAATTTCAATTTAAATTCACCATTCAAGCAACAATATTCTCTCTCCCTATTTTGATTCAATGCAAGCCACAAGATAAACAATCTAATGTAACATATGCGGAACTGAACAACTCTCAAAATTCCTTGTTGCTGCAATCATTGCAAGATGTGGAAAATCAGGTTCCCCACAATGCAGCAACCAACTCTTTGAATGCTCTGCAAGGCATGTTACAATGGGCCATGTTTTATGCAACTTGTTAGGCAACAATGCAACAAGATTGGGAGACAAGCTGTATGAGATGTTGTGTATTGCAACATAACCTTTAGTGTATCATCTACCATATTTTGTTGAACCGGTGTATAAGTCCACCCTACTTTTTGAGCCAAAAAGTTGAGATTTTCCTCATTTGTGGTGTCTAAGCTGAGTTCAAAATCATTTTGTTGTAAAAAAAAGTTCCATGAAGAAAACATTGCATCAAGAATTACGTGAAAAATCTCCAAAATTCAATGCCATACCTTCAACATAAAGGTACTTTTATTTTAACAAACCTTCTAACTTTTAGGAGATGTTTGGGAGCATTTTATGCCAAGAAAAATCTCCAAACAGTTCAAAAAACACGAAAACCTGAAGTTGTAAACAACCCGCCATCTTGTATAATTTAGTAACCAGGCGTGCTAGATGAGAGGTTACCAAGCTAGTGACGTGTTTCAAAGCATGTCGGATTCTGCCTGACTGCAAGAGCAGAAACGAGATGGTTTTGCTCAAGTTTATTTAAGAATTCTCCCATAAATCACATCACAAAGTAGACATAATGGGCTCACAGGAAATGTGGCAACTTTTGTGAAGGTAAAAGGCTTGAAGTAGGCCGGTATGTGAAGACCGAACATGGCGTATAAGACAAATCATGGAACAAGCTGGGAGCACCATGTATTTCTAAACAATTTCTATACCACTTAGTATTAAATATTCTTTTTTAAACTAATAATATTGCAAAAGTTGCCTTATTGTGCTTCACTTTGAAGTCTATTGTTATGCCAATGAAGGGTTATTTTCTCCACTCGTTGAGTGACCACTGAGTTTTGGTCAGTGTATAAGTCAAGGTCGATTATTTGGAGTGATTTTCAAGACTTGAAAGGTCTACTTATACACCGGAAAATACAGTATGCCAGTGAATAGAGCGTTTTCATTCACATCACTACCAGTCATATTGGTTTACTGAAACAAAAGAAAGTATTTGCGTAAAAATAGAGTGCAACTCCCAAAGGTTTAGTTTGAAACACCAACATGGCCACCATGATGTAATAATAATAATAATAATAATAATAATAATAATAATAATAATAATAATAATAATAATAATATAGGATTTCTATAGTGCCCACCCTAGAGTTTGGAGCGCATGAAAACCCTCGGAGCATGTGAAAACCCTCCATTGCATCCATGAGTCTTTGAAAAAAAGCAAAACTTGCAGAATGAAGTCCAGGACAATATCCCATTCTGTTGGATTAAGTATTCGGTTTGGATGGAGCGTTCCATCCAGTGCTGCTTCATGGCTCATGGCAATAACAGAAATGAAAAAGAATACTCACATTTGTAAACAAAAAAATACCAACATACCTTAAACTGATCCAGCAGTTCCTTGGTCACAGTGTATGGTGCACCGATGATGACTTGATCAACGTGGCGACAAGCCAGTACACTGAGCACCCTTTGATGCAAGCTCATGATTGGATAGTTGCTCCCCTTATAACGATTGACAACTTGATCGGTATGGAGACCCACTATCAAATAGTCGCCTTGCTTCTTTGCTGCCTCAAGAAAATCCAACAAACCAACATGGAAAAGATCAAACGCACCAGGGGCGTACACTATTTTATCACCAGGGTTGGGTTCCTTTCCATCTGAGAACTGGACGATCCTTTGAGAGGTTGGAAGGAAATGGGATACACAGGTCCAGGGGCTCTTAGCACATGGACCAGAACTGGCCCTACTAACCTGATCAGGGTCCAAATTTCCAATGGGCGAGGGAGCCCTGTCAAAATGTTCCTTGGTCATAAGAAGCATCCGTCCCACCAGATTTGTAGTGGAAACCCCAGCAGTACGCTTGCATTCTTTATATCGACCAGCAGCCTTTACCGCGGCATACGTATCATTACCATCGGCCGTCAGGGTGATGTCATCGCCGTGTACACAGAAATCACATTTATACTTATCTAGTGTCTCGAGTGTCGTCACATACGGAGCACCCATGACAACTTCATCAACCCACTTGATCGCTCGGCACATCTTGTACCTTTCTTGCTCGTTAAAAACCGGGGGACCTTTGTGTATCGTGATTTCCTCATCTGAATGAACGCCCACAACAAGAACATCGCCCATCGCTTTGGCTTGTCTCAGAGCGTTGGCGTGACCAAAGTGTACCATATCGAAACAGCCGTCCGTCCAAACACGGATCTGTTTTCGACGCTTTTGTTCAGTGCGATTGATTTCGTCGTTATCCATATTGCATTTAACTTTCCTTCAGGGAACCACCATCCCACAAGTGAAAACGAAAAACGAAAGGTACTTCAAGCATTACGTATTAAGCCTGCCTCGTTCTCAAGGGATTCGTAAACTCGCTCCACGCCTTCCCGGTCAAAACAAACCTCTGTCCCACCCAAGTTTAGTTCCACCCAAACCACACCTTCAACCTTGTAAACTGTGCGTTTTAGTGCAGTTTCCAAATAACGTCAGAGAAAAACTTAAAAACAAAATGTCTTACCACTTACAGCTTGTTTTTTTTGTTTTTTTTTTGTTTTTATGTGATCGTAAAGGAAGGAGGAGAAAGGACTAGCTATTCACGTGCAGTGATACTGTAAACAGCTCCAGATAGATGTTCCAAAATTTCCTTCAATTTCCCTGGTCGCTTTTATTTTAAGCTTTACACTGAATGCACTCCACAATCCATTCTGGTTCTGAAACTTAATAATAATCAACAAAGACGATTGAATGTCAGTTGTAGGGAGTTTTCACCCAGAAATTGAAGAAAAGTAGGTGTCCCCAATTAGAGTGGCGTTTGGCTGGATGACTCGACGGAGCGAGGAGGACTAACAGTAGTGCAGTGGTGGTTGGGTAACACTAAAAAAAATCGTAAGTTGCTGCTGAACAGTATAATGCCACATAGAAGACTGACGTAGGAATCCTCTGTAGAGGAGACATGCTTTTAAGTTAAAATTAAAGAGACTCTTATTCTTCAATCTTGAAAAGCTGGATGGTTATACTGACATAGACACCCTTATTAATGAAATAAATTAAGGTATCATGTGGAATTATTTCTTTCTCCTCCTAGTTATTTCTCCGTTCTCTACATGTTTTACCTGCCAACTCTCATGCATTATGCGTGAGTCTCACGCCTGCGGACCAAGACGTCGATCTCACGTATTGAGGACAATTTCTCACGTCTGACTTAGAAATCTGGATGACTTGTCCTTTAACACATTAACAACAAAAATTGAATTCAATATTCCCCATGAATGTTCCAAAAAACGGTGCTTAATGTCGAGTTTCGTCATTACTGTATCAGAACCCGCTAAAATGTCGCGTTTCAGTTTGCTTTCAAACTCAAATAGCTTCGGAAGTGTTCGGAAGTCATCGGACATATTCGGTAGCGTTCGGAAGTCTTCAAGAAATCGTCGGCAGTCGCTGGAACATTTTCGGAAATTCCAGTGTCGAGGAGACGAAAATATCACGCATATGACTCAGAAAAAGTTGGCAGGTATAACATCTCTGTAACAGTGAACACTTCTTTACATTTGTATGTTATTTAATCACTCAATATTCCGTTGTGTAAAACGAAGACTGGACAGAAAAGTTTCCATTACAGAGCAGTTAAGATATGGGATAACATGGACAATGATCTGAAACAGTTACCCCTAAGTACATTTAAAAATAAATTTAAAAAGACGCTCATCAGTTCGGCTTAATGCATTGATATTCAACCATCGTTCACTTATGAATATGCATTTTTTTTATCTTATATTTTAGTAGTTACCTATTTTAGACTTTTAGATTTTTAGACTTTTTAAAGTAGAATTGTAAGTTGGTATTGAAAAACCCCCTCGGGAATACTAATTAAGTATGTATGTATTTTTTATGTATATTGTGTATATTCATGTGTTCTAATCACCGTTATATATCTAACAAATAGATTCCATGTTGCCGTTCGTCTGTTCAGTAATAGATCACAGATGACGTCAAAATGTGGTAAAAACAAAGAAGTGGCACACGAGCCGCAGGCGAGTGTGTCACTGAACAAAATGCGAGGGAAAAACTTGTTTATTTTCACATTTCTGGAAAAATAGTTGCAGTGATGACGTAATCTGCGCATCTCTCCTCTAACAGATCATAGCTAAGAACCAATCACAACGCGCGAACTATTCACCTTATTATATAAATATCAGTGGCTAATAATGTTCAATAATGTATGTATGTAGCGTCCTCACACTGCCTACCTCGACTAGCTCTGCTAAATGGTGTCGTTCTGGGTAGTCCCTGGTTCAAGTCCTCGGTCATCCTTGTAAATAGCCAACTGGTTTGCCTCCGACCAGTTGGGATTCTTATCATGTTGAGTTTATTTCAATTATTTGTTTCTCACATTGTTTGTATTTGTATCATTGTAATTGTCCCTGAAAAGCCCCGATGGGGAGAGGATAATAAAGTTATTATTTTATTTTATTTTTTTATTAAATTGATGAGCAGCAGATGTTCCGTTTCAGTCTTTCATATTTGCTCAAACAGTCCCTGCCATTTTCACCAACAGCTTCCCGAGGTCGGTGCTGTTTGCATGTGGTTCTGACTAACTGTGGCCAGGCGGGGACGATTGTAAAAAAAGTTCAGAGTGGTTCAATAGAGGTTTGACTTTCGGGTGGAATTTAAGAAAAAAAAGTCGGCGGAAAATCCTCAGGCAGGTGGAGGAAAAATGGCTTGCGAGCTTTCCATAACATGTAGGAGAGATCATACGGTCAGGTAAAATGAAAATACCTTACGAAGTCATTTGTAATATAAATGTGCGATTTAGGGGAAAAACAGAGAAATATACGAATGGTAAATCGAGAGTTTGCGAGGCGGCAAAACAAGCTATTGGTCTGCGAGTTCAAGGCTTTCTTTGCCTGGTAAAATAAATCGAGATTCCGAGGAGGCTCCCAGCTATAAGCTGACATTGCAACACTCGGTGAAATTTCGCTCGAATTTTACGAGGTGATAGTTTTTTCAAAGACCATTCGCCATTGACAAATATGAGTTAACATGCAAATTTCCTCTGATTTGCAGTGGCTTTATCGTGTTGGCCATTTGGTAATCGTTTCAAGGATACGCAGAATTATAAACTGGTAAAAATCTCTGTAATATAAATGAGCACAATGAAAAAGGAAAGATGAACTTATCAGTAACTAAAATTACTTTCGACGTGTCGAAGATCCGTCGTAGCAATTAGGTCTAAGCACCGAAGATCCGTTATTTTTATTATTTCAAAGAACGTTTCATAGTGCGGGAATAATATCTATAGCAAACCCCGAGAGCTTTATTTTGACTAATAAATAAGAAAAAACACATCTTATCTTGGACTGAAAATGCCAGAAGAAATGGACTGATTCCCCATTCGATTTCCGTTTATTCGTATCATCGTTGATTTTGCTAAATAATACCTTTGAAAAATTGAAAATTGAAAGGGTTAAAAGTTGACAATGGCTTTTGAAAAAATGTATTAGGACGTTTCGGTTGCTGCTACCTTACAGCAGCAACAAAAACGTCTTTGCATAGTTTGTTTTGAAATTCAACCCTTTCGATTTTTTACCGCTGAAAGACATTCGTCATTTCATTTGTACATGATTTATTACAAAAGTTGATGTACATTTAAGTTTTGGCTCAAGGATTTTCAGTTTACCCACCAAGTCATTTGTCTTTTGGATTTTACTA
The DNA here is from genome assembly GCA_016490735.1 of Pachyseris speciosa. Lineage (NCBI taxonomy): Eukaryota > Metazoa > Cnidaria > Anthozoa > Scleractinia > Pachyseridae > Pachyseris > Pachyseris speciosa. Next base: position 416,535 of record JAEMWC010000096.1, read on the forward strand.
ATATCTCAACGTTTAGAAAATTACCATTAGAATATTTCAAATCACCTGCCAGTGTTGTCGACATACATAGTCGGCCCACGCACATAACTCGTGTTCCGGTCACCATCGCGACCTCGTTCCCAGGGTCTCCCCTTCTCCCCCCACCCCACCACCAAGGGACGGGAAGAGGCGAGACCCTGGGAACGAGGCTGCACTGACTCTTGCAAAAGTATAACAAACTATTACAACTAAGTTTTTGTTCGCAAAATGCATCAGAAATTGCCATTAGTCCCCTTTTCGTTCGTCGGCTTCAGCTGAAATTCAAGTAATGACATATTTGCTCGCTAAAGTTCAGTAGAGAAATCATTTGAAGTGCGATTGACACACCAATGTTGATTTAACGAGGCTGACAGCCGCACGGTGTCAGGAGATATCGCCGGACAAGAAGAATTAACGGCGTTACTTATTACTACCTGTCATTTCGAACAGTTTAGTTTAAACTGGGGACTTATCAATGTGGTGCTCTCCATCAAGTCCACGGGACCTCAGACGGAGAGCACTTTTCGCAGGATGTTGGCAGAGCCAAGAAGAAGGCGAGGAAGCGCAGACCATGTTCTGTACGGTCTCTGTTGTGTTGTTATGCTTGAACGGTTATTCCAATACCGTCTTAGTGACACTTGAAGTTGTTTGGTATGAAGCCTAGCCAGGAGGACCCAACGACAAGCAAGTTTCGGTAGATATCTGTTCGGTGGAGGCTAATTCGCCTTGGGACTTCGGCGTCGAATAATGAGTGCACTCGGATTTTCGTAGCCAAAACGTGTCCTAAAAGATTCGCAATTGGGAAATTATAGCCCCCGAGGTTTTCAGAAAGGTCGTAATTGCTGTTTTTGGCAGTCAGAAACATCAGCTAGCATTTTCGGAAAGGAAATAGTTCCCTAGAAAGTTCGTGGAAGTTTCATTTCAGCTTGAATTTTCTCAAAGGAAGATTTTGTTCCCTAACATTTTCGGGCAATTAAAATTTCAGCTAGGGAATCCGAACAGATGAACTTCTTCTAGCTTACGAAAACACCACTTTAAACAGACTTCAAACACCACAAGGTATTTAAAATTGCCTTTCTACAGCTTTTGGTTGATTTGGCACCTGGTGGGGGAGTACTCCCTCAAATGGGCTATATAGGTATGTGCGGCCCCAAAGGGTATGGTTTTTTAGCTGTTTAGGCCTGAAATAGGGTATCGATTTTGACCATTTTGGTCTGAAATAGGGTATGGTTTGTGCACTCTAGCCTTGATTTGATTTTATTATATAAATATCAATGGCTAATAATGTTCAATAATGTATGTATGTAGCGTCCTCACACTGCCTACCTCGACTAGCTCTGCTAAATGTAGGCATGTGTGCAAGTCTATAGTCTCCTTTTAATTAATAAGATTGTTGTTGTCGTCGTTGTTGTTTGATTTTTAGTCTTGCAGTGTACTTTACCCTCGGAATAAACCGTCTGCGATAGCACCAGTGTTTGCAAATAACTTAATATCCTTTTCTTGGCTCCTTCACTTGTAAAACAAGAGACATCGCCTCCGTCCGCGAATTTTGAATCTAAGGTCAGCGGTGTGCAACTGCAATAACCAGCGCTTCATTTGGATACAGTCGAACCTAATCTCGTACCCAGATCTCGGCCGTGGGAGATGTGGGTAAGAGATAAAGTCGAACCTCCGCTTGCGAACGTCTTCTACAAGCGGACATCCAAACGATCCTGTCAGTCCACTTCCGGGAGGATTAAACTTGACGGCAGATCGACTGCCTTGTAGATTCGCTCCACGCCTCCCAAGTGGATCCGAACCGACAACACCCCTTCATTCAACATCTCCAACCACGGAAAAATAATTTTCTGAGGTGTTCAAAAATGATGCCCGATTAAAACTAAAAGAATTAATAGCCATAACAAGCCACCTGCAAAATGGTCTGCTTCTTGCGTGTGTGTGTGTGTGTGTGTGTGTGTGTGTGTGTGTTTCCTCATGAAATAAGTGAATGAGGACGGAAGTGACAGGTCCGTTACAGGAGGCAGGAGTGGCCGAGCGGTTAGGACGCTGGATTTCAATGCGGTTGTCCCGGGTTCAAATCCCGCTCTGGCCGCTAGCTGGTGTTGTTCTGGGTAGTCCCTGGTTCAAGTCCTCGGTCATCCTTGTAAATAGCCAACTGGTTTGCCTCCGACCAGTTGGGATTCTTATCATGTTGAGTTTATTTCAATTATTTGTTTCTCAAATTGTTTGTATTTGTATCATTATCCCTGAAAAGCCCCGATGGGGAGAAGATAATAAAGTTATTATTTTATTTTATTTTTTTATTAAATTGATGAGCAGCAGATGTTCCGTTTCAGTCTTTCATATTTGCTCAAACAGTCCCTGCCATTTTCACCAACAGCTTCCCGAGGTCGGTGCTGTTTGCATATGGTTCTGACTAACTGTGGCCAGGCGGGGACGATTGTAAAAAAAGTTCAGAGTGGTTCAATAGAGGTTTGACTTTCGGGTGGAATTTAAGAAAAAAAAGTCGGCGGAAAATCCTCAGGCAGGTGGAGGAAAAATGGCTTGCGAGCTTTCCATAACATGTAGGAGAGATCACACGGTCAGGTAAAATGAAAATACCTTACGAAGTCATTTGTAATATAAATGTGCGATTTAGGGGAAAAACAGAGAAATATACGAATGGTAAATCGAGAGTTTGCGAGGCGGCAAAACAAGCTATTGGTCTGCGAGTTCAAGGCTTTCTTTGCCTGGTAAAATAAATCGAGATTCCGAGGAGGCTCCCAGCTATAAGCTGACACTGCAACACTCGGTGAAATTTCGCTCGAATTTTACGAGGTGATAGTTTTTTCAATGACCATTCGCCATTGACAAATATGAGTTAACATGCAAATTTCCTCTGATTTGCAGTGGCTTTATCGTGTTGGCCATTTGGTAAACGTTTAAAGGATACGCAGAATTATAAACTGGTAAAAATCTCTGTTATGTAAATAAGCGCAATGAAAAAGGAAAGATGAGCTTATCAGCAACTAAAATTACTTTCGACGTGTCGAAGATCCGTCGTAGCAATTACATACTAGGTCTAAGCACCGAAGATCCGTTATTTTTATTATTTCAAAGAACGTTTCATAGTGCGGGAATAATATCTATAGCAAACCCCGAGAGCTTCAAGTTGACTAATAAATAAGAAAAAACACATCTTATCTTGGACTGAAAATGCCAGAAGAAATGGACTGATTCCCCTTCCGATTTCCGTTTATTCGTATCATCGTTGATTTTGCTAAATAATACCTTTGAAAAATTGAAAATTGAAAGGGTTAAAAGTTGACAATGGCTTTTGAAAAAAATGGATTAGGACGTTTCGGTTGCTGCTACCTTAAAGCAGCAACAAAAACGTCTTTACATAGTTTGTTTTGAAAAATTTCAACCCTTTCGATTTTTTTACCGCTGAAAGACATTCGTCATTTCATTTGTACATGATTTATTACAAAAGTTGATGTACATTTAAGTTTTGGCTCAAGGATTTTCTGTTTACCCACCAAGTCATTTGTCTTTTCGATTTTACTAATATCTCAAGGTTTAGAAAATTACCATCAGAATATTTGAAATCACCTGCCAGTGTTGTCGGCCCACGCACATAACTCGTGTTCCGGTCGTGACCGACCTCGTTCCCAGGGTCTCCCCTTCTCCCCCCACCCCACCACCAGGGACAGGAAGAGGAGAGACCCTGGGAACGAGGCTGCACTGACTTGACTTTCAAAAGTATAACAAACTATTACAACTAAGTTTTTGTTCGCAAAATGGATCAGAAATTGCCATTAGTCCCCTTTTCGTTCGTCGGCTTCAGCTGAAATTCAAGTAATGACATATTTGCTCGCTTAAGCCCCGGCTACACGTTGTAACATTGTTAGAAGAACGCGTCCCAACATTGTTGTAAGAACGCTTCAAACAATGTTGGATACGCATACAACATTGTCGCAAACACGTCGCTTCGGGTTTTTGACTTAAACAATTATTAGGCTTTCGGACTGGAGACTGGGTCCTTAACTCTAATTAGTCTTTGCAAGACCTTTGCAATACGACATTGTTGAAAGGGCGGTTACACGCTTCAACATTTGTTGTATGTTGGAGAAAATGTTTGATCGAAATCAAAACATTCTTCCAACAAAAAATGTTGAACAAACGTCAGCAAACATGCATGCTACACGTTCTAACATTGTTCATCCAACAAATGTTTTATAACAATGTTTAAACGTGTAGCCGGGGCTTTAAGTTCAGTAGAGAAATCATTTGAAGTGCGATTGACACACCAGTGTTGATTTAACGAGGCTGACAGCCGCACGGTGTCAGGAGATATCGCCGGACAAAAAGAATTAACGGCGTTACTTATTATTATCTGTCATTTTGCACAGTTTAGTTTAAACTGGGGACTTATCAATGTGGTGCTCTCCATCAAGTCCACGGGACCTCAGACGGAGAGCACTTTTCGCAGGATGTTGGCAGAGCCAAGAAGAAGGCGAGGAAGCGCAGACCATGTTCTGTACGGTCTCTGTTGTGTTGTTATGCTTGAACGGTTATTCCAATACCGTCTTAGTGACACTTGAAGTTGTTTGGTATGAAGCCTAGCCAGGAGGACCCAACGACAAGCAAGTTTCGGTAGATACCTGTTCGGTGGAGGCTAATTCGCCTTGGGACTTCGGCGTCGATTGATGAGTGCACTTGGATTTTCGTTGCCAAAACGTGGCCTTAAAGATTCGCAATTGGGAAATTATAGCCCCCGAGGTTTTCAGAAAGGTCGTAATTGCTGTTTTTGGCAGTAAGAAACGTCAGCTAGCATTTTCGAAAAGGAAATAGTTCCCTAGAAAGTTCGTGGAAGGTTCATTTCAGCTTGAATTTCCTCAAAGGAAGATTTTGTTCCCTAACATTTTCGGGCAATTAAAATTTCAGCTAGGGAATCCGAACAGATGAACTTCTTCTAGCTTATGAAAACACCACTTTAAACAGACTTCAAACACCACAAGGTATTTAAAAATGCCTTTCTACAGCTTTTGGTTGATTTGGCTCCCCGGTGGGGGAGTACTCCCTCAAATGGGCTATATAGGTATGTGCGGCCCCAAAGGGTATGGTTTTTGAGCTGTTTAGGTCTGAAATAGGGTATCGATTTTGACCATTTTGGTCTGAAATAGGGTATGGTTTGTCCACTCTAGTCTTGAATTGGGTATGTTTCTTAGAAGAAGCTTCTTTTTCACCATTAGACGATAAGACCATCAACAAAAGCCCTTCTTTTTTGTCTTTTAATTATATTGGCGCCAACCGTGTAAGTAAAATTGGTCTGAAATAGGGTATCGAAATTTTTGGTCAGGTCTGAAATAGGGTAGGGAAAATCTCAGATTTTGGTCCACCCAATTTTTCTGGGAGTATTCCCCCCGGGTTTGGCTCGTTGGGTGCCCCTGCCTAGCGCCCCAATCACAACGGGAACAATTGTTGTTCTCTTGTTCCATAATCTAGCAATCTCGGAACTCTGAATAGTTTTCAATCTTCACGTATTCCTTTCTTTCGATATTATGGTCGCCGGGAAGAGCCACGTCAATGATTTGGCATGTCCCAGCTTCCTTGTCTACAGCAATAATGTCTGGTCTCCGGTGTTCTATCACCCTGTCAGTTTTGATGTTCAGTTAAATCCCATCTCTCCTTCAGTTAAATCCAATCCCATATTGATTTTACAATAAAATTTCCTCACCTTAACTCCTCTATAGTTCTTTTTGTGTCCTGTCTGGTTTCTAGGTCGATTTGTGGCGAGAGAAACTGTTGGAAAGTAAACTCCACGAAATCGCCACAAATCGACCTAGAAACCAGACAGGACGCAAAAGGAACCATAGAGGAGTTAAGGTGAGGAAATTTTATTGAAAAATCATTCCTAATTTTGCCTTCAAATTCGAAACAATTTCCCCCATACAAATCCTTATAATTTCGCCATTACGCAAAGGTCATGCATGTTGATGTTCAAATTACGTGACGAGCCTTGGTAACTTGTGGTTTGTCCGCCCCACCCTCTCGGCCCATTTTTCCCGCGGCCAAGGCACAAATCTCGTAAACCCCATAGAAACGCTTGCTACGGCGGATATGAGGTTGTCTCCTGCGCAGCCGTTCTTTGTGCCAGATACCAGATATTTAATAGGTGATTTCGTGGTAAAGTATACCGAACAATTTGTGGTGCCACAGAAAAGATGGGCAAAGTGGCGATTAGTTGTTCTGGAAAGTTAAGGTAGGCGCTTCGGTTTTCCATTGACCCTAATGTTGACACATCTGTTCATGACATCGAGATCGCTTTTTATTGTCTTTTTACGTACTAAGATTCAGAAAATCGTACGACATCTATTATTACCCTAAAGTTATGTCATAATAATAATCACTTTATTTAAGTCTCAAATGTATTTAGCCGAGCACAGATGCTCTACTAATTGGGGAGACTAAATCAAATCAACTCTAAGTAAATCAAATCAAATCAAATGTTGGCTTTTGGCGAGAGGGGAAAACCGGAGTACCCGGAGAAAAACCTCTCGGAGCAGAGTAGAGAACCAACAAACTCAGCCCACTTATGACCGGGACACATTGATGGAAGGCGAGCGCTCTCACCACTGCGCCAACTCTGCTCCCTAAAAAAATCTTGCAACCTGGAAAAAGGAGGAAACGAATGTGGTGGGGGAAAGTGAAAGCTGAAATGGCGTCTTGACAATTTGTTTTGCGAACGGCTGAACGGATACCGGCCAAACTAAACAGTGACGCTAACTTACGAACATGGAAATAAAACTCGTTGAGAATGATAATTGAAACTATGGGGTAATCGGTCAAGTCATTCTAGTTTTCTGGATTCCAATAGACATGTACATAAGACTGCCCGATGGCCGCGAAAGCGATTGTGGGATTGTCTGAGCCGGGGCGGGGGAGGGTGGGGGAGGGATCGTATTGCTTTAAATAATCCCAAAATCATAATCCCTTCTAAACTTGACATTTGATGAATTTTAAAGGAATAAAAATTGTGGAATTGCTGGAAAAAAATTTCACCATACATACCGTTAAAGTAGTTAATCATCACTATAACAAATTCCCAAATCTGATTGGCGATCATCAGCTATGATTTTAGCAGTAATTGGACAGTGTGTATGTCATGCCTAAGTACTTGTACAGTACGTGCCATTGTGCATGCTGCAAGAGGACAGTTGCACTTTAATACACTCTTTTATATGCATCCTGTATATTTGAAGACTGTTGTTTGTTTTTATCCAAACAATTTTACCTTATGTCTTCCTTCTTTTGTTATAGGTACGATTAATTATTGGTAGCAGGACCTAATGTTGTACAATTCAGTCTGTAATCATACTCGTAATGAAACAAATTGGTCTGTGGTCAGAACTAATTCTGCATCCTTTTAAGAGTGAAATCTGGTACAAAATGCATCCTCTCCTCTGTTTGAAAATATCAGAAAAATATTAAGAAGACATTGGTTACTTTCTTATAATATCAACTTCTTCCAGTCTCACTTGGTAGAGACAAAAATCAAAACAGTGGTTGTCTTCATTGCTCTTGATATTTTCTGCCACCTTCAAAGGTTTGTTTATTTGTCATCCAGCTATGGTGATACTTGGTTAACGAGAAATTTTATTTTGTTACACAGATTTACCAAGCATGACTTGATTGCCCTGTGCCTGGCCATTTTTATCCCAGTGACTGCTATAGTGCTTACTATGGTTTCAATTCTGCCAGCATTAGGAGGACCTCCACTACCCAGCTTTACAGAACCCACAAAAGTAAATACAGTTTCTTATTGTTATATAGTTACTCAGGTCTAATAGTCAGCCACCTGGCCTTAGCATTAATGAGAAATACAACATATAATCTTTGCATAAGATTTTTGCAATAGAATTAAGCCATCAGAATTTCTTGAGAGGAAATTGAAATGGTTTGATATACTTGTAAATCATTGCCTTATCATTTCTAGGGATTTGAACCCAGAGGCACGGAGCTGAGTGACCAGATCGTGACTTATTGCAATTTCAAAACAGCCCTGCACAGAACATTGTTGGAAACACCTCCAAGAACAGGCAAGCATAAACGTCGCTCAGTGCAAGGCTCACCTCAACCTCCTCTCAGGTTTGCAGACTATGTAACAAAATCCATGGTGTTTGTCTACAAAGCCTCAAACCCTGATGAAAACATGTTTGAGGCAAGGAAGCTTAAAACTGTTTGTGCCATGGATAATGATATAATACGATCAAATCCATCTTTTCAACAAAACTGCTATACATTTTCTGATGGATCACATTGTTATGCAAGCTGGTCTCTTGGAAATTATGTTGCACTGCTCAACAACCGCAAAACCTGTCAAGATATAACTGATGATGATGTGATGAAGGTAAAAAATCTTTTGCAGAGGTGCTACTTTTACTTTATCAAGGAAACTCTCAAAACTACCTGCAAATATCCAGATGCATCAAGGAATGAAACAGTCAGCTCCAACTGCCCGTCTGTTCCAGCAGAATGCATCAACCACACTGCTGTGTACAACATCTTCCAGTACCTTGTTGACAACCAGTTCATGAGTTCTTCAAATAATGCTTTTCTAAAATACACGCTATCCAATCTACCAGTGCAATACAATGTCGATTTGTTTTACGAGGAGATGTACAAAAACTTAAAGGACACTACACACATCAAAGATGGTGTTGAATTAGCTGCATTCCAGTTTTGGGACTTTAAGTTTGACCAATTCAGCAAAGGTCTTTTTGTTGAAATCATCTTCCCAGCACTTGCAATGATAGTTGTGTTTTGTGTCATGTGGTTTTTCCTGGGTTCCTTTATTCTCACTTTCTGTGGCCTCTTCTGTGTAATTTATGCGATTGGCCTTTCATATTTTCTGTACAATATTGTGTTCAGCATGGATTTTTTTCCTTTTCTCAATGTCCTTACATTTGTCTTTTTGGTGGGAATTGGAGCAGATGATGCATTTGTTTACTATGACATATGGAGGCAGACACGGGCTGCAAACCCAAATGCAAACATCATGCAACTGACATTGAAGACTTTGCGATATGCTGCATTGTCTATGTTGGTAACAAGTTTGACAACAGCATCAGCCTTTTTCGCTGGAATATCTTCATCTATTACAGCCATCAAGTGCTTTGGTATATTTGCAGGGACATCTATCCTAACAAACTACCTTCTGATGATAACATATTTCCCTGCTGTTGTAGCTCTGCACGAGAAATGGGTGATGAAGTATGATGACAGTCAAAGTTTGCATGTTCCCCTTTCAGCACAGTTGTCAAAGGAAGAGGATGCAGCTGCAGCACCAAAAGCGCAAGACATGTCTAAAAGCAGAGAAGAAAGAGGCAGAGATATCACTCAAGAGCAGACAAGCTTCTGCATTCTACAGATTATTGATTTTCCTTGCTCCTTTGCAATTTCTGTTAAAGATGCTGTTCAAAGATTCTCCGCAAACGTCTTTGGGCGTTGGCTGCCATTCATAGTCATCAAGTTTCGTTTGATTTGGATAGCACTTCTTACTTGTCTGACTGCTGGATTTTTGTGTGTTAACTTTGTAAAACCTGGTCTTCAGTTACCAGAAAGTAAAGAGTTCCAATTTTTTTCTGATTCACATGCACTGGAAAACTATGACCTTAACTACAAGAGCTTCTTTAGATTTGAGCAAAGTAGTAGTGGAACTATGACGATAGAGTTAATCTGGGGGATTAAGCCAGCTGACAATGGTAACTACTTTGATCCAGATAACAAAGGAATACTAGAATTTGATGAATCCTTTGGTGATCTCTTCACACCAGATGGACAGACGTTCCTTCGTTCACTGTGTACATTTGCTGAACAACAGTCATTCTTTGCTGCATTTGCTGGGAATAATGGATGTCCAGTGGAAGCTTTAATCAAACTGTGTACTTCTGGCCCCAATGCATGCTGTGCCAGAGAGAATGCCAGCTTTCCTTTTCCTGCTGATGTTGCTGAGAAGTGCCTGCTGCAATGTGCAGAATCAGGAGAAGACACAGGCCTACTGTTCGATGCTGAAAGTGGAGTAGTGAAAGGTTTTAGAATGGTGATTTATACAAACCAATCATTTACAACAGCCTTTTCTGTTATGGATAAGTTCTATAAGAAGGTAAATTCGTGGGTTAAAACTGAAATGTCCAAAGCTCCAGCTGGACTGCAACATGGCTGGGCTGGCAGTGACGGACTTGACTTTTACGCCCTCCAGATTGGACTCTCGCAGGGCACATATTCATCGCTGGGCATTTCTGTTGCTGTGTCATTTGTTGTTATGCTGTTAACATCACTCAACATCTTCATCAGTATCTATGCCATCATCACCATTATTGGAATAATTGCTATTACCATTGGATCTCTGGTGCTAGCAGGCTGGCAGCTGAATATTTTAGAGTCTATTGTGATGTCAGTGGCTGTAGGGCTGTCGATTGACTTCACCATGCATTATGGTGTGGCTTACAGACTGGCTCCTGATAAAAGCAACAGAGAAAGCAGAGTACGGTACTCACTGGTACACATTGGATCAGCAATCACCATGGCAGCACTCACAACATTTCTCACAGGTAGGGATTTCTATTAATGTTCTCCACTGTATCTTTTTCTGCCTATGGCACTATATAAATGTGTTATCATCTTCATCATCATTATCATTATCATTGTGGGTATTATAAGCTGCCTTTTGCCTATGGCACTATATAAATGTATCATCATCATCATCGTCGTAATTGTTATAAAAAGCTGCTTATTGCCTAATGGCACTATATAAATGTGTTATCATCATCATCATCATCATCATTATTGTTATTGTTATTATAAGCTGCTTATTGCCTATGCCACTATATAAATGTGTTATCATCATCATTATTATCGAACGTTATTATTATTGTTATTGTTATTGTTACTATAAGCTGCTGAGTGGATTGTCTCACATTGTAGAGTGATAAAGATGATGACGGGCAAACCTGTTCCCAGGGTTTCTTGTCTACCTGCCCCCCTGGATGGCAAGAGGAGAGACCTTGGGAATGAGGTTGTGTCATAGGGTCTTAGCTATGGTAAAGTATCTCATAGGAATATGTCAAATTTATGTGAACAGCCACTGCCACATTTTACTGTTTGTGTGACTGAATATATGAATTCTATTTAAGTATCAGATGAGTATGGAAGGAACAAGCATGGCAGTGCTAATTGTAGACATGGAATGACAATAAGTAATAAATACAAATTGACATTTTTGCGATTGAGGAAGGAGAATGCATCCTAATCGTGTTGTTTTCTAGCGGGTTTTACGATTTCCCGCAAGTATCATCATGATGCCATGCGATTTCAGGGTTTGGATGCCATGTTGAACCGGCTGGCCAACGGGCACACATCACCTCGATCTCACGTGACAGCTGTCTATTGTTAAGCCTCATTTGCATAAGTAAGAATGTGCTGGAAAGAGTCCCTTGGGAATGTTTTATTATTTGCGACCTCGGCAAGCGCTGAAAAAATTATATCTTTGGTTCTCTTCGGCACAATTAACTGATTCAATCAGTAAAATACTCTCTCTTTACAGACAAGATTTTGATTTGTTTCACACGAACTTGTCGACCAAGAACAGAAAGTCGGATGTTTGAATGCTTCGGACACTTCGTCAATTTTCTTCCAAACGAATTATCCAAGCCGTTCAGCGAATTTCTCAAGTTTTTAGAATGGATACAACTTTTACTTAAACGGGCCGCCAAAATATTATGTGTATAATAATTATTCTGTTTTTAATACACTCTACACAAATACATAGAATGGAGCTCATTAATCAGATTCCAAAGGTTAATTATCCACTTCATTTATTTCAGGATTGATGATGATGCCAGCAACAGTGCTGGTGTATTTTCAGCTTGGTCAGTTCTTGATGCTGGTCATGGTTTTCAGCTGGTTTTACTCCACCTTCGGTTTCTTGTCCATCTGTGCTGTGATTGGTCCAAAGGACAATTTTGGACAGCTGAGCATCAATCACCTGTTTCGCAAGTGTGGTTTGTGTCGAGTCAAACCAGAAGTGTCCAGTGAGCTTGCAGAAAAGCAAGAGGTTGTCGCTTTAGGTCAACACGCTGTGGGCAATCTTTCTTCAGAACAAAGAAATGACACTACTACCACAACACTGTAAAGGTTACAGCACAAGTATTGTAGATTTTTTGGTAAATACTTCCTAGAGGGGAAAAGTTGCCCTGTTGTGCTAAGGGTACTGTAAATATTGTTGTTCCCCAGTCTTGATCTGTCTGCACAGACAGTTAATATTAGGGAGTACAGCAACGGCAACGAGAACGTCACAAAACAATAGGTTTAATGAGCAAGGACAATGGCTCTGCACGTGCGTTAGGAAATTTGGCACATTTCATTACCGTACTCTTCAAACAACAACGTGAAATGACCAAATTCTAGTTTTGTGGAGGACGTGAACCGACACGACGGAGAAACTTTCGTTCTCTTTGTTTTCTTTAACGTCGATCATATCAAGTTAGTTCCTGGACGGTTTGCTCATATTTTACAAGTTAAACGCGCTGGAATAACCATAAATTAGCTACAATCCTGTGATAAACATTTTTCAATGACGTTTGCGTTGGCGTTGCTGTAGTCTTTGCTTAAACTCCCTATTTAGTAAGTTGACTACTGTTTAAGGCTGCTGTTGATTTACAGCATATCAAACTGAAGTGGTGTGCTGAAAAAATTCCCGAGTTGTAGTCTGAGGATTATTTTACTATTTCGCTCTTTTGATTCCTGTTCAACGTTTTGTACATCCACTGACCAGTGCATAACCCTTTCAAACATATATTCTGAGCATGGAAGGGAATAAACTGAAATATGAACCATACTACAAAAGACTAACCACAGTAGAGGAGGAACTTGCTTTTGATGATTTTGTCTTGGATGATTAGAACAAAATACACATAAAATTTGCCCTACAAAGACTCGTATATAAATGTAAAGCAAGTGTCATGCTTGTTTTTGGAACCTTCAGGAAAGTTTCCTAACAAAGGAATCAAAACCATATACAGTCGAACCTCCGGCTGCGACCACCTCTCCTCTGCGACCAGTTTTCCAATATACCAAAAGTTTCCAAGTCAAATCGCTATATTTGGAACCTCTTGTAAGCGACCACCTTTCGTAAGCGATCACGTCCACTTTGACCACCTCCCGTAAGCGACCACCAAGGCTTGACATTTTGCGTGGTCGCTTAATGGAGGTTCGACTGTATCCGCGAGTGATTTATAATGCATTTTCCAAGTTCAGTGGCTCAGAGCCACTTCGATTTTTCTGTAGCTTTTTACTTTATACAAAGGAACCAAAACCACGAAACCGCGACTGGTTTATAGTTCAGAGCCACTTCGATTTTTATGTAGCGTTTTACTTACAAAGGAATCAAAACCATAAAACCGCGACTGGTTTATAGTTCATTTTCCTAGTTAAGAGCCACTTCGATTTTATGTAGCTTTTTATTTCAACTTAAGGTAAAGTAACTTGTTATTTATGTGCGAGATACTGGTGTTTCTTTTTTAAGTTCTTCAATTTATGTCACAAGGACTTAAAACAAAGTGGAATGTTGTTTATTTAGAGACCGGTACTCATTTTTTATGATATTAATTTTATGTTAATTAGGCATTTAAAACTCTTCTTAGTTGGTCACATTCTGTCTTTGTATTGGACAGATATGCAGAGGCAATGGGTGCGGCGCGTTTCGTTGAAGGATCACGCTACATAATAAAATTGACGGAGAAATAACTTGAAAAGTCAGTTTTTGTTTAATTGGTCAGTTCTTGATATTTAAGCAGTATATTCATCATTTGCTTTCTTTACCCAAATCAATCCTGTTTGAATTTTTGTTTATCAGCGTGTAGAATTACGCGACAGTGCTAATTCTATTGATGTTGAGAAAGAAAACTGCATTACCCATGAATTAGTGCCAGCTCGAATTGAAGGACGTCCTGTCAAGAGGCTCTTATGCTGCCGGTTTCATGACCGATGTTTGGTTAAGGCGCCTGAAGTTTGAATATGGCTTTAATGTAGCTGAGATTTTTCTTTTTCAGGACTGCACCTCATGTTTGAGGGAAATGAGATCAAAAAAGTTTGTCATACAGCAGAAACGAAAGAAAGCTAGGCACCAGAGAGCAACGACACTGCCAAAGCTGGAGAGAGTGATTCGCCAATTTAATCGATTTGATTTAAAAAAAACCAACTACAACAACAACAAGAAATGCTGAAGAAAAATAGTTTCAGGGGGACAAAAATCCAACCGTTTTCAATATTGGGGTTTCTTAGGTCACCATTTTTAGCAGCCGTTTTTTAGTCACAGGTAGCCCAACATACCAGAAAGTAACTAGGTTATCTCCGCTTGTATTCTACGCAATCGCAATGGGTTTTCGTTATGGTGCGGTGAGAAGCATTTAAGCCACTGGGGGAAAAAGGCGTTTGGAAGTCTTGGAAAGACACATATGCTTGAAACAGCCCCCCTTCCCAACTCTAGCCTGATCCAGGCTCTCAGATATTTCCCTCGTTCTTTTCTCGTTGTTTCGAGTTTCGCTCTTCGCTCGCTCCAAATATATGAGAGCCTGGAACAGGCTATTCCAACACCAATTAAACGTTTTTCTATAGCGATCTATTTTGTGGCTGAATCCTCTGCTAACTATGGCTGAATCAACATTGTAAAGCGGAAGAGGATGTAATGCGTTCAAAATGTTGAAGGTTAGTGGCCGGGATTGCAGCTTCGGACCATTGACGTTTTTTCGAGCTTCAGAACACCTGCTTCCTCACGAACCTCCCCGTAAAATCGAAAAAAAAAAAAATACCAAAATTGAGCCGCAGTTTAGAACCATCATTGACACAGTTCCCCAGTCAGATCATCTGCTCATACTCTTCTGGTTCCAGTTGTTCAAAGACAAGAAAGCTTTATTCAGTGGAGCATCAGCCCACAAAAACCTTTGAATTGGATGTATCAGCGCCTAACCGACTAAGTTTCACCCATGGTTTTTGGTTCCTCCGCCCTAAGCCGGGTATATAATTTCAAGCGAGTTGTCCTGAAAAGGGTCTGGACACGTCCTAGACAGGATATGGTTTCAAGACGGAAGTTGACTATTTAGCCACTCGCGCCTCAACAAAAAACTGGAGAGCCTGCTCGCAAGCTATCGACCATTTAGCAATCCAAACGGAATCCGAAATCGGAGACATTTATCTGTATTTATTCAGCAGGTCATCAGTCAACATTACACCATTTTCAGGACTGACAATGACAATGGGACAGTGTGCCTTTAAATGCGATCACAATTGCCACTAAAACACTTGTACAAAACAAGACAGTGTGGATATACGATGTTGTCCTTTGTCCTAAACAAGGTCTTAAAATAGAGGTCGTTGCCCTACACAAGTTTATTTTTGTCCTAAACAGGGTCAGGGTTTCAAACCCCCAGCGGCACCCCTATACCCAAAGGTGGGTCAAGTACCCCCCAACCCCGGGTTTCACCCTTCAACTATTGGTACGTGGCCTACAGATCATGTGAAGACCTACGTCACCTTGTTCTTGGGGAGGAGGGGGGGGGGGGGGGGTTGCCCTATCGGTTCCTGAAAGGGAAAATCGTGAGGTTATCCCTATGTAAAAACAATTTCCCCAACTAAAAATTACAAAAAATATAAGGAATGTATGTATGTATGCTGACTTTATTTTAACACAGTATATTCATCACTGTTACGAAACAAAATCCATCCTAATTACATCATAACCTAACTACATCTAACATTTAAAATGATCAAAACCATAAAATCTGCTTTAAGGTGGGCCCACACGAGGAGACATGTTGCAGGAACATGTTGCTGCAACATGTAGCAGGGACAAAATCATGTTAAGTACACACTGAGGGACATGTTGCAGGGATGTGTAGCAGGGACATGTAGCAGGGACCAAATCACAGAGTTTGCACACTTGTGAAAAAGTTCCCGGGATATGTTTCAGGGACGTGTTGCAGGAACACATCCCCTCGTGTGCGTTGACACCTTTTTCACTCGTGCAACATGAATTTTGTGCAAAATGTGTCCCTGCAACATGTCGCACGGAGTTCAACTTGTTGAACTTCATGGGACATGTTGCGGGGACAAATTTTGCACAAAATTTATGTTGCATGAGAGAAAAAGTGTCAACACATACGAGGGGATGCGTCCCTGCAACATCTACCAGGGATATGTTCCAGCTTCATTCGTGTGTGTGAGCGAGTCGTGATCCTTCTGGCGCCCGTTCAGGGCCATCCACATCCCCCACCTACTCATAGAGGTGTCATCATCCCCTTCTTCGCATATTTTATGCAAGACGTGATGATCTCGAGTGAGTCACAACACTGATTAACAGCACAGAACCCCCAAAAGGTGTGAAAATGAATTGGTTCCGCCAAATAGTTTGGTTAAATTCAGTCTTATATTGTTAAAGGGTTGAAAAAAGATGTATTAAAATCAAAACATTTCACGGAGAATATCGGAGCCGATCCTTGTCAAAAAGTGTCACACAGAAGACTCGTGATCGAAAGAAAACGGTTTATGACAGCTCAGCCCATGCCCTCCCCGCTGAATCTCATTGGACAACACTTTGTCTGAGCCCACCTTGCCCACCCTGGAAAGAAAACCCATTATTGCTTTGTTGTCCCTGTGATTTTCAGGATTTTTTATCCGTTGAAATGAAGGAAAACGTGTTTCTTTTTATCCCCAACTTGATCGGTAAGTAATTTTGCATCTCTACCTCCATATGCGATTATTTTTGGTTTAGAATACCACGATACTCATATCTGACTCAAATTAAATGACAGCTGTTGTTCGTGTTGTGTTGTGCTAGCGACATTTCAAAGCAACGTTTAGGCCTTGTGCTCTTTTTCGTGTGTAAATGTCTTGCTTTTAAAAAATATATATATATATATATATATTGTGGTTACAGGTTATGCCAGAATCGTGTTAGCCATCTTGTCATTCTACTTTATGCCGACTGAGTATATTGTCGCCTCCAGCTTGTATTTGCTGAGTGGCTTACTTGATGCATTCGATGGGCATGCTGCAAGATATTTTAATCAAAGTAAGTTCGTCTAGTGTAAGTTTTCAAATTGTTGATAAATGGCCTTTTACCGAAGGACAGTGATTTGTTTGTGATTTTTTTGCAAACTGTTCGCAAGAAATGTTCATTTGCATGCTAATATGCATGCAAACAAACTTATATTATTTATTTTCGTGACGGGAAGGGAGTGAGTTTTAAATTGCTTATCACATCCTCAACACACCTACAAAGACTTTCCAGCACCTCCTGATTTTAATAGGAGGTCCATGACCCCTCCATGTAGCTTCCATCATCATTATCATCATTGACATCAACAGCCCTTCCATGCCCAGTGGCGCATAGGGCCTCCTAAGAGGTTTCCGTGACACACAGAGGCTCTTTGGGACAGATGGTCAAGTGTAGTAGTGGGCAGGCTCCGCCCCGAGGTCCGACCCCTTACCCTTTTATATACCATTTTTGACAGAAAGGTACCCCTTTCGTATACCTTCCATTGATGAATGGTACCCCTTTCATGTACCTAAAACAGTAAGTCTTCTTGTCATTTTTACGTAGTGTTCAATTAATTAAAACAGTACAGTCATAAGGTAGGGAAATGCCAAATTTTTCTAAAATGAGAACGATGAACCATTACACCACATATAATATATCATTTTACAGGTACTTTTTGGGATATGAAATAAATGGCACCAACAGGTGTGGACGAGGTCACTGAAAAGACTGAGAAGTGTCCAAAGTGGAAAATAAAAAACATTGAAATTTTTCGTTCTCCTCGTACATACAAGGTATACCAATAAACTATAGTTTAAAATTTGCAGCTCTCAGGGTATTGATTATTTTGATATATCATCTTGACCAAAAAAAGACAGACAAAAAGTTCCAAAAGTTTCAGGGGTGGTAAATTAAGTCTTATATCGGAGGGGGGCATAAATTTTATCCCCTCAATGTGTAGATCTTTCAATGACCTTTTGGTTGTGAAAATTTGAGAAAGAATGGTTAAATATTGAGCATATAATGGCATCATTTCTCTACCCTTTCATATACTTCGACTCATGAAATCCCTACCCTTTCATATACCTGAAGTGTGGAAAAGGTACCCCTTTTGGGCGGAGCCTCCCCGTATAGGCCATTATAGGGAGTACCCCCCCCCCCCCCCCCCACTACCTGGGGCAGAGATCAAATAGGGTGGAAAAAGAAGTTCATGGATGTTTCAGGGAACCTAGCTAAAACTTAAAATTCTTCACAAAATGTTGCCTTGTTGGCTGTTACATGATAATTTGTTTGTTTGTATGACCGTATATGAAATGGTCTGATAAGGTATTTGGTAGTTCTCTGACAGTAATGTATCCATTGATTTGAAAGGTACAATGTTTGGCGCAATGTTGGATATGCTTACTGATAGGTAAGATAAATATATTAGATACTGAAAACCTCTGGTTCACTTCAGCAAAGAGAGTAATAATTATCGTTGAGCAAAGTTTTTTGTATGAAGGAATAACAGCAGAATCTTCAGATTTAGTATACATCACACAAGTTGTAGTTCGCATGCTCTGATTGGTTAACTCGGAGGTGATTAGCAAGTACTATTCACCTCCGAGCAGCTGGAGCAGGAGATTTTACAATTTCCGACTGCTTGTCGGTATATTGTCACACATAAAGAAACATTTTGGTCCGCGAATTATTCAGCTTGTGTGGTATATACTAAAACAATTATTCACCTCAGTGTCAGTGAAAGTGGAGGATATTTACCTCCACTTTGGTGAATAATTGTCAACTATCACATAACCCACTAACCATCACTACTTGGCTGCCATTAAGTGGCATGGTGATATATTTTCAATATAAGATAAGAAATTTTCAAACTCTTGAGTTCAAGTTACAGTCAAGTCAGGTCAAGCATACCCCTCTAGATTACATTAATGAGTTGATTATTTGAACATTGAACCCGTTAGTCGTTTCGAATAATGCAATCATTTTTGAAATATTCGAATCAAACTTTAATTGCTGATTGGACTGTGTACGTAGATGTGTTTGAAAAACGCGTTTGATCAACGAGACTTTATTTCTGTCATCTCTTTTAATAGAGCACACCTTTTTGAGCCCTTTAAAATCCAACAATATTGTTCCTTCCGAGGAATCCTAAAAATAATACATTTGTACAAAGCAAAATTAAACACAGCTCATAGCGTAAAGCATTATCAACAACCAAAAATATTGACAAGAAAACTTGCTAGAACTTCGCCTGAAATCCTTTTATCACGAATAAGACTTCTAGAAGCTCTATGTTATACAGAAAGCAAAAAACTTCTCGATAATAACATTTGCAATACTGTTTTTCACCTATCACTTCCACTCACCATTGGATGCCATGTTGGACGCTTCGATTTCCCATATAAGGAGCGCCTCTTTTGTTCGCTTAGTCCAATCAGCAATCCAAGTTTGATTCGAATATTTAAAAAATGATTGTAATATTGAAACGACTAACGGGTTCAATGTTCAAATAATCAACTCATTAATGTAATATAGGGGGGTACGCTGACCTGACTCAACTGTAATTGACTGCAACTTTTAACTGAAATATGGTCCAGCCAATGAAACTCATTTTTTTGCAACTGGCATTAACCATGGGTGTATGTTGGTGAGGACAGTGGTTATTTTTGTTCCAGAAGAGGTTTCTGCCAATAACTGGATTTAACATTTATCATTAATTTTACCCTTTTCTTTTTCCTGTAGATGTGTTACCACAGCTTTGCTTGTGATGTTGTCTCTCTTCTACCCTAAGTTCCTTTTTGTTTTTCAAATGCTGATTGGCTTGGATATCGCAAGTCATTGGATCCATGTGCAAAGGTATGCTATTATTTGCGAAAATGTCCTCAATGTAGAGGACAAATGGTGTGATTGATTTTGAAGATTGTTTAACAAATAACATCCAAATAACAGTGCAGCAATAATAATGTAATGACTGTTAGTCTCAGTGCTGTTGATCCTGACCTTAAAGACCTTTTTCATAATGCAGCCTGACAAATTATTCTTTTATTCTTGTGTTGATTAGCCTTGCTAGCCTCATTAGCCAGGGATGTAGCAAAATTTTGTGCCTGTAGACGGAAAAATCCACTTATTAGGCGGGTGCTTTGTCTGAAGGCCCAATCAAACATGACAGAGGCACATCCCTCCTAGAGGGGTCCGGGGACATAGATGGCCATTTTTGATGTTCTCATTAAACAAAAATCCATGGTTTTTATTTTAATATTTTTTAGATGTGAAAACAAATTCTTGTTGCCTTTTTCCTTCATTCACGCACTTGAATATAAATGTTAGTACATTAAACAGTATTCACCATCATTATCGAATCTTTAGGACATCTTAAAAGCAATACATGTACACTAAATCAAGAAAGCATGTAATAAAAATATGTTATCTATCTGGGATTCTCTGCCATGTTTACAAAAAATATACAAAGAGAATGTGTCGACTTTGACAAGAATGCGTCTCATCTGATCTTTTTACTTCAAATGTTGTTTTATACGGCATGAACAACACAAAGTACACATTTGAAAAGCATTTCAAGGGTAATTAAATGGGAAGGAATTTTGTAGAAAAGTGTTCCACAACAGATGAAGGTGTTCTTGAACACATGCACTCTAATGTCAGTGAGTGTCTCGTGCCGAATCTATTGTAGAAACTAATCATGCTTTCTCCTGCTCCAGAGTTCTCTCTTGGTCCACCAGAGCTTGGTGAACTAGGTTCAACAGATTTTTAAAAAATTCTTTATACCAACCATCTCAGAATCACCTTTCCTTCTTTTTCCTGCCAACATTTCAGCTTATATACATTATACATATTGCCGCATGCCACAGTTAAAACATACACAACTTGGCTGATGTTATTTTATTTTTTCATGTAATTAAAGTGAAGTTAATCATCTGCCATTTCTGAAAAAGGTCTATACCATGTATACCAGTATTTGCCAGGTAAATATGAGCAACAGTCCCAAGCATTACAGCCTGGGGCCATGGTTGTAGGTCTTCGAAAAAAAATTTAAAATGATAATTTTCTTATAGTGAATAATAATATCAATTTATACTATAGCTCGCACATCTTTTCATTGGAATCAAGCATGCCTTAGATGAGTGATGAGTATAAAGCATGCGGGTGACACCATTTGTCTGTGCGTGCAGTTTCAAAATCATTACAAATCTGGCATTTTTCACAATTCAAAAAACAAAATTCTTGATTAAAATAGTACAGTCATACAATAGAACTGACAACACGAATTCTAAGTGCTGCTTGTTTTAACTGAACAGTTTTAACCACCTGTTAAAAAGAATTTTTACAACAAGGCACAGTGTTGACGCAACATGACTATGATCACTGACGCCATTCCACGCGTGCTAGCTGAATATAAAATTTGCTCAGTTTTCGCAAATTAAAACAAGTTTATCTACAAAATGTGGGAAAAACTATATTATAAAACAAATAAAAAAGCCTTAACTGTGCTTTGTTCTGCACTCAAGAAGTAGCTAGAAGCACTTGCCTGAAGCTCGTGCTTCTTCCTACTTCTTTCGTGCTCTTGTCACTTCCTTGCGTGCCTTATAACAGAACAAAGCATGGTTAAGGCTTCATTTGTTAAATATGTTGCTTGGCTAAATAAAAGAACTATGGTGATGATGATGATGATGATGATGGATATGCTAAATATGTTTATGGTAGTAATGATTGTGATAATGATATTTCGAGGTTCGTAGAAGAGATCAGGTTGTTTGAACTGGTTTTTATTGTTCTGTTCATCTTTCTTTCTTTAGCTCAATGCTAAAAGGTGGAGCAAGTCACAAGAAAATTGATTTGTCAGGAAACTTCTTTCTCAGAATATACTACCATTCCAGGGTAACACCTTTTGTGATAACAGTTTGTATAAATACTTTGCAAGTTTAACACTTTTTGCTTGCTTGATTTCAAAAGGGAAATGTTTTCTGGTATTGTAGAAAGTTAGGGATAACCACATGTTTTAGTCAGTCGCCAGTCAGTGCCTTGTCCCAGTCCCTGTTCTGAAAGTAGTAAGAGTTCTTTTGACAAAGTTTTCTTTCTTTTTTGCCTTATTTGCACAGGTGGTGCTTTTTATCATGTGCGCAGGGAATGAGTTGTTTTTCTGCATGTTGTACTTGCTTCATTTTACTTCTGGACCTCTTGGTAAGTTGCTTTCAGAAACTCCTTGGATGTCACATTTTGCAGACTACCAAAATCGTAAAAGCATTTGATAATATTGTTTACCTTAGCATCGAACCCAGACTTTTCCAAAGTGGTCTATTGTCTGCATTTCTGGTATATGACCCATTACTAGAATGCAGTGGTGGTTTCAAACACAAAAAAAGTCAGCCTGAATTTAGGTCACAATAAAGCACTATGGGTTGGTTGTACCAGTTGCTCCTCCATGTAATATCAATGGCAACTTTTTAAATTCACTCTTTCTTGCTCTCCACCGCCTACTGATTTGACCATTGTCTTGCAGTATCTATTGGTGGCATGTCATTTGGCCTCTGGATGGCTCTGGCATGGCTCACCCTACCCATTTGTGTTCTCAAGCAGCTGATAAGCGTCATTCAGTTGACTGTAGCTTGTATCAACACAGCACGCTTGGATGAGAGTGAACGGGAGCGGTTGAACAAATGACTAGCTATGGAGCCTCGGGAACAGCAGGAAATGCTACCATAAGAAATAACTCACTTTCTGGAAATTCTAAAGCTGTCTTCTGCGGGAACAAAAACCTGTGTGTTGATTACACAATTGAATAATTGTGAAGAATATTTATTTAGCAGTTGACTTTGCCTTGAGTGGATGCCCTCTGGGAGCAAATTTACTTAAGTTTCCTCTTGCAAGAGGGAGATTAAAAAACATTTATGTACCAGAAATGACCCACTTGCAATGACATGCAGAGATGAATTGCCTTAAACTTTGGTAGAGGGATAATAATATTGTATTTATAACATTGAGGGGATTAATGTTTTTTTGGGGGGAGGGGGGTAGGGGGGAGGGGATTACCAGGTCACTAAGACATATATTGTATGTTGTGTGTGTAAGTAAATATTACAAATTTGACAACAGATAGTTTGATTACAAGTTTGTGTTTTGGAATGCGCGGCATATGACGCTGGCAAGAAAACACAAACCGTGTGTTTGTAATTAGGTCATACGTTAAATCAACTATTATGGTCCTCCATCCGTAACGAGCCCCCTGTCCCCAAATGTACATGAAATAAATAAGCCTCACAGGGTCTTAATAATTATAGGATTATACAACCCTGTACAGTAACCAGTTATGAATATGCCATCATGAAAGAATTAACTTATAATTTATTTATTTGTTTACGATTAAATAGATAGAATGGGGAAGAAAAGGAGTTGTTAGAAAACTTACATTTCGATAGTGATTAAAGAAACTAACTTATATGCAGGCCTACGTGAACGAATACTGCACGGGTATCGAGAAAAAATACTTAAAACATGTACAAAGTAATTGCTTCATGCAAAAAAGATATATTCTAACTAAATAATATTTTAAATCCTACTCGAATGAGTGTCAAACTCTTATCATGTATTAGAAAACCTCTTATTGGGTAAGACCACGCGAGCGGTGTGCGCCATCCTTATTGCGCCTTCACAATTAAGTTGAAGTGTACTGCATGTATTGTAACTGAAATATAAACACTTAGTTTCATGCAACTAAAACAAAAGTGGACAAGTTTAGAGCGATTTGGATTTAACGCCAAATGGCAATATAAGCGCCTTTAGCTTGTGTACACTGAGTACCCTTTTATCAAATGTACCAGGAGCGCATGAGTGTACTTGTTCATAATCTAGCGCGCTAATTTATACCCTCGTCATAGAAAAATTGTTCACCATTTACGCAGGAGTCAGTAGGAATTGCAGAAAAATTTGTTGAAGAAAACTTACTCGTGTGAAGCCAACCTTATACTTATACTTCACTTAGTTGCCATTTGCATTATATAAAGCGGTTTCTAGTGGATCATTGTTTTGACCTTGTCAAACAATCAGATGTAAGTAGATGCGCTCATTACGTCAAAACCTAATTACAGCTTTGGGTAACGAAGGACCTACATGAACGTGACCTGAGTAAAAACCTTTAACTTTTTTAATCTGACTAGAAGAGTTTACGAGAGTGATGAATTTCGCCCGTTTGTGATCGATATAATGGCCTATAGGGGTACCCTTCTCACGCCTCAGGTATATGAAAGAATAGGGAAATCTGAGGTATTTAAAAGGGCCTTTGCCAGATTAACATTATTTGTAACGCTAGTAATACGTGACCACTCTGATGATATGGTAATACTATTGTCACTAGCACATGGTATCAGAACAAATGAAAAACAACAATGTAAATTAAATTATGTTAGATTTGTAGACACTCTTCTGATTAATTCTGGATACGATGAAGAACTAACACGTCAGCTGGCAATGCGTTCCATACAGGGATTTATACCATGCCATAGAAAATACAGCCAATCAGAATGCAGGAAAGCCGTTGTACATTCGTCAGTATTGCACCGAACCTTCCCATCGGTCAGTGCAATTCAACTGTATCACACCCAACCTTCCCATCGTGCGTTGAGATTGTTTTTAGCGCTTGAAACTTAATACATTAATATTTTATTATTTTTAATTTGGTCATGAATTATAATTAATAAAAATTTTGAAAAAGGTTTTAAAACGCTGTCAAGAGGGTGGACATTAGGAAGCCATTTCAAAACCATTCAAGCCTGCGCGTATCTCGCATTGATTATGCTGGCCTTGCTGGCCACTGGGTATTTTCTATGGCATGGTATAAAATAGTTATGCAACCCTTTCTCGTGGTATACCGTGGAATATCCCACTCGTCACTTGTATTCTCTTGGTATACACACTCGCCTAAAGGCTCGTGAAAATACAAGTGACTCGTGGGATATTCCACGGTTTACCACTCGAAAGCGTTGCATAACTAGTATTTACACAAAAATAGTGTTTGTAAGCATCAACTGAAGAGGATAGGAGCCTGATCTTAAAGTCGTGACTGGCCCTTGTACGGCCATACGCAGGCACGGAGATGAGGTCATATGGAAGGGAGATGTTGACTTGACCTCTGTTAGCGGCTATTTCGAGGCGGCGTATTTCGAAGCGTTTCGTCTAACTATCATACTCTACACGCCTGTATTTATATTGGCGGCTATTTTCGGTTTTTCTAAAATAGTTGGGCCCCAAAACTATTTCACGCCTTGCGTAAATCCTGTCACACTTGTGGTCTGTGTTCCTCGAAATAGCCGCTAATATGGCTTAAATACAGGCGTTTAGTATATGTTTCTAAAACTCCCTGAAGAAGTCTACGATAGTTAGACGAAACGCGTCGGAGAATAAACAAGTTTTAGAACTACAGTTCAGAGTGCCGCTCACTAGTTTAGTATTTAAAAAATGCCCATTATTTTATTGTGGACAGCACTTCGGGTGAAAAAATCGACAAAATGGTGTTTAAACCAGCGAGGAGACACCAAGGTACATTTAGGTAAAGGCAAGCATGCTTTATTTAGCATTATTCTCCTTTTTTTCTTCGGCAATTCAGTCCGGTGAAACTCTTTAGTATGCCGGGCCTATGCCAACATCTCGAACTCGACTCAATCCTCTGAAATCTTCACGTACAAATGCCTCGAAATTTTGGCTGTTGAGTGCGCAGGACACACACTTGAAGAAACCATAAAAAACAAGATGAATAAAATTTTATTTTGACTTACTCTACTGAGATATATAACACAGCTACAGCTTCAAACACGTAAATAATCCCAAGTCTCACAAACTGCGATTGGGTATCCTGTGGAGTTAGGAAAAAACTGAAAACACACAAAAAGTGCTAAGCGAGAGTAGCCGCTCACAGTCACAACTTTGAAAAACTTTCCTCGTGACCGCTCAGATGACTATGTATTTGCTTGAACTAAAAGGATTAATGTGTTTATGATACTGAGGCCCCTGGGGGAGAAATTTCTGAATGACGTCGTTACTTTCAGGTGGATGTTCCTTTATGATTGCTACATTTGAGTAGCTAACAATATTTGGACCAATATATCTTCCTAAAACCGTGACAAATATGAAATTATACATACGTTTCATATCTGAAATTAATGTTTGGAATAAAATTAGACTCATCTTTATCACCGTAGTCTTTAGTCTTGAAGGACCGGTGAAGTGAAATTAGGCAACTAGCCAGACTACATTAATTCCATTTTCATTATTTTTTTTCTTGACTAGTTAGCAAGCAATAACTCAGTGATTGATTTTGCGGTTTCACGAGTTTTATATCAACACCACTCTACATGCACCTCCCTGAGACAAATTCAAGTCTAAAACATGCACAGAAATGCGAGGTATTTATGATTCAGCACGCATGTATCTACGCGCGTACGTGCCATCTGACGCGTCTTCCTTACTGACGTCCTTATTTGTTATTCAAATTCAAGCAAGCGTTGAATGCAATTTTTGTGCGATATTGTATTCACCTCAGTGTAATTTCGCATACGTAATGTGACGAAAGTCATGCTCTGTCGTCAAAACATTGATCCATGAATCGTTGACGACTGGTCTTTCGCAACAAAACTCGTCGATAAAGAAAAACACTTTAAAAATTCAACATCCTACGCAGATCTAACAATTTGAAGAGATCACACGAAAGAGGCCAACAGATACAGCTCTGATCAATCGGAAAAACAGGACGAATATGACTACCATGAGATTTAGGTGTTCGCCAAATGTAAGGTAAGGCCTTCTACAGCTGTAGTTCGCACTTGCGTCAGATTACGAAAAAGACAAGAACGGCATAAAGGTAATATCCACTTACCACGCCAAGTTACTCTCATGCTGGTGGCTCAAAATGGTTTCGTTGTTTTTAAACACCAACTCTTTGATGGATCGATACTCACACAATTTTTTGTTTGTTTTCTTGAACATGGTATCAAAAAATTTCCCAGTTATTTCTCAACAATTTGCAATCAATCTGTTGACATATAAGGTTAACAAAGCAACAGTACAGCCTCTTAGAAACACCCTAAATTTGGCTTTATGTGCCTATAACTCAAAAACGAGTCCGGTGACCCCCAATTTTATTATTGAAGTGCAATCAGCACATAAAGATTCATCTTTCTGCAAAGTTTTAAAAAAGTCTGTACATGGGGTTTAGAGCCACCTTAATTTTTCGATGATTTAAATTGTTTGATAACTGTTTGGCCAGGGCTTTAAACATCAGCATGTTTGGACACCAAATATTTCCCGTTTGGCCAGGTCTTAACCCTAAACCCTGACCCTGACCCTGACCCTGACCCTGACCCTGACCCTGACCCTGACCCTAATCTTAACTCGACTTACCCTTTTAGCTCTGAACGGTGATGCATAAAAACAGAAATATTGGAGACAAAAAATGTTATTAATGACAAAGGACAAACTGTTATTAATGAAAAAGTTACGTTCTCGTTCTTCAACCCGGCCGTCGAAGTTATGGTACTACTGGAGGGAAACTTACAGGGCTGGTACCCATGTAACATGAAATCCAGGGAACACAATCCAGAAGCACAAATTTAAAAGCTACCTACACATAACGAACACATGATCTGTGATAAAGTTCCGACATCCTTCAATCCTAATATATTGATGTTCAATTGTAAAACTGAGCGTTACGAAATATTATGGCATTAGACAAATCGAGTTAGTGAGGGAAAGAAATATTGAGTGAAATTTAAGGTCATCAAATTTGCATGATTTTGCACGATAACACTATTAAGGGATTTAAATTTTAAAACCATCTAGCATTTGCTTCCTTACTTTTCAACTGGTTAACGCTATATTTAGATGTACTTCACTATGTTGTATTAAGGAATGATGAGGTGCTACTGATATTAAAGTGGCTAAGGAAAACAATTCCTTGAACAGCAGTTTTAGTACCGCAGTGCTATCATGGTATTTAGCCGTGCGGCTGCGCGAAGATCCGGGGACTAATTGTACGATGTGCCAGTGTAATTTTTTCCTCGTGCGGGTAGTTTTTTGCTGGCGAAACTTTGTGACCCTGAAGCTAAACCCAGGCGTATGTTCGGTCCCTGGTTGGTTCAACCATATCGGGCTGATTTTCAAGACAAACCTCGGCACCCAGCTATCCAGGTTGATGGTTGGGCGTGATCGAAATGACGACGTCTCGTAAAATATTTATCACGACGGGCCCTCCAGAAGTCGCTTACTACATCTGAGCCAACCGAATGTACTGTTTACTATGATTCAATGTAATAATTTAATTTTTGATATTTTTATACTTTTCTCGGCATATTAGCATGTATTGCTAGGGGCCTAATCAGCCTTATCAACCCGAGTTGAAATAAAGTTACCTAGTTACCTTCTGAAGAAAGTCTTCAGACGAAAGTCAATGGGTTTAAAGCAAAGATGGGCAATAGAATTGTACACATTTGTACCTGGTTGGAGAGCCCTATAAAATAAATTTACCTCGGGTCATTCGTGAGATGAAGAGAACCTCCATGTGCGACGTGAGTGATCAGAGCTTCAACTCTTAGTACTGCAAATGCGGCATCATACAGTGTTATGCACCAATTAACAACGTCAAAGAGACAAAGATGACTGAAAAGGAGGCATGACAACACGCATGCATGTCTCCCAAGTCTTTCAGATTTTTTCGATCAGAAAGAATGATATATATTTTGTTAACGAGAAATTTTATTTTGTACACAGGTTTACCAAGCACGACTTGATTGCCCTGTGCCTGGCTATTTTCATCCCAGTTACTGCTATAGTGCTTACTATGGTTTCAATTCTGCCATCATTGGGAGCACCTCCACTACCTGACTTTGGTGACCCTACTAAAGTACGTAGTATAGTAATTTAAACTTTGTCAGAGAGTAGTAGCATTATCTAATGTATAATCCTCCTTTTGGCTGGGATAAAAGTTCACCACCCTACGCAATCAAAATTTTGTGGATCATCAGTTTTTGTTTTTTTATTTATAAGCATTTAGGAAATACACCCATGGAGGTACAACAAGAGGACACGAAGTCCCTTAGAAAGGTCGACCTCCAGTGGTCAGAGAGCGAAACAACGGAATAGGGCAGACACTAGGGGTGGTCACAGTTATCCGAGATTAAAAACTGTATTTTTGTTTATCAGTGCTTTCTGTAAAAAGTACCAAATCATTTATAGTTAGTTGCCACCAGAAGCAGTTCATCGTTAGTACATATCCTAGAAAAAGGGACAATTATGTCGTAAATTTTGAACTGACCTCTACCAAAAGCTAATCCGTGTTAACTAATTATCTTTGTCACATTTTTCCACTCACAACTACAAAATATCTTTGCTCCAAACAGAAGGTCATAAGACATTGTCGAGGAATGAACGACGGTCCCTGCCTTCAGCGGGGCGTGTTGTGTATGCACAAACTGGGCACACAAACCACAGGAAGTTCTTTGGGAATAAACCTGAATTTTCTCAGGGTAACGTTACTTATTAAATGCTGTTTACTAATTTAACAGGGATTTGAACCAAGGGGCACAGACCTGAGTAACCAGATTGTGACCTATCAGAATTACCTCAAAGCACTGAACAACACGCAGCTCCGGACGTCTCTACACAAGAAAATAATACAAATCAGGGGAATGATGTAAATACTGCCAAGCGGAAACGACGTTCAGTGCAAACGTCACTCACACCTCCGCTCCTCCAAGGTGCTGCGATTGATTCCATGGTGTTTGTCTACAGGGCTACTAACCCAGCAGAAAATCTGTTAGAGGCCAGCAAACTGAGAACCATTTGTAACATGGACTCTGGTGTTGTGCGTTCCAGTCCGTCGTTTGAGACTTATTGTTATAAGTATAATGACGGAGTTAAAACACAGTGTTTCTCAAGCTGGTCTCTGGGAAATTACGTCGCCCTGCTGAACAGCAGACAATCGTGCCAAAATATCACCAGTGATGATATCCTGAAGGTGAAAAACTTGTTGCGAAATTGCTCCCTTTATTTTGTCGACCAATCTCTCAAGCAAGAATGCCTATACCCGGATGCATCGAAGAATGAGACAGTCAGCTCTAACTGCCCGTCTGTTCCAGCAGAATGCATCAAGCACACTGCTGTGTACAACATCTTCCAGTATCTTGTTGACGAGTTTCTGAGCGAGACAAATGATCCTTTTGTGAAATACACTGTCTCCTTGCTACCAGTGGATTATGACGTCAAACCCTTTTACGATGAAATGTACAACAGGTTAAAGGACAGCACCCACATCGAGAAGGGTGTGGAATTGGCGACATTCAGGTTTCGGAGGTACAAGTACAAGAAATTCAGTGAAGAACTTTTTGTGGAAGTCATCTTCCCTGCACTGGCCTTAATTGTTGTGTTTTTTGTGTCATGTGGTTTTTCCTGGGTTCCTTTATTCTCACTTTCTGTGGCCTCTTTTGTGTAATTTATGCGATTGGCCTTTCATATTTTCTATACAATATCGTGTTCAGCATGGATTTTTTTCCTTTTCTCAATGTCCTTACATTTGTCTTTTTGGTGGGAATTGGAGCAGATGATGCATTCGTT
This sequence comes from Pachyseris speciosa, assembly GCA_016490735.1. Taxonomy (NCBI): domain Eukaryota; kingdom Metazoa; phylum Cnidaria; class Anthozoa; order Scleractinia; family Pachyseridae; genus Pachyseris; species Pachyseris speciosa. Next base: position 447,241 of record JAEMWC010000096.1, read on the forward strand.
TACTATGACATATGGAGGCAGACACGGGCTGCAAACCCAAATGCAAACATCATGCAACTGACATTGAAGACTTTGCGATATTCTGCATTGTCTATGTTGGTAACAAGTTTGACCACAGCATCAGCGTTTTTTGCTGGAATATCTTCAACCATTACAGCCATCAAGCGCTTTGGTATATTTGCAGGGACATCCATCCTAACAAACTATCTGCTGATGGTAACATATTTCCCTGCTGTTGTAGCTCTACACGAGAAATGGGTGATGAAGTACAGTGAAGGTCGAAGCTTGATGAATGCTTCCCCGTCAAAGTTAGCAGATGAAATTGAGTCGGAAGCCGTGGTTGCACCAAACGCACACGTCATGTCAGAAAACAGAAAGGCAGCAAGCAGCCATGATACTCAAAAGCAGACAAGCTTCTGCATTCTGCAGATTGTTGACTTTCCTTGCAACCTTGCACAATCTGGATTGGATCTTATTCAAAGATTTAGCTCTAAATTCTTCAGGCATTGGCTGCCATTCGTTGTCATCAAGTTGCGTTGGCTCTGGATAGCACTCTTAGTTGGCTTAACTGTTGGGTTTTTGTGCGTTAACTTTGTAAAGCCTGGTCTTCAGTTACCAGAGAGTGATGAATTCCAAACGTTTGCATCTTCCCACACTCTGGAAAACTACAACTTGAATTACAAGAGCTTCTTTAGGTTTGAGCAGAGTGGAAGTATGAGCGCGGAACTAATCTGGGGGATCAAACGTGCTTATAACGGTAACTTCTTTAATCCAGATGACAAGGGAAGCCTTGAGTATGATGAATCGTTCGGTGATCTCTTCAGCCCAGATGGACAGAAGTTCATGCGTTCGCTTTGTAGATCTGTTGAAAAACAACCATTCTTTGCTGCATTTGCGGGAGATTTGGGATGTCCAGTAGAACCTTTGATCACAGCATGTTCTTCCGGCCCAAATCCATGTTGCGGAAATGCTAGCTTTCCCTTTCCGGCTGACGTTACTGAGAAATGCATGCTGAAGTTTGCAAAAACAGGAGGAGAATCAGGTTTATTATTCGATGCCAAGACCGAAACAATCAAAGGTTTTAGAATGGTTTTCTTCACAAAGCAGCCATTTACAACAGCCTTTTCCATTATCGATGATCTCTTCAAAGAAGTCAATTCTTGGTTTGAAACCGAGTTACCCAAAGCACCAGTTGGACTGCAAAATGGCTGGGCAGGCAGCTTTGGATTTAACTTCTATGGCCTACAGATTGGTCTGTCACAAGGTACATACTCATCGCTGGGCATTTCTGTTGCTGTGTCATTGTTGTTATGCTGTTAACAACACTCAACATCTTCATCAGCATGTATGCCATTGTCACCATTATTGGAACAATTGCTATTACCATTGGATCTCTGGTGCTAAGCAGGCTGGCAGCTGAATATTCTAGAGTCTATTGTGATGTCAGTGGCCGTAGGGCTGTCGATTGACTTCACCATGCATTACGGTGTGGCTTACAGACTGGCTCCTGCTAAAAGTTACAGAGAAAGCAGAGTACGGTACTCACTGGTACACATTGGATCCGCAATCACCATGGCAGCATTGACGACATTTCTCACAGGTAGGGATTTCTATTTGTGATTTGTTATTTGTGGGTGAGTGGGAAAGTGAGTGGGTGGGTGAGTAAGTAAGCGAATGGTGAGTGGGTGGGTGGGTGAGTGAGTTGGTGGGCGAGTGAGTGAATGGTGAGTGGGTGGGTGAGTGAGTGAATGGTCAGTGGGTGGGTGGGTAAGTGAATGATGAGTGGGTGGGTAGGTGAGTGAATGGTGAGTGGGTAGGTGAGTGAGTGAATGGTGAGTGGGTGGTTGGGTGAGTGAGTGAAAGGTGAGAGGGTGGGTGAGTGAGTGAGTGGATGAATGAATGGTGAGTAAATGAATGGTGAGTGGGTGGGTCGGTGAGTGAGAGGGTGGGTGGGTGGGTGAGTAAGTGACATTTACTTTCTAGGTCAAAATGATCAGATTAACTGAAACTAATGCAGATTTCTACAGAAAAAAACATGCAATTTCCAAGTTAAGTTCAGGCCTGAATGAAGGATGCTAATGACTGTATGGAACTGGTTTATTTCAGGATTGATGATGATGCCAGCAACAGTGCTGGTGTATTTTCAGCTTGGACAGTTCTTGATGCTGGTCATGGTGTTCAGCTGGTTTTACTCCACCTTCATTTTCTTGTCCATCTGTGCTGTGATTGGTCCAAAGGACAATTTTGGACAGCTCAGCATCAATTATCTGTTCCACAAGTGTGGGCCGTGTCTTTGCCGTGTGAAGCCAGAAGCCTCTAAGACAGCTGCTGAGGGAAATGAACTGGGAACTATCAGTAACAATGAGAAATTGAAGGAAGAAGTTCTCAGCAACACTCAGTTACCCACTGCTCCTGAAACAGCTGCCAGTAAAAATGAGCTGGTGATTGTTAATGAAGCGGGAGCCGTGAGTGATAACGAGTTAGGAAGTGTTGATGACGTAGTCACCAGTAATGATGAACAAGTGACTGCTAATAAAGGAGCTGTCAGTAATAGCAGTCTAGGGATCGTTAATGAAGGAACTCTGAGTAATAACAACAGAGAAACTGTAAATGAAGATCAAATCAGTAACAATAGTTGTGTTACCCCACTGTGAAAGTTGGGGTTGCATGTTTTATCACATGGACTAATGCTGTTAGTGGCAGATGTCATCTTATGGTCTCTAGGATGTTCCTTTCAATGTCAACCTTTTGTTTTGGAACTCTCCTGTTTTCCTCCACCATCTATTAAATGTATTTGAATAACTGTCCATCATCTCGTTCAACCTGCCTAAGATAATTCCCGCATTAAAAATTTCAACCAACATGAACAGGAAGCAAAGAATGCTTACACTGGCTCAATTTGGAAAAGGTTTTGAAACTTTAGGTGGCCTTAAACAAGGTTGTTACCAGCTTTCAATAATTCAGTTTGTGATGTCATAACTCCACACAAAGTACAATTGAAGGGCTGGGGGCATAAACTGCCTATGTAGAGTTTTAGGTGGTTTTTTTTGCATACGTTATTTCTCGAAAACGAAAAAGAAATCGGTGAAAAAAAAATACGGGACAATGTTTTTGAATCAAAATGCAGTTCACATACAAAAATTTGGACAAATCCAAGCGAATTAAAAAAACGGCCGAAAATTCCACATAGGCAGTTTATGCCCCCAGCCCTTCAATTGAAGTCAAGCTCATTTGTATGCGTACCGTATTCATATTCATACGTGAATTATGTGAACATTTGTGAAGAGTAAAACTAAAACTGGACGTGAAATGATTGACGGGTAGAAAGGATTGTTTGATAGTGTGACGTAGACTATAAATTTGGCGGTTAAAACATCGATTAAGCTCATCATCGGATACGAAACTTACGTGAGTACTGGAGGTGTGGATCGCTACTTATTAACTGCATTACCGGTTTGCCTTCCCACCTGCTGATCGAAAGACGTCATTAAAAGTCTGGAGATCCGCAAGTTTTTAACGCTTCTGAAAGAATCCAGTTAGCGTTTTCTCTGTGCTTACCAAATCACGATGAGATATAAGCTTAAGTTGACTCAGGAGTGCTCGATGGAGCCGATCTGCAAAATAACCGCTCTGCAGGCCGATGTTGGGCTGGCTGGCAAAATGTTTACTGAAATAAACATCTTTCTGGCAGTGTTATTTTAACGAAATCTTGCTAGAATTTGTGTCCGTAATGAGTCTTACTGGCTAACAGGAATCAAAACACGTTATTTCTGGCAGTTGTCTTATTTCAGTTTTCATGCTGGCTGAGAGTACTGATGTCGCACTTTTATCTGCGTGAGATTGAAAATAAAGTTAATGAAAAACAAACTGTCCTTGGGCTCGTAACGCAACTTTCAAGAGTCTCAACGTATTGAATAGAATGTGCTGTCAGTTGGCTTCGTATTTTGGTGGATTTTTATCTGCGAGAAGATAGGACTTCGGGGAAAAAACTAAAAGTAAACAACACGGGATACAGATAGAAGCCTACTACCCGTCTTGGGAACGATCTGACATCCGAAATAAACCATTCGACATATTTTGCCCAAAAATTAAGTTAAAATCAATACTTAGCTGGCTGGGTATTTTTCTTCCTTACGCGACTGCTGGCTGGCAAACTGGAAAGATTCCACCCGTGCTGGCTGGCATTTCGTGTTTGTGGCATTTTCAACTTTGCTGGCTCGTTGAGAAACGACACGCTCGTAGCTGGCTGGAATTTTTATTTCTCAAAAGTTTTGCTCGCTGGCATTGAAGAGCGGTTATTTTTTTGCCAGGAAAGTTAAATATTAACGAAGATTGACAGGGGGACACTCAGCTAGTGTTTAGTACATCGTACGATAAAAATTCTCAGAAAAGGTCGTTGGGTAATAATAATAATAATAATGATGATGATATTTATCCAGGGAACCCACTCGCCTTGGCGGTTTTCAGTGGGGCCCTGCAAATTATAATTTACAAAAATAGAAATTAATATTAGAATAAAAAACTGATTAAAAAGCTAAAAAGCTAAAAACAATAACTAAATAGGTCATTATTTACCAAGTTATGAGCTTTTAAGTTTGGCCTTAAAAAAGGACATCGATTCGCTACTTTTAACATTATTGTCTAAGTTGTTCCAGTCTTTAGAGGCTTGAAATATGAACGTTTGTCTGCCCCAGTTGGTACGCACGCGAGGGAGGTGTAAATCATTACTTCCGCGAGTTTGATAAGAATGAAAGCTACTATTGCGTCTGATGTTAAAATTAAAATCAACTTCCCCCGACAGATATTTATGCATCATAACACAGCGATGGAAGTGTCGTCTCTTTGAGAGGGTCTTAAGGTTCAAACGATCTAGTGCCTCAGTAGATGAACTTCTTGGTGGTAAATTAAGCAGGACCTTGGCTGCCTTGTTTTGAAGAACTTGCAGCTGGCCCATAAGTGTGTCTTTATTTTTGTCACCCCACACGGTGTCTCCATAGTCAAAGAGTGGGATGATTAAGCAGTTGTATAATGTTAACTTAGCATGTAGAGGCAAAAGATGTCGTATTCTCTTTATCATTCCAATCCTTTGATTGATCCTTGTACTGATGGTACTCCTGTTGACTGTCGGGTTTTGGAGTACAGAGTAGAAGCCAGGCGGAAAAAGTCTGAAAACAACTCTCGTCTCAAAAAGCGGCGCGTCGTTGCTAGTCTTGGTCGATTTCTCAAAGGTTGCCGTGCTGAAAGCTTGGAAAGCGAGAGTGGTTTTTGGAGTTTAGGCGAAAAGTGTATGTTTGAAGAGTCTTGTTGTTCGCGTTTGGAGCAGACAATGATCCCAGAATTCATTGCGGTCAAAGAGGGCGCTGTCTGAAGTAAAAAACTCTCGCGGGGGGCGGTGGGTTGGGGCAGATTATTACTTGTTTTCAGTAAAAACTCTACCTTATAAAATGACTTTGAAAACTGTCTAGCTGCTGCACCGAGGTTTCCATTGTTCATTAATTTTGAAGAGCGCATTTTTTGAAACCACTCATGACATGAAATCCCAGCTTGCTTTTACTGTTAGCCGTGAAATAGTTGGTCGAAACCAATCCTAAGACTTCGGAAACGCTACCGAGAATTCATTCGGCACGAAGTGAAGTCTGCCCGTTTTCGATGAGTATCTTGAACACAATCCATGGAAAAGTTGCATTGGCGCGCACGGCAAACATTCAAAGCAATATTAAGCGGTACTCCTCGCGATTCGTCTGTGTGAATCAGATGTACGTAAACAACGGATGATAACGTGAACGATCGCCGCAGTTATGAACACCCAACTTAAGCAGGAGTGAACCCCCCCCCAAAAAAAAAAACAAAAACAAAAACAAAAACAAAAACAAAACAAAACGAAAAAAAAACCGCTCGTACGGGATTCGAACCCACAACCTCTGCGAAACCGGTGAATTGCTGTAACATCCGTGCTTGTTGGTTCGTAACATATCCGTGACTGATGAACAAGTGAGAATGAATATTTGGTAAACACGCTGCCGAATTTTAACACATAAATCACTTTTGCGTTGATCGCCTCGGTTTTTTGCTTTTATGCAGGCTAATAAACTACAGCAAAAAGTATTATCACGCGAGATAAACATTTGTGGGCGACTACAGTCATTGTGATGAGACAATCCATCACGCGTGATAAAGGGATTGAATTTCATGCAATTTTTTTTACGTTTTGGAGGCAAGTTAATTTCAGAAAAGAGTTAAGTATTTCTGTCAAATTCTTTCACTGTCGTCATTTACGTTAGTTTTTATAAGATTTTCATTCCATTGTTTTCCACTTGACGATGAAAATGAATCCATCAAAAACGTTTCAACTGACGAAACCACGCCCAAGTTTTAATTTACTACGCAACACAACGTTCTGAGTAAATCAAACACTACGGAAAACAGCGTACTCTTAGGACTCTTAATTTTTGCCCTAGAACATTTGATTAACTCAAATTTTTGCTGTAGGTCACCAATAGGAGTTGTCTTGCCAAAAAGTTTCTTCAAGTCAAAACAGCCGTCTTTAATATTTTGTGATTTTTCAGCCATCGGCAAGCTTTTTGCGCACTGATTTAGAATCAACCGAGGTTTTTGTACGCTGGATTTAAGATGTACGCTGTATTTAGGACAAACAACCGACTTTAGCGCTGTGTTGTATCGGCCAAAGCCTTTCCGAAAGAACTTAGAGTTAACCAAGGCAACTAGGCGCTGTTTTCGACTCGGACGAACCCTTCAGTTAAGCTGATTCGGACTCAAACAACCGCGCTTTAACGCTAGCGTTGACGTTAACACTAACACTAACCCTAACCATGTCCCTAACCCTATCCCTAGCCCTAGCCGACGCTCTAACCCTAATGTTAAGTCCAACCTAAACCCAACAATAACCCTGAATCTCTTCGGAGTGAGTGCTGTTTTCAGGTCGGACAAAATGTTTGCGCGCTGACCTGAGGTTAGCCAAGGCTACTGTGTGTTTTTTTTTTTTAAGTCAACCACGAATATTGTGCACTGTTTTCGTGCCAAGCGAGCTTGTCGAGTGTTATGATTAAGCAAAAACGACACATTGCGCATTACGTCTAACTGAACAGAAACGTTCTGTGTAAAAATCTTAAATCGGTTACGAGCATTTGGCGCTTAGTCTTTCACTCAAAGAATACCCTTGGGCATTGTTAATTAGCATACTCCACCATATGAAGGGCTGGGGGCATAAACTGCCTATGTAGAGTTTTAGGTGTTTTTTTTGCATACGTTATTTCTCGAAAACGAAAAAGAAATCGGTGAAAAAAAATACGGGACAATGTTTTTGAATCAAAATGCAGTTCACATGCAAAAATTTGGACAAATCCAAGCGAACTAAAAAAACGGCCGAAAATTCCACATAGGCAGTTTATGCCCCCAGCCCTTCAATTATACACACAAGCATTTTATCATCACAAGATAATGAACCCTTTTGAAATATGAACCAAAAAGATTCGCTTTTCAAGTACCCGTGTTTATTGAAATTATTGTAGTTAATTAGTGCAGTTGCATTTTTTTATGTAAACTGCATGGTATCGATGACCAAAGGCCTGATGATTGCTAAAAACTATTTGATGCAAGTGGCGGCAACTGGTTTTATATATGTTGTACATAGGTCAAAATGATTTCAACCTAGGTTGAAATAAAATTCCTGTCTCCTAACCCTAATTAATTGTGAATCATATACATTGTATATGTATATGTATATTTATACCATACCATAGAAAATACAGCCAATCAGAATGCATGAAAGCCATTGTATATTCATCAGTATTCCATCGAACCTTCCCATCGATCAGTACAATTCAACAGTATCACACCCAACCTTCCCATCGTGCTTTGAGATTCCTGCTCATGCTGGCCTTACTGGCCACTGTATTTTCTATGGCATGGTATAAAATAGTTATGCAACCCTTTCTTGTGGTATACCGTGGAATATCCCACTCATCACTTGTATTTTCTTTGCATACACACTCGCCACACCAAGAAAATACAATATTCCACAGTATACCACTCGAAAGCGTTGCATAACTAGTATGTATACCATGCCATAGAAAATACAGCCAATCAGAATGCAGGAAAGTCGTTGTATATTGGTCAGTATTCCACCGAACCTTCCCATTGATCAACGCAATTCAACAGTATCACACCCAACCTTCCCATCGTGCGTTGAGATTCCTGATTATGCTGGCCTTGCTGGCCACTGTATTTTCTATGGCATGGAAAAGGTAAGTGTGTATACCAAGAAAATACAATTGACGAGTGGGATATTCCATGGTATACCACTCGAAAGCATTGCATACCTAGTATGTATATGTATATGTATATGTATATGATGCGTACTGTCCAATAACACAGGCATGATGCGTAAACTGTCCTATTAGTGCTCAAATCGGGCTGTTGATAACCAATCACATTCGAGAGTTTTGTTACTGTTATCGTTATCGTTATTGTTACTTCAGAAACTGGTGATTTTTCATAGCAGGGAAGAACAAGAATATTATTTTGCCACTTTTTAATCTACATGGAACAAAAACAAAATAACTTTGGTGCCAGTCCTGTTTTCCTTAGTTGACGATTATGCACTGGCACTCATAATTAGCATTAATCATGAACTGCATGCAAAACTATGTTCAGACTCATAAAGTGATCAATTACTTTTTAATTGGGATTCATGTCTTTCTGGTATTGTAACTCACAAAAACTCTCATCACCCAGTTCTGACAGAATTACTTAGAAATGAATATATTTGTTGTGGTTTAATTTTTTCCTCTCTTTGTTTTAACCCATTGGCACCAGTGCCGGCCAAAACCGGCCGTAAAAAACTCCCATGCTTCAAAACATTGCAACTTTCTCAATCGTATGAACATTGCCTTAACTGTTAGTTGTGAGCATGAAATGAAATGTCCTTTAAATTTGGATATCCAATAAACGCAAGAAACGTAGCGATTTTTACCAAATATGGCCTTTTGAGTTTGGACAAGAATGAAACTAACCGTTTTTAACGTCAAAGAAAAACGACAAAAATGCCCCTTTTTGCCTTGTTTATGTTTTTTAAGGAAATCAATGTCAAAAAACCAAACTTCAACCATCATACCAAAATTCAGTCCTTGTTCTAGCTAAGAAATGACTTTTTTTGTCCATATTCTTCTCCCGAGCGTAGATACAGCCTTTTGTTCCAATGCATTCGGGCCTTCCCGACATTTTCAACATCTCTAGTGCATTGCATGCTGGGAAATAATGAGAATTTTTGACAGCACCCGTTCCTTCCTTCCTTACAGCCACTCCGACCTACTGCCAAAATTTCCTGCTTGTGGTCACCTTCAGTGCTCACAAATTCCAAAATATGCGGCAGTAGGTCGAGAAATTCATCAATAGTCGAGTCCCAAAGGTACTAAGTGTCCGACTAGCCAAATTCCCAGTTCGTCGAGTAACAAGCCAAATTCGACAACAAAGTACATCACCTTGCTCGATTCTTTGAGAAAGTGGACTCTTAGCTACCGTCACGCTTAATGATGCTCATCAGGCAGCCGCTAAAGATGAAAAATGGCTGTAAACTTAGCAAAAATTGCAAGCAAACCAAACTTGGGCCGTTGTTGTTGCTTCATGGATGAAAAATAGCTACGTCAAAATGACATTTTCAGAAACCTTGAGCCTCCAGTGCCTTAGGACAGCACCACTTTTCCCTGGTAGTTTCAAATAAAGAGTCACGAAATGCTATTCATCGTTTATAGGTGGAAAATCACTCCAAAAACTTAAAAACGGCTGGTAGTCAATGGGTTAAACTAATTATCATACATTACCATACCCATAAAGAAAAGGAGAAAGGTTTTGAAAAACATTTCAGAATAAAGAGTAGCGAGATAAAAAAATGACGTTTCAGCGACGACATGTCACCATTATCAAATGCAATTTATTGTGAATTTGGTAGCGTTATATGTATTTTCTCACTCACTATTCTTTATATAACGCTACCAAATTCACAATAATTTGCATTTGATAATGGTGACATGTCGTCGCCGAAACGTCATGTTTTTATCTCCCTACTCTTTATTCTGCAAAGGAGAAAAAAACATAAAACCAAGGATGAAATTGAACCACAACATATCTACCAGTTAATAATGTGGATGTTCAAAGCTTACTTTCATGTCTAGGGTCTGTGTCATAATACCTTGTAAGCAGAGGTTACTAAGTGAATACTTACAGCAGTTAACAAACAAGTAAATTTTTGCTTACAGGGTAAAGTTACAAATATTCAGCCAATAAAAGGGAGCAACCTCTTGGTGATTAGTTCACAAAATCTAGTGTAAATATAAAAACTTGCCATGTTTGAAGAAGATTCTGCACAAACCCATACATTATTTTTATGCAAGCATTTATGCAATCAAACTCTATTAACTCTCACTGTTTCTCTGTGAGGAAAGAGAAACACACTTTCATACTCTTTCACATGAAAGAGAAACACAATGATAATTCATGCATAGTTCCATGCCAAACTCTTTCCTTTTAGGTTTTTGATCATGGCCGTCTTCCCCCAAGGCCTTCAAATACAAAATAATAGTCAACGAATCTTTCACAAGATCTAACAATTCAGTTGTTATCAACTGTCTTTTGGAGTGTACCTTTGCTTTGCTTGGACCTGAATCAATTTCCTGTTTTCCCACACTCCATCCTCTACCAGTATGCCAGTCAGATAATTCCCATACACGCATCCTGAATCAATGCCCGAGGCATCCGCATACAGTTGAAGTCCCCGCCGAGCGTCATGCCCAAAGATGACATGCTGGGGTCCTTCCCACATAGCAGCCCAGGGAAAACCTTCTTCTAATTTTGAATATCCTTCAAATTTCTCTGGGTTGTAATTTCTGATAAAAATCAAACCTAACGGATCTTGATTCTCCAATGGCACTCCAGGAAGTAAGCCTCCGTGCACCACAAGAACATTTAACGAGGGAATGCTGATCGAAAACGGAAGATTTTCCAGGAATTCTTCGTCTTCTTCAGTTAGGTCTAACACAAACCTGCGTTTTTCCCTCACTGGTTCGTTGTTTCGCTTGTGAAGAATTTCAGTTAAGAGTGACTGTTCATGATTTCCTCGCACCGAAAACGAACCGGTCTCCCTTGCAAAGCGGATCACTTCCACGGTCTTAGGCCCTTTAAATACAAGATCTCCCACAAAAACTACAACAGTGTCCTGGTCAGGTGATGTACATTTGCTGTACAATTCTTTGAGTTCGTCTAAACAGCCATGAACATCTCCCACGAAAAGAACTCTCTTTCCTTCGAGAAAAGATGGATTTATAGTAATGTGTGGTGTTGCTGGAGGAAGCGATATTCTGTGACCTTTATCAACCTTATAGCTTAAGAAAGATCCTACGTCCCTCTTGTGAACGAGACCAAAGTAGTCCAAAGAGTCTACAAGGAATTTTAGCAACCCAGTAAAAAGTGCTGTCATCTTTCCGCCATATTAGATTCACTTACTATGGTGTGTATGTGTCACTAAGTGTCCTACGAGAAATTTAACCAACTGATCCCTGCAGAAGCCACCCTCGTCTTAGCCTCCCACTCAGTCATTTTTAGGGGAGTCGTATTTCACCTCCTCCCCTCAAGTGGGGAGGAGGTGAAATACGAGTCCCCTAAAAACGACTGCGTGGGAGGCTACCCTCGTCTCTGTTTACGCACTTGAGAGTTTTCTCATACAAGGTGCCAAATTAAGGGGGGACTAACTTAACTACAAAATGAGCTAACATTGTTGCTATGGAAAGTTCCCAACGCTCATATCTTGGAAACCCTAACTTGCACAGGCAAGCTGTCTGGCTATGTTTTTACAATCAAAAAGGTTTACAAGATTTTCGAGTCACAACCATATTTGGTAAGTCACGTGACCAGAACAGAAAAAGGCCTAAAACTCGAGTGGCGTACACTTCTGGATATCGAAAATGGTGCCAATGGTTAACAATCGCCAAGGTGCAAAACTCTACGTATCGATTTTTGGAAATTCGCATTTTCCTGAGATTTATGACGTCATAAGCAAGCAAATTCATACCATTTCGTCATTATCATTGCAGTTATGTGTGTTAACAACAATTGCTTACGTAATAAAGGGATTAGTTTCTAAAGAAACTGTGGTGCTGCGTCGGTGGGGGAGTGAAACACGAGAATTTGGTTTATCAACGGAGTTGATAATGTAAATTGACCACCGTACAGGGATTCGATTAGCTGACGTTTCGAGCGTTAGCCCTTCGTCGGAGCGAATCCGCTCCGACGAAGGGCTCCGACGAAGGGCTCCGACGAAGGGCTAACGCTCGAAACGTCAGCTAATCGAATCCCTGTACGGTGGTCAATTTACATTATCAACTCCGTTGATAAACCAAATTCTCAATTGCTTACGTAGGCTTGTAAAGAAGGCTGGAATATCTCCGATTGGCAAAAAAAAATCGGAACTTCACATAATTTTCTCCAAGTTTTAGGGATTTTTCGCTCTAAGGCGCGGTTGGGGCCTGGGGCAAGTTACGCATGCGCAATAGCAATTTATTAATTTTACATCTTCACTTCTTTGCACGTTTCACCAATACAGTGGCAAAAACACCGAAAAACTGTGTTTTACAAATACAGTCCGCAAAAATCCCTCGGCAACAACGCTAAGTCTGTAGTTAAGTTAGTCCCCCCTTAACATGTAGTTCTGATGCTAACCCTTCACGGCAAGGGTCTTTCAACATCCCACGGGGTGTTTTTTAAACAGTTTTTGGTAAAGTTTGCTATGTTTGCGCATGATCTGTTCACGGCTGTCAGCGGTAAGATAGGCCACACCACACTCCTTCCCACTACCCCCCACGGGCTGTATATACTGGTCACGTGTTACGTACAATTCGAGGTTGTCCATGCTCTCAGCCACAGTAAAATCAATGATTTCATCTGCTCTGCCTGAAACTGTAATTCTGATTTCTACAAACGCAGAGTGAACCCCCGTGAAGCTTGGTTGCTTTGGTTGTATCCCCAGTGCCACGTTCATTTGCGCCTGGATAGTGTCCCCAGGGGAGAGGCTCTTTTGGCACATTGGTACACACACGGTTGACATTCGACCATTAACTTCAAGCAACCGCACTTCTCCATTTTTGCATAAGAAGAGCTGAATATTTACAAACTGGTTGTCGAAACCATGCTGAATAAGTCTGCAAATGAAAAATCGTAGAAATTAATTGTAACAATGCGGTTAGAAGTGTATACACAGAGCAAAGGAAGGGGTAAACTTGCTTACTTCAGGCAGTGTTAGGCAAAACAGCTAGTTCAAACTCAAGCTACTTTATTGCGATCGGAAAGTGATCAAGAAACCCGTAATCGAATTTGAAAGAATTTGAAAGTGGCCCTTCCCCCCCCCCCCCACCCCGAGGGGTACTCCCGTATATGGGCTAGAAATGTGTATGTTTCTGTTTATGTAACTGCAGCTTATGTTTCAGGTATCCTATTGCAACTTATTTACAACTTATTTACAATACGCTTAGCAATTCAGACGTGACATTACATAATGAAATGGCACACCAAGCTAGTTTATAGGTATTCCACATAAATCAAAATTAAATTTAAAATTAACTACTATTGAATGACCTACCATAAAATTAACTACAATGTTTGTATTAACAATAGTATAACATAGGTAAAAAGTTTGGTGAAAAAGCCCAGAAGGTCAATTTTCATTATGCTGTTTTTGAAGGCCTTAAAAGTTCTAGCACTGAGTTCTGTGTGACTCTGGTAGAAGATTCCACAGCCTTGGCGCTAGGTAACGCTACGGTCTCAGACGGTAGGTTGTGGCGTTGACTTTAGGGCCTGTTCACATGGAGGTGGGGGGCCCCGGGAACGTGAGGTACCCCGCCTAGATGGGGTTACCAATGTCTCCATACAATCTCTCTTAATTTCTTGATAGCGTTCGCATGTGAAGTGGGGTACCTCACTGAGGCGGGTTGCCTGGTCAGCCGGTGTAACCCGCCTAGCTGGGGTGAGTTTTCTCCATGTGAATGCTGGAGGTGGGGTGGGGTAATGTTCATCCGGGCAATTGTCTCTGAATTCTTTGTTGATATACGTACTTAGCGAACACGCGATAGCATTTTAAACCTCACCCCAGCGCCCCGGGGTTGCATGTGAAGGCCAGCGTTTTTTCACCACGGGTAGGTGGGGTACCTCACTTTCCGGGGCCCCCCACCGCCATGTGAACAGGAGAATGTCAGTTCCCCTCAGATCGTATTTGATGCTAAAATCTAGTAACTTTTTTATGCTTTTAGGAGCATTATCGTGATGAATAGCTTTAAAAACCGCACAAACTCCGACGAAGGGTTAACGCTCGACACGGTACGTCAGCTTTTCGAATCCCTGTACGGTGGTCAATTTACATTATCAACTCCGTTCATCGTTGATAAACCAAATTTTAGAAATATTGTTTCCAGTTAGTTATTTCCTGGTTGAGATAAAGCATTTTCCAGACCGATCAAATTCAGTTTTCTCCGTACCTGTTTGCAACAGAGTCGAACATGCTCCAGAGTTTGTCCTGCACTTGAAAAGGTCGCATGCAAGGAAGCAACAGCATCTGTATCGCGCCGGGATTAGACGGCCATGTTATCATGTCATAAAGAGCCCAGTGGTAGGCCTTGGCGTTGAAGACATACCTGAGAAAAAAAATTAAATTAATGGATTGTTTTTCGCTAACCATACTGACAGGGGCACCCAACGACAAGTTTCGGAAGATATCTGTTCGGAGGATGGTAATTCGCCTTGTGTTTTCGGCGGCACTCGGGTTTTCGTAACTAAAACGTGGCCTAAAATAAATATCAAATGTTCAAGCAAGCAACCGTGGACAATAATCCTGCTGGTATACGTTGGATCAAACTGGTGATCTGATCGGCGTAATAAAATCAACAGAGAGTATAAAAGCAAGGGCCGATACAACGTAGAATGGTTTTAAGTTTTGTGTACTATATTTCGGCTGGCCAAACCAGCCTTCTTCAGGTATAATGAGAATTTACATTGGAAGGGGTGTTTATGTAGTTATATACCGGAAACACGTAAAACTAAAATGATTGACAGTGTAAAATAAAATACTAGAAAAAAGGTTTAAAAAAAGATAAACTTATAAGAAAAAATTAACTAATATGTTTCTTCGCGGATGTTAAGACCTTCAGGATCAATTGTTCTGCCTTTTGAAATTAAAAAAGCTTCCCTGGCCTTACGGATTGAGTCTCTGTTAGAAAATATTTTCTCAATGGGGATTAATTGCATGTCATTAGCAGTGTGGTTAGGAGAGGAGAGGAAATGTTCCGCGACTGTGGTAGGTTTAGATTTGGTGTTAGGGTTATCTATGGTACGGCGGTGTTCATTAAATCGGTCTTTTAAACGTCGTTTAATCATGTAAATGAGGTTTTTAGTGTCACAGGTCAGGTTAGATTTAATATGGCGCGTTTCACCTGTAGAAGAGAAAGTATAGCTTGTGAGTCCATCTGAAATGTAGGGACAAGTAGCGCAATTTTTACCGCAACGGAAACAACCGGAAGGGAGTTGTAGGTGTGAATTAGTAGAATTAGAAGAAAGTTTAGCTGTGACTAGTAAGTCACGGAGATTAGGGCAACGTCTGAAGGCAACAACAGGCAAATGCTGAAAAATGTTTTTGCAGCGGTTAGAAGATAGCAGTAAATTGTAATGTTTTTTGATGATGCTAGAGATGTGAGGAATTGATGGATTAAAGGTCGTTATAAAAGGTATACGTTTCGGTTTGTTGACGTCTTTGGTTTGTAAAGTGAGTCTGCGGGGGATGTCGGCCTAAAATAAAGCCCCTTAGGATTTCGAAAAGGTCGTTATTGCGGTTTTTAGCAGTCAAAAACGTGAACTAGCATTTTCGGAAAGAAAATAGTTCCCTAGAAAGTTCGTGGAAAGTTCATTTCACCTTGCATTTTCTCCAGATTAGCTCCAGATGATTTATTTATTATTTACGTTAAAATACAAAGCTGTGGTATTAAATTAGATACAAGACCATACAAAGTACCCACCCAAAGGTAGCGAAGGCTAGTCGAGTCGGGTGGGTCAAAAGGATGTTAAAAACACATAAGAAAAATAACACAAATTACAAAAATTAATTAAAAATAATTCAAGTACAGATTACAGCTGGATCTTTTGACTAAGAACAAGAAAATAAGATAATTTACAGTAACATGATAATCTACAATAACAGGAGCTAAAATTTAAAGGTGCTATTTTGCTTCCATAAATCCAGCAGACATTTTAGCAACGATTATTTTTTTAGGAAGATAATCATCTTCATCGTTAAGTAATTTCAATGAAAGTGTATGAATTTTTTTGTTAAAAGACTTTTTAGGTAGGGAACGCATACTATTTGGAAGATAGTTCCATACTTTGGTGCCAAATCTTGAAAAAGAAGAGAGTTGTTGATTAAGCCTTGATTTGTTGACAAAGAAATTTCCAGCATTAGAAAATCTTGTATGCTATGTGTTTCTCAAAGGAAGATTTTGTTTAAACATTTTCGGGCAATTAAAATTTCAGCTGGGCTTCGACAAAACACTGATCTCCCGTTTACTGATCCCCTTACTGACCCTCCTACTGACCCCCCTACTGATCCCCCTACTGATCCCCTCTAAAATTCACTGGAAAAAGTAAAACAACAAAATAAAAAATGATTTGAGGCTGAATCAAATTCAAGGATAAATTCTGGCTTACCTCAGAGTTCAAAGAGAGGACCTACCTTCTGAATCGTTTCACCATCATTACAAAACGAGCGAAAAATAAATTGAACGCCATCAAGTATTTTGTCCATGTGAGCGAAAAGCCACAACAACGAAACCGTTAATTGGAAGATAAACACAAGCGTCAAGCGAGTGACATAACAAACCTGAAGCCGTTCTGTAAAAATAACGCCAATCAGCTCCAATCAACACCCGGTTGCAGTGTCGTGTGGTTTTCGCTCCGTGTACGTTTATCGTCGAACAGTTTTCGTTTCTTTCTGTCTTCGCTGTTGTCGTTGTCGTGGCTTTTCGCAGACACGGAGAACACACTTGATGATGCTTCAATTTATTTTGCGCTCGTTTATCGCAGAAGAAAACTGTGGTACTTGTAATGACTGTGAAACGAGTCAGAAAGTAGGTCCTCCGTCGGACCAAGTTTCCGCGATCTTTGAACTCTGAGGTAAGCCAGAATTTATCCTTGAACTTGATTCAGCCTCAAATCACTTTTTATTTTGTTGTTTTACTTTTTCCAGTGAATTTTAGAGCGGATCAGTAGGGGGAGATCAGAAAAGGGATCAGGGGGATCAGTAAAGAGATGATCAGTGTTTTGTCGAAGCCCATTTCCGCTAGGGAATCGGAACAGACGAACTTCATCTAGCTCATGAAAACATGACTTTAAACAGACTTCAAACACGATAAAGTACGACTTAAAAATGTCTTTCTACAGCTTTTGGTTGATTTGGCTCGTTGGGTGCCCCTGATACTGAGACGACTGAAAAAAAGGAAGGCTTTTCGTTTCACACATGCTTCTAAGCCGAGCTCGAAGGAGAAGAGTACCGCTTAAAATGAAACAGTTTGCGTGAATATAAGTTGGGAGGGAAAAAGTAAACAAAAGAGGTTTCTATATTATAACACCTTAATAAAATTATTATAGAGACTCTTGTCCTTCGGCCATCGAAGTTTTATAAGAAAAACAACACATAAAGCGGTTATAAACATGGTGTAGCAATGCTGTTATGAAATCTGACTTGACGTTTCGTATGTGGCAACATACATTTTCAAAAGTAACCGTTATGACATGAATGTTAATAACCGCTCTGTGTTGTTTTTCTTATAAAATTATTATAACACGGAACACAACCTACTCAAGGTGTTATAAGATTAATTGAAGTATAAAAGTTAAAAAAATGTGGTAAACGGTTTTTCTGTGGTTTCCAATACATACACTTGAGAAAATAGATGACATAAACAATATATAAAACAAAAATATCTGCCACACAATATCTCGGCGAACGTTTTATATCGCGAACATGGCACTTTGTGAGAAAGCTTCATCGCAGTCGTGGGCAACCAGACGATTTTTGCCGACTTCTGTGACTGGGGTATAAACCGCCTAACTATTTTTACAATTTTATCAGTTTAATAACAGCTGCTGAAAGTTATAAGTTAATTCTTAATGAATGAAAAACTCCTTGGTTAGAAATTTGTAAATTTCGACTCCGCTATTCAATAAGACTTTCAAATTTCAAATGTAACCATTTGTAAACAGGAAATAGAGGTTTTTTTGCCTATAACCTGCGACAGTTGGTACATCGATAATTCTTACCCATCAAGGTCAAAGATTTCTCCATCGATATATTTCTCTAAAATCATTCCATCCGTCAAAGCAAACGGAAACTTGCTTACATCTAGGTGGTTTGCCAAAAATGGACTGCTGTTTCCAACCATGGTGTGGTAATGCTCTCTTGAATACTGGATGGCCTGTGTTAACTCACTCATACTGGTTGCTATTTGCACCAAAATTGATTAAGTAGCGGTTTGCGGCTTTAAAATTGCAGGAAAACCAACTTTTTTCGCCAGATTGTCGAGATCAGTAATTCCTAGATTACGATTCAAGTCTACATGGGCATACGGTATGGGATTAGGGTCAAGAAATTTTCGAGTGTAGAATTTGTTGAACGTTAAGAAGAATGATTCAAATGAAGGGCCGCGAAGACTTTTTCTGCAACGTTTCTCCACTTTGCTCACTAGCGCGGGCAAAATGAGCGAGGAGTCGTTGTCCAAAGCCATCACGGCATCTACTGAGTATTCTTCTACAGCCTTTGAAGAAACTTCTGCTGCTCTCGGGTAATCAAATTGGCCCTTGATCCGACAACCCTCCAGTTGACCGTTGGAATGGAAATTACTTGGTAAAGATCAGAAAGAAATACCTCACTTGAAAGGATTATCTTGCTTCGTTCACTGGTGAATAAACCCAACACAGTTGGTTTTCCTTGCTCAGAAGCCATAATCAACACGGTTTTTGACTCTTTCATGCATAAAGCTTACGTAGCTTGTTTTGTCTATAGTATTGACCCAATATGCAAAAATCAGAATGACTGCCTTTAAATTATTTTCTTGTTCGTATTCAAAATAGCCTCACTAACCTCGTTCGGGATAACAAATTCTTTAGAATACGAACAAAAGAATAATTTGAAGACAACCATTTTTGCATTGGGTGTATGTTGCATATGTTATTGTGTCAAAAGGCGGTAGGACTTCTCCGCGGGTGACAGGTAGCGGTGGCGCCAGAAGGGCGGTTGGTGAGTGGCTGGTGACGGGCGATAAAAACAACAAGACGTTCTATGAGCGTTTGTAACTCGGGATACTTGTGATGAAGAAGTGGACGCACACTTTGAAAGTGTTGATGCAAAGCACGCAGCACTGTCCCAATACAGGGGATATACCGTATGTTATATGCATAAAAAATTGCATTGGCTCTGAATTGATGTCGTGCGCTGTGATATATCGAACTTTATCGGATAGATCGGCCGATAAGCGCAGCACCTGCGAGGCTTCCAAACTTCTTTTCAAGTCCGCAAACCTTTTTACGCGGACAAACTTCACTGGATTATAATGTTTTGAGTCAGGTTTAGTGGAAGGTTTCAACTTACACACGCCAACAGTTTGGTTCCATTGGGACAATCTCTCCACACGAAGGAAAAAAACTTAATCAATGTTTAAAACAGTGTTGTTATAATTTTTTTATTGTTATAATGTAATACTAAACAAATTTTACCGTGTATAAATAAATAAATTATGTATGTTTTGCGGTTATGCAAATTTGTGATCTGAAGACAAAATACAATAAACAGAACTGTACCATTTGTCTGTGGCGAACTGACACTTGATTCATTTCCCTAATGAAGTTTGAAAACAAGACCACTATGATATCTGCAGAAAACTAGGAACGACTGAAACTCAGTAGAACAAACAGATATATTCGAAGAGCACTACGGTCCAAAGGTATCCCAGGGCTGGGCACGAGGTTGGGTTGAGTCATGTGGCCGAATGCTCGTGATGATGTTATGCTTTGCAGCATGGGGCACGTGGTTTGCTTTAACCAATGAAAACACCGCCGCGTGCTTTCCATTGTGCATTTTGCTGCACAGGAAAAAAACGACTGAAATCCAACATGATTTATTACTCGAGCTACAGCACTGCCTAACAAGCAACAACGCTGCGGCAACAATTTGAGCTCTCGTGTGTTTCCACAGTGTTTCCCAGTTTGGTCACCCGAGAAAACATGCTGCGGCAACAAAAAATGTTTCAGAGGGAGTTCAGAAACAGTTTTTGTTGCCGCAACAATGTTTCATCGGGTGACCAAACTGGGAAACAGCATGGAAACACGCGCGCGAGCTCAAATTGTTGCCTCGTTTAGCCAGAGTTTACATTACAGTTATCCCGAGTAAAACAGTTCGAAACGCAAAAACTTCCGCGTTCCATGAATGTAAACAGTCGTACTTTCCTCCTCAGATCATTTGCGCAAAGAGACGGTAAAATTATGCAAATTAGAGAAGATCCAATGGGCGCTACAGAAATTGGAGCGGAAAGAGACGGGAACTGCGAGACTGCTCTCAGGTGAAATTTTCAGACTTAACTACCGAGTAAACTCTTGCGGTCTATTTTGTCGCAAGAGTTTAGGGAAAGTAAAAGTAATCTGCAAAGGAACGCCAATGAAAATGCTACTGGTTTCCGCAGGATCTACAAGAGATCTAATCATCTGATTAGATCTCTTGTAGATCCTAGCCTCCCACGCAGACGTCCTCAGGCATTCGTCACGTAGAGCCAAAAGAGCGTCTGCGAAGGACGCTAGACAGTCAGGCTAGCATAAATCAGTAGCATTTTCGTTGGCGGTCCTTTGCAGATTACTTTTACTTCAACGTATTTGGAACCGTAGGTCTTTATAGACCCGATATGCTGTGTATCTTTTAGCATGGTTTTGTCCATGTGATTTAATTGGAAGATTGGTTGTGGCCGATCTACATTTTTCTTCGCGAGACGCCATCGTGACACTTTTGGAATCCTTGCTATCTGGGACACGTGGCGTGGCAGCGCGTGTGTCGGGTCAAGAGAGTCCAAGGCACGGAATTCCATGGGTATCGTGAATGGGTCACTGTGCAATTTTTTTGCGTTGGCACTAAAGCTGGTGTCATTTAAATTTGCTAAATCGATGCTGACGAGTCCCAAGAAGGACGAAACAGCTGTCCATGGTTGCAACCTTACTTTATCGAATTTCGGTCATGATGATGTCTCGCAAAGTCAACTTTTTTCGTTGATGGCGTGCAGTTTTACGTGAATTGAGGTGTTCACTGCAGTACTACTGACTCAAAATGTCTTTAAAAAATAACTGGAGAGTATGACATGCAGATAGTAAGATTTGCTTCCAAATGTTTATTGTTGTGTTTTTAGATAAATGGTTTTAAAAAGGTGAAATAGTGGTCTGTTTCTCGGAGACTAACAAAAACAAACAAATAAAAAACCGTGTATAAACGGATTCGCACAACACTATTTATGAACGTTCGCGCGCTTTATTTCAAATCGCAATTTTGACAATAATACAGGCTTCTTTTCGCAATTGCATAAATTGCGTTCACAACTGCGAGGATCATTCTTTATTTGATTTCATTTCCGCAGTTCATATATGATTCATTTCATATATCATCCACACGAACATATGAACCCACAACTGACCTGCTCCCAACGTCAGTGGCTTCATAGCTCAGTTGGTTAGAGCATCGCACCGGTAATCGCGAGGTCACGGGTTCGAACCCCGTTGAAGTCCTGAATTTTTTTCAGGCTTCTTTTCGCAATTGCATAAATTGCGTTCACAACTGCGAGGATCATTCTTTATTTGAATACATAATTTATCTTGCATATCTGGGGAAGATACAAAATCACTTCAAAGAGGTAATTGTGCTTTGTAAAACATACTAGCTAGTACCATTATTTGTACCTTATAAAAATCACTTTTTTAGCAGCTCATATGGTGGTCTTGGAATCTTTGATCACACCTTATTTACAAACTTTCCATATATTGACCCTTAACGACCTTAACAACTATTTCATGTATTAAATAAAATAAAAAATCTGTTGTTATGTGCCCTGAGTGAGCCACTGCCCAGTATTTAGATGAATGACATAACTGGTTTGAGGAAAGATCCAAAAATTAACGAAGTTGGAGAGTTTCCTTAGAGGGCTGGGAGATTCCAGAATTTGCAAGACATTTATGCTGGTTTCGCCCCCTGCCGAGTTAGCCCCGTTCGAGTTCGCCCCGTTCGAGTTTGCCCCCATGACTATAACAGATAATACTAAAAATAAATATGGCACATCAAATTCGTAAGTTAAGAACTAATCTTGCTTAAAATATTTATTACTTTAGGAAAGGCGCAACATCATAATAGTAACACCTCTTGGTTACAATGAAACTTGAAAGACGCGCAATTAGAAATGAATCGCGTATCGCACGTCACCCCCTTTTTTTTCACTGTCCCCTTAATTCACCTTCGACTCGAGCCTAAACTGAAAATAAACATCATAGTGGCACATAATAAAATCAAATTCATAAGTTAAGAACTAGCCTTGTTTAAATCATGAAGACGAATGGTTTTTCTTACTCAAAATTAGATTAAATTTAGATTAGATTTAGTTAAATTTAGTTAAAACCGAACTTTCTTTAATAGAATTCCTTATTTATGGAATAACTTACCCGACAACCTTAGAACTGAAGATCTGAGCTTGTCATGCTTCAAAAAAACATTGCAGAGATTTTTATAAGAACAAGATAAGGGGCTTTGGTCCTGATTGCCCTCATGTAACTTGGGCATGATATCATTGCATTTAACAATTTACGTGTTACTTTTTCTGACAATTTCTTTTTCTTTCTCTTTTTACAATGTAATTTAGTTTTAAACTGGGTAGACTAACCCGTATGGTTCTTCGGTTCCCTTCTAATCCTTCCCCGCTGCTAACCTGTGTATGTATATTTATTATATTGTATGCAGTAAAAAATGGATTAAATTAAATTAAAATTAAAATGTCTAAATCAGTTTCATAAACGAAAGTTTTATTTATCGTTACTTTTGATAAGACTATATACTTATCTGCATGTCTTTGTTTGAGGAAACCGTTTTCCATTTTAGTTAATCTTTACTTGTAGAGAAAACTATACTTTTATTTGTCTGACTTGTTTTGTTGTTTTCCCATTTTATTTATCGTTACTTGAACAGGGCGAACTTGAACGGGGCTCACTCGTCAGGGGGCGAAACCGGCTGCGACCCTGCAAGATGAGCTATGTCAAAATATCAAGACTACAAAAGTGAAATCTGATGAAATTTTTGTGGAAAAATTTCACGTTTTTGAAAGATCAGCTGACCTGGGAAACTACTTCTTACAACTTAGATAATGCCATTATCAACTTGCCCTTTATACAAATACACCCAGTTAATCAATGGACCATTCATTTAAATATAATGACCATGACAATAAATTATTACACTTAAATAATATCCTTCATAATCTGAATTGCTGCACATAATTAATCTTACTAATAATGCCTCAGACAGTATTTTTCTTTTGGTTGTCTAATAGAGAATGCTATCTTCGGGGGGGGGGGGGGGGGGGGGGGGGTGTCAAGAGGGGAACCTTATGGTGACTAAGTAAATATCTTGGAAGGGAATACACTCCTGATAGTCCTCTGTGTATATTTGACTATGATAATAGATAATAGGGGGTGTACATGTTTTCCAGCCAGTAACAAGGTACTGGTTGGTCTTGGCAGTGATTTGGTTTTAGATTCTTTGTGTTTCTACCTACGGTGAGGGAGAGCGCGAGCAGCCCTACATGGCCTGAACTGTGTATTGTTGTCACAGGTGTGATTATTGAGCAAAATCAATGACTACAGATTTTTGGTAACTAACTGACTACCAAATAGGGTATAGAGTTTGTGAGTCTTGGCATAAAGTGACTTTGGGTACCACACCCCCAACCCAATTCTAATGGGTATCTGCTAGATAGCAGTTTCAGCTTGTGTTTCTAGCTGGTGGAATCCTCTGTCTGTTCAGGAGGTGGTGACATGCTGTTGTGTTCGTGTTCCGCCAGTAAATCCACTATGTGGCTTTTAATAAACCAAACCTGTCGTGGATGCAAACAAGTGGGTAAGCATTGCTCAAGAAAACCTTTCTTTTAGTCAACATACGACTTTGTGTTCACAACAAGCACCAAATCCTACAAGCACTTCCTCTAGCTGTACACAACAAAAACAGGAAAGAAAAAATCCTAGATTTTTGGAAAATGATGATGTTATATGGTAAACAATTTATTCAGGAATAAGTTGGGTAAAAGAAACTTCATTTAATTAGAAACTTATGGTTGGCTACACTATATGGAGAAACAAAGAGTGGACCGATGTTATTGTAAATTCCAAAAATTAATTGACTGTATTTTGCCATGAGCTCAAGAATGTTGATTTCCTAGCTATGAATTTCTGTTACATGGAATGGCATAAGACCTACTTCAACAGCCATACAGAGAGCTCGTCCTGACACCAGTAACCCAGTTACTCCCAGTTGCACGTGATGAGACATAAAAGGATTCCACAGGTTACTCTTGAGGCCATACAACCACACAGGGAGCCCATGAAGGCCACAGATGGCAAAGGCACCTGCAGGGGTCTTGAACCCTATTTAATGAATTTCAACATTGTTCAAAACACATATTCATTATTCTATAAATTCTGGAAGCAACATTGAGCATGATGTAAATTAACTGCTATAACACACCAAATGTGGATGCATAGCTCTTATCTTTATGCTGGATTTTCAAATCAAAAGGTTAATATTTTGATACAGTAGGTCAGATCAATTGTTTATTGTTTTGTTAACAAAAAGAAGCCTTCCAGTGACAGCATGCCTGAACACTCTTGTGAATTTAAAACCTTTTAAGTAAGGAGACTTTGTTGGACAAATATCTGCACATCTGTTGGAAAGGTGGATGCTAGAGTGAAGGCCTGGTGACTGCTTTATAGCTCATCAAGGTTCATAAAAAGGTTCATAAAGGTTTATTAAAAATAAAATGGATAGAAATATTACAATTTAGACTGACCTACAGGTAGCTTAGCTAATCGTGGCAGGCCAGTCTATTGAAACAGAGGCAAGTATATTACAGTACAGGATTAAAAAAGAGAAAGAAAAGATAAGTTTATTTGTGCGAGATTGGACAAACAAACAAAAAAGTGAGAGAGGGAGAGCTTGAGTTACTAAGATACCAAAGGTACTTGAAAGAAATATCTAACCTAACCAGCAATTAACAAAACAGAGAAGACATACTGTACCATTAGACATAATGGTCTGCACCCATGAAGGTGGACTAGACTTTGCACTTTTCCATTGTGCTCCTAGTGTATGTGTACATACAAACACCAGCCACTCCAATGCACTGATGAAATACCCCCACTAGCAAAAATAACATACTGTCATGAGTGGTCATATGAACAGTGAAAGCAGATAACATCACAGCTAAATGAAACTACTGGCAATAGTCGAATGAAAGGAAGCAGGGTTGGTGCAGTGGTGAGAGTGCTTGCCTTCCACCAATTTGTCCTGGACTCGGCGTCATAAGTGGGCTGAGTTTGTTGGTTCTGATCTACTCTGCTCCGAGAGGTTTTTCTCCAGGTACTCCAGTTTTCCCCTCCTCCCAAAAACCAACATTTGATTTGATTTGATTCTACTTTATTTAGATTTGATTTGAGTTAGTCTCGCCAATTAGTAGAGCATCTGTGCTCGGCTAGAAAGATTTGCAATTTTAATAAAGTGATTATTATTATTATTACTATTGTGAAGGCATGTAATGTCTGTACTCCAGACTGTTCCTTGATGCGGGTGGATTACAAACAAGAAAACCACACACGTTTTCAAGCTGCCATCCTGTATTCTCGCATACCCAGAATGCACTACAAGCATGGGTTACACAGTCAACCCAACAAAAAATCACTACAAGGTGTCCTGACGGTCTTAGACTACTGTCTTAATAAACTGGATCTCAGTCAGGGCTACAATTTGGTAAAACTGAAGCTCTTGCAAGGCAACCAGTACATCATGAAAACAGATAAAAAGTGTTACCCAAGGCTCTATTATCCAGACTCTATTATCTGTGGTATATCAGATACATTTTTATTTCTTTCACTCTCTGGTCATAATCTTTACCTTGTAAAGTAAGGTCCAGAGCATTCCCCTGCCAAGATTGTCACAAAGAACATCTAGCTAAAAAAATCAAACAAACAGTGTGGTTAGATAAATACCAAAACAAAACAAGTCACTTTAGTTTGTTAAAAAGTCCTTAAATGTATATTTAAGAGGCCTTCCAAGGGGTGGTCTGGTGTCACTCGCTTGTTTCGTTAGCGACAAATGACACTGTCACAAAGAAAGCAATGAGGAATGGAAAATGACTTTATTATTCGCAGAATAATTCAACAACAGCAACACATCTTTATTCAAGATGGCAACAGTGCAAGCACATGGTTCCAGCATGAAAGGCACAAAGCTAACATGATTGACAGACATAGAGATTGGCCTATTACAATACAGTGACCACCGCTCAAAATTAAAAACCTGAGGCAGCCACTTGCATTATTACCCAAGACTGTGCTCTAAGAGATATTTTTGGGAGCCCAAAACTCTGCACCTTTAAAATGTTTCTGGGTTTCATTGTCAGGGTTGTTGATAAATAACCTGCACCCTGCTCTGCTACTTTGAAGACTTGAGAATTTTGTTTAGCCACCTTTTTTAATGGTTAAATTAGCCCTGAACATGATACTGCAGCTATGAACTCAATACCCAAGCTCCAAATGCAGAAGTTTGATTCAGCTGACGTGCTACAATTCCATCAACAACTGGAAAACAACAAAAAAAGTTGGGTAAGATTTGTGCACATCCCCATACAGTGATAATGTGCATCTTCAACTACATACTGCATACTGTCCATTACAAGTTCATTTACTGGAAGTTTGCTGTAGAAGGGTTACAAGCAATAAAGCACAGCTGTCAGTCGGAACAACCTTGGACAAAGAAATTTTCAGGAAAACTATTATAATCAATTTATAATATCGAGTTGCACTTACCATCCAATAACACAGAGGCTGTGTAGAAAGACAGAAACAATACAGGATTGGTGAAGAATATCCAAGATGCTAATAACAGTATTAGGCGAACATAGCCTGTGGAAACGAAATAGAATCAAAACAACAAGAAATTGGTAAACTTATTCATGTTCTTTTCTTTGGAGCTTCTCTTTCTTGCTGCCAAACTATTTAGACTGTATTTCGACAATGTTCTCCTTTCCTTGGACTTGGGACTTGGGGAGGAGCTCCAGCACCCGGCAGATTGCCTTTGTTACTTCTGGGTGTATATTTATTGTGGTTTCATTTGCTCAGAAGCCCTTCAAGCTAATTCATCCAGCCGGGCCGACCACATGCTGGCAAAGATAGACCACCACACCAGGGGCTACATCCCCTACTCTTTTCAAACAATGTGTGGGTTCAATTCTTGAGTAACGTCCCACAGATTATTAAATACAAGTGTTGTGAAATGGGACCTACGGTTCATTGTCCTTATCTGAGAAGACTAGAAAGTGTCTTACTTTAATAGGGATACTCTAATAGGGATACTCCTAAAACACTATACACTATACCAGGAGTTATAATAAATAAATAAATAAATAAATAAATAATAATTGAAGGGCTGAGGGCATAAACTGCCTATGTGTAATTTTCGGCCGTTTTTTTAGTTCGCTTGGATTTGTCCAAATTTTTGCATGTGAACTGCATTTTGATTCAAAAACATTGTCCCGTATTTTTTTTCACCGATTTCGTTTTCGTTTTCGAGAAATAACGTATGCAAAAAAAACACCTAAAACTACACATAGGCAGTTTATGCCCTCAGCCCTTCAATTATGGATAAAAGAGAAAATTAATTACAAGTCAAATATTAAAATAGGTATAAAATAGGTGTCATGTTATGTTTTCCAGAATATAAATCATTTCTTATACTCCAGTTGGGATAAGCTTACATAATGCACCTATCAATGGTTTGTCCCAGGGTGAGGGGGGCAGGCAACCCATGGGAAATTTGACATTTTCAGGTTTTCAAATGTCAATTGCCCCACCCTTGGGTCGCCATTAGAAGTCAAATTCCCACACCAGGCACTAACACAACAAACTTTTCAAGATGGCAGTCAAGTCAAATTTCCCACCCTGGGGATCACTGTGGAAGTCTAATTACTGTGGGTTGCCCCCCCCCCCCCCCATCCTGGGGTAAACCATAGTTAAACGCGAAACAATGTTGGCCAGCAGTCGCTCCCTGGGCATTGGTGCGGGGTGGCCCGGGGCTATACGCAGGGGTCTTTATGTGGTTTACAGCTCAGCTTCAGATGTCAAGTCATTCTGCGTTTGTTTTTGCTACCGGATAGTTCTCGCTGAGTTTATTCCCAGCCTGTCCCTCACTCTTGGCATGGTAAGTATTAGGTAAGTATCTTTGTTTCCACTTTTTTTTCAGTGTGACGGTGCCTGTTGGTTGCTGCTCACAGGGTTGTCATGGATACCCTTCGTGTTCAGCTAGGATTAACTCGTGGCCCCACCTTCCTTATTTCAGGCACCATTCCCCAAGCTCATCTATTGTTGATGAGTTTAATAGGTGCATAAGCAACATGTACACGTACCTGGAAAAATGTACTGAAATAGAGTAACAACTGTAAACTGGAATAACTAGGGAATCCTTTCTATAAAAAGATAATATATGCCAAATAATACATGTTGAAAACGAAATCAAAGCATCTAACCTATCAAGTTGGGTACAAACAGAAGAATATTTTCTTTCTTCTGCCTCGTCTGCTCCATCTCTCTCTTGCACAGTATAAGAGCGGAGACTGGGCCTAAAATCATAGGGTCACGTGTCAATTCAACATGGCTACCGGCAACTACCGGCATGGGTGATGTAAACCCTGAGTTTTCTACGTTTTTGACCTGCCTGAACAGCTGTTTTATGAACTCAGGGCTTGGAATTGGTTGATAAATATATTTCCTCCTTAATGCAGATTTTGAATGCTCAAAATAAGGAGTTCTTGTTGGCAAAGTTGGAGGTACATCACCTAGCTGGAAGACGCTCTAAGTATGAGTCGTTTAATACTACAAACAAGAGCAATTGCTCCACTTTGGAGGACACCCTTTGTGGGGAGATTTTCATGTGACTTGCGTGAAAGATCGCTCGTAAGCCTTGCATCTACATCAACATGTGCTGCGTATGGCAAATCATGGTATCGGAGAGACAGGAAACCCACATGTGCAGTTCTAATGAAAACTGGAATGTCATGGTATTCAACAAGGGGCAGCAGTGAGCTG
This sequence comes from Pachyseris speciosa, assembly GCA_016490735.1. Classification (NCBI taxonomy): domain Eukaryota; kingdom Metazoa; phylum Cnidaria; class Anthozoa; order Scleractinia; family Pachyseridae; genus Pachyseris; species Pachyseris speciosa. The sequence continues at coordinate 476,707 of JAEMWC010000096.1, forward strand.
GTATGTGAGTGGCTTTCACAGAAATGCAATACTTCGTATTAAAGAAACTTTATTTATAAGCGGTTACAATTTAAAACTGCAAGTTTGCAGCCGTGTGGGAGAAATGTTGGTTTGTCCTGGCTCATGAATGGCATGCAGGACAACTTAAAACACTTCTTCAATGAACTAGTAGTTCTGGTCCTGGAGTAATCAATTGAAGCAAACCAAACGAGAAATAAATCAAACTCTCCAATTGTTCAAGACAATTGTTCAAGACAATTATTGTCTTGCGATTGGTTCGGCAACTGAACTCAATCAAACTCCAACGTTTTGGTTAGTTTGATTATTGAACTTAATCGAACCAATCAAACTCAGTCGGTTCGATTTTGTTTAAAAAATGTCAGTAATGCATTGTATGCATGTGACTGTATAACCAATTCATAAGACAATCATCCACTGCACATCCACTTGGCCATATAGCCATTTTAGTTCACTATCGGAAAGAGGTGAATGTGCATCCATTATCCATCTTTTAGGGTAAAGCTTATACGCCAATAAACGCTAACTCCACGCTATGCCACGCCACCAAGGAGCAAACTTGCTCCAAGTCGTTAACTAAGTTAAATTACATTTAACCCTATTAAAACTAAAATTGCTTATCATTCAAAAACTAATGACCAGAAATTGAGATATTGTGGAAAAATACATGTAGTAAATAAACTACCTGTCAAAGTCTCAGGGGTGTGTGATGCCCCGTACTTGAGTTATTCAACAAAATGTACCACTGTTCAAAATTAGTTTAGTATGGAGCGGCCACTGGGAAACATGACAGTCTAACATCTGGAGTTAAGTTTGATCATGTTAAAAGCTTTCATCTTGCTGTTCAACTTGCAAACATTCGTATAGACACTTCTCTTAACATATTAGTTGTTCAGACTTTGTAAATCAACGTTTTCTGATATGTGACAACAGGCATCATTCATTGGTTTGTGTCTGTTTCTTTGCAGTGTATCAGATATCCATAGACCCCTATCAACATATATCCCTTGAAAATTGCTTTACAGCTCAACCATTTATAACTTACAATAATTATAACATTTGTAAAAAAAATATTTAAAAAAGAAGATGAAAAAAAGGAACACAAAAAAAAAGAAGAAAAGGTGCCGATAGCAGGAATTGAACCCGGAACATCTGCTTCCCAAGCAGTGACAATGACCGCTAGGCCACGGTCTTTCAGCGTAGCTAATGAGGTTAAAATAGGTTTCTTATTCCAAGATGACCATTATTAGTTAGCGCTTGCGCAGAAATGCCAAAAGTGAGATTTGTGGATGAAACTCGACGACAAAGACGATGAAGAAGAAAAACGGAGCTCATTTTCAGACTCAGGTGGCATTCCTAGCCGCCCGAGTAATTAATTTCTCATCAATAGATCATGACTCATGCAACCATCATGTTTCTCCATTTTTTGATTTTACACCAAGAAAATGTGGCAAATCATGGCTTTTATAAATGGCCCAGGTTCAAAAGCTGACCAAAGAATTCTCTGTGAGCAGTTTGTTTATAAACCCTGTAAGCTATATCCTCATTTTTCAAGCCATCAAGTCTGCTTCTGTCTTGTTGGTGGTCAGACGTGAGGTATATCAAATTATTGGTTTTAAACTTTGGAAATGGTGGTATTCACTTACTCACCGTTTTTCTTCACAAACCACGAACATTTTGTTGTTCAGTTCAAAGCTTTACTCACTTTCATTCATATTTTCCAGCAATTTCTCAATAATTATAGTAATTGTGTTTGCACTTAGTTTTGTATACAGTACTACTGTTATATTTTGGCTTCGCTTTCGTTAAAACTGAGGTGTACTCCAGCGTTCAGAAAAACATCAAGCTAATGTTTTGAGTGAAATGGAGGTTACATGCAAAAATTCAGACATGTGCACCAAATAAGATCCAAAATCTTTGCATAGGAGACGAAGTAACTAGTCTCTTCAACTGATCTTTGTGTTGATGGATTGTTTTCTGCTTGTTGCACATTGACATGTACAAAATTGGTTTTTCGTCTATTTTTCCAGGATATTCCTGCTACTAGTAAACCATCTATTTTGGAAAATCCAGGTATGTCTCATGGAAGATTATACTTACGTTTTTGTAAGTTGGAGTACCTTGAAGAAGTTTGAATTATGTTAACCAGGGACAGAAGACACCCTCTACCATGTTCACCTACAAATCCAATCTCTTTTTAACAGAAAGATGGGTAAAGAGACAATTAACACATTTGATTTCTACATGTATGTTGTTTTTAGAATCCAACAATTAAGCGACAAATTGGGTGAATGTCTCCTTGAGTTCCTTTGGTTATATTTCACCCAACTTGAAAATAAACCAAAAAAGTTCATGTCAAGAAGAGCATTAATGGTTAAAATCACCAACAACAGTGAAAATGAAAGAGTGAATTCATCACATAGTTTTCTTTAGAGTGAGGTTCAAAGGGGAATCATAATAAGCCAAAACATGTGCTAACTGTAATACATAAATACATGTACATGTAGGTTAGTTAATAGACATAGTTACAGATTAGAGCCACTATAATTTTATTATGTAGTGAAATTATTTAATTGTTGTGATTATTTCTGCAGGTTACAGGAAAGATGTTCTCAAATTGTGCAGCCAACTTGGAGTAAATATTACAAATCAAAAACATCTCTTTGCTCCTTTTATCCACGAGTCTTTCCTTCTAACACATGTCATGGAGAAAATTTCAGGATCTTATGAAAGTAATGAAAAGCTGGCTTTTCTAGGTAAAGCTGCAATCTTGGTTGGCTCTTCAGTTTAGAAGATGGCCTCTCATTTGTAGAAGGGCTATGTATAAAGAGCTGTTTCCTAACAAGTTGTCTCTTAAAACTTGTTTAGGAGCACAAGCTATGAGGAAATGTGTTACAGAGCATCTCTACCACAATTTCCCTGAACTGACAGCAAGGGAGATCTGGTTAGTACACATATTTGTAACTATTGATTCTTATTTGGTGGTGAGTACTGTTGCTGTCACTGTTAGCTTTGATTATTTTGAGGTTGTGTGACAGCTATCCTTAGTACCAGTAAGCATATTCACTGTGTAGACATATTGTAATGTAGACCAAAAGGTATATCAAGAAACATGGCACTTTTGGCCTCTCTTAATTTTATGCTTAGCCAGACAGTGAGCTAAACTGCCTTTTTTCTGCATAACTGGACTTTTTAAATGATTGCTGGGGAGTGAAAAGTGACCCAGGCAGGCTTGAAATGCGCTGACTAAATTAGCTTAATTACAATCATTGAGCTACAAATGTAGGAGTGTGTGTGTGTGTGTGTGTGTGTGTGTGTGAAGGGGGGGGGGGGGGGGGGGGTTGGGGCTGCTCGGCTATTCTCCAAAAAATAAACAACAATAACAGCATTAAAAATCGAAGACATACACAGACAAATTTAAATTACAAGTTTTTGGCTTCTCCCATCCCTCTTGAGATTATTATCTGCTGCCTCCATAGTAGCTGGGTAAAATCTTCATAGGTGTTATTAAACTCATCCTGTATTTGTGGCAGGGATATACAAACAGGGTTGTTAGAGGATCATGTACTGGAGAAAGCCCTGGAGTGGAAAATCAAAGGAATAACTCTTTACTCAGTGAGTTAATTGAATGAATAAATAAGTGCCATGTTTGTGCAACACAGGGTGGCATTTCCAAGACATGTGGATAAAATCAAACTTGTCTGGTGATAATGTTGAAAGCAAGAACATGCATTCATCTCAAGGCTCAGAGAGGTGAATAAAGTTGAGCTGAAACTGCACCCTTTAGAACTAACATTCGAAAAACGCGTGTTTTGAGATGCCTCTTTGGTTTTAGTCCTAGTTACTCTTTTGCACAAAGAGAAGTTGTCAGATGTAAGAGCAAAATCAAAGTTATAACTGACCTGCAACAGATCCAAACCAGGGATGTCAATAAGTTTTTAAGCAGCCGTTTCATTTAAGGTGTCACCTGTAGCATTTCTTGACGTGGCCAGCAGCCGCGTAGCAAAGGCACGTGGGGCCTGAGTCCCTAGGGGGTCTGTGGGCATGCTCCCCCATAAACTTTTTGAAAGAAGAGACCCCTGGAAGTGCGTTTTCCTGGATTCCGATGCATGAAAAGAATTCTATTCAGTGAACATAACCCTCACTTTTCATACTAATTAACTTCAAATATATACTTTCATTAGTTTCATACACCTTACTTCACATAGATTAAATGAATTAAGTTAATATTAATTTCCAAAAAACTTGAGTGTTTTTTAATTCTTCAGTCCTATTCCGAACACTATAGTTAATTACAATATTTACATAATATTTACGTCATAAGAAATAAATTCTTTCATTTAAAAGGAATTACATCATTCTATGACATGATTTTTTCCTGAACGTGACTCATTAACAGTACAAGAAAGTAGAACATAGTTTTGTTTCACAGCACTTCCACAGTCTGTTAATCACACAGTTTGTTTTCAACGACTTGTTTGAAAAAAACCTGAAATGAAAATCTACTACAATGTTCTGAATAAATTTTAGTCATCTTCATCCTCGCTGTCAGAGCCCTCAAATGAGCACTTGTGGTGTCAGAAAATCGCTGGTGTTTGTCAATGGTAGTTATCGGCTGTTTCATCACCTTCATCAACACATGCTACTGAATCACTCATGGTGGGGATCACTGGTGTTTGTCGTTCACAGTTATCGGCTGTGTTCTCACTTTCATCTACCTGGTTTCCGTTCGTCATGATTTATAGAAAAATCGATCGATTCCAGGCTGGCTTGAAGAGGGTTTTCTTTTACTCATGGCTACACACTAATTAATTACACACTGGGAATTCACGCCTTCTTCACGCCAAACTTGAAGACAACGAGCATCGGTCAGTGGAGTTTCACAAAAGGTAGGAGCCGCGCACAACCTCGTCGCCAGGGCCATCTCTGCTTTCAAAATGGCGGGCGTTTGTAAATGGGCTCCAATAACTTGGTCAATTAACAGGGATTTAAATTTTATGAAATATCTTCCAATTTTACAATCTAGACGTAGATACGAAACAAGGAGGCAAGACATCAAGAAACAATTATATTTATTGCAGCAGCTAATTGTTTTTATTAATTTCGCTTTGTACCTGCAGCAATGAACATCTTCACCAGTAACGTTGAGTCAGCTCATCCGTAACAGGTGTTAGGGGCTACGGCCCGTATTGACATCCCTGCAAACCACACACATGTCAATAAATGAGGAAGAATGTCAAACACACAAAGATGCAACATGGTATAACCTGAGAAAATGCATGCAAACAGAATGCAGTTAGTTTCAGTTTTACTTCCAGCAGTTCAGTTCCTTCTCTTACCACCTCTACCACATCCCAGAGCACAAAAATAGGGATGTCCATTTTTTGTCACTTGGTATCTTATAAAACAACGCCAATTCAAATGCAAATCTTACTTTTAAAACTTTATTTTAAGTCACTGATGTATGACTTACTTTTCACATCTGGGTGATTACAAGTATGGGTCTAGGTCTTGCATTAACTGGAAGTCTTTGGACTATTTCAGAGACAACCTCAGGATCTAATGCTGCGGCAAGCTGTGCTGGCTCTTGTTGGAGCAGTGTATACCCATGAGGTTAGTAAGCTGTCTTGCAGGTCCACTTTGTCTTTACCTGGTACCACATGCCTGCAAGGCTCAGGATTACACTGTACTAGCTGGAATCTTCTATGTTGTGTTTTAATTCTAGTGTTTCTGGTTTAAATATTTCAGACCAGTTCAGTTTATTTTCCCTTCAACCCAGATTGATTAATTTCCATTATCTGGTGTAAAGAAGATAAAAATCAAATTGATGAAAAATATCTTGAGATGACAGCTTGAATCAAACCCTCCACCCTTTTGTGCTCTCAATTGCACCTTTGTAATTTTCTATTCCTAATCATTTATTTTTCCTTTATATTAATTAATAGAGTCCTGAGAGAGCAGATGAATTTGTGAAGTCCCACCTTATACCTGAACTAACAAAGGGTGTGATCGAAGAACTGGTGAAGCTGCAGCACCCAAAGTTTGTCTTGCAGTCAATAACAGATAAACTGGGACACCATTCACTTCAGACCAAGTAGGTGTAAAACAAATGACAGTGCTATAAAACACTGCCAAACAGCTTTCATTTGAATGGCCACACATTAGGACCACAACCAGACCCTTGATTTAGAGCCACCTTGTGCAGCGTAACAAACAGCACAACAGGAAAGTACTGCTTAGTAGCTTTCATATGATTGGTCATGCATTGGGATTTTGTAAAATAACTGAAAGTAAGAAGCACTTTCTACAGCAGGACATGCATTACTACTGGGAAGTGCTGGTCCATAATATTCAGTTTAGAAGTCATACCCCCTATGCAGACACCCCTGGCCCCAGCCTAATTACCCCATACTGTACTCTTTGTAATGAAACTCCCTCTAAGGCCGACACCTCTCTAATGCGGACACTAACAACTGGTCCTGAAAGTGCCTGGCTTAAAGCAGAGGTCACTGTACATCCTAAGACTCAAATGCAAGAAGCACATTATACAGGACAGTAATCAACCCCACAGAATCGTTCTCCACACCAGCTTTCATTGAAATGGTCGCAATAAACAATGCAATTATTATGCCCAAAACTCAAAAGTCAGTAATGTGTCTTATTATATGACTGGCTCTTTCAGCAATTAAGATGAATCAATTCTCCTGCTGTGATTGTCTACCTGCAAGGTCAAGATGGAGCCATCTTGACTGCTCAGGATAGCCCATTCTTCACGTGTTTTACTGTCTTTAAATAGCGTCCTTTGAGTCAAATAAAAAATCCTTTATTGACCAAGCTTGTTCGGTCAAGATAGCGGGATATTGGCCTCGTTCTTTTTTTGCGTTTTTATGGACCTTGACTTCGTCTCGGTCCATAAACATGCAAAAAAGAACTTGGCCAATGTCCCGCCATCTTGACCTCATGCTTGGCCAATAACCCATATATGTAATTAAAGGATAATATCTCAGTGAGTGAAAAAAATGATTTTGGTATGTGAAAGCTTTAAAATGTAAATGACCTTAAAATGAATATATATGTTTTTGTTTTTAGACTTAATTACTCAAAGAAGAGCAAATCAAATCTTCATATGGATAATCCATTTATCTATTCTGTCAGTGCTCTTTGTGGAGAGGACAGTAAAGTTCTATCTCAAGGTATTCTTGTTACATCTTGTTTGCTGCCCACACATGAAAACCCCAACACATTTTTGTAAAAAAATGTTAATAGAGCTGTGTCTCTAATTAAAAAAGAAAAACAGTTGCCTAAGAATTATAAAAACTGTTCTTGAGATTATAATAAATTTAAGGGTTCACTGGAAGAAAAATTGGTGATGTTTTGGCCTTAACATCCACATTTCTTCAAAACTAATATTAATTAGGTGTACTGGTTGCATATGATGCAAGAGTTGTTGTTTTTATTACTTGGTTCATTCCTCTTCTTGCCCTTTGAAAGATGAAGATTATGGGAAATCATTCATGTTTTCCTTGAGTTGGTTAAGCTAGTTTGCCATACTGATCCGCAGGTAAATAATGAGGAACTCCAAAATTTCTGACATGATACTCCTTGCGTAGAAATCAATACTTAATTAAATTACTTATCTTTCACCGAGCCTTTTAGTTATTAACTTTCCTACATGCTGTTAATTCTGTGCTACATGTGGTATACAACTCTCAAGCAAGTTTGGTGATTCCTTAATGCAGTCTTTATAATAGCTTTTAAAGCGGTCATTTTAATAAAAAGCACATGTAAAGTTATCACATTTTTGTAGTGTTATCAACCTGTATCTCTAATTCACATTCTGCAGAGGTCTCTCACAGTTTAACCTTGGCGGAGAAGAAGGTATGTCGTGAGTTTGTTAATCACAGTTATCACCAAGTCAGATTAATTATGGTTACCAGTGAATAAATGATCCTAACAACATAAAAAATATTGGTTGAAGTGAACTGGTAAAGGCAATCATCCACCACTAGTATTTGGTCTTTTTTGAGTTTTGTATTATTATGAATATGAACTGAGGGATTTGGAGGCGGAACTGCTTTGCATGTTGTGCAATAGTGTTGAAATTGAACCAGTTTTGCAAGACATCACAGGAGAAGAGTTGAATAGGGGAGCCAACACCGCCCCTGATGCACAACATGATATAGTTGCGAAGGGATTCTGGGAGAGGCAGAGGTCAGCTGTTTTTGATGTGAGAGTTTGCCATCCAAATGCAGCCTCCTACAGAGATATGGATCCAGACCAGATATTCAGGCAGTACGAAACAGAGAAGAAGCGCCAGTACGCTAGCCGAGTGTTGTAAGAAGAGCAGTAGTAATAGGTGGACTAGTTGAATACCACCTCCGCACAGCAACCCCTCCTTGCTTCGCTCGTAGGGGCTGCTGGGCTCCGGTAGTATTCAACTAGTGCACCTATTACTACTCAAAGGGAAACCAAAAAGCAAAACATCATCAATCAACAGGCAAACACAAGAAACAAAGCAAAAATCGAAGCGGCCAGGCACCGTGGGTCGGCCTTTTGAAAAGAGGGGTGGTGGGGGTATGTCCAATGGCGTTTTTTTGAGTCTTTATTGGGGTCGGAAATTGTAGAACAATATAAAGAATATTAAAGGGAAACAAGAAATTTTTCCTTTTTATTGAACGCACAAATTGAAAGAATACAGGGAATGGTTTTGGAGGGTTATGACCCACATTTGTACCTTCGAAGTCTGAAGAATCAAGTTCTTGAACAAATATATTTGAGCGCCCTGGAAAAGGCCCTTAAAGAATATTTATCCCAAGTTGGTGTGTTTATTAATGACGTGTTTGTTGAAGGTTCTAAGGCTGTTGAAGCAATTTTTCAACAAGATTGTAAACTATGTCTGGAATAAAGGTTCCCCTATTAGAGAGAGGGGGGAGAGGTATTGATGGACCCCATAAACAGTTCTGAAAGCCAGAGAGATCCGCCGCTGTTTTCGAATGGTGAAGCTTTTTCGCAGCGGTTTTATTCCAATTTTGTGGAAATGTTGAAAACTTATTCACATTATGAAATAAACCCCAAATTTTATGAAACAGTAAAAGAACTTCTTTTGCAAAGAATTGACCCCTATCTTTTTGTTAAGGGGTTCAATGATGATGATCAAGAAAATCCACAACAAAGCCCATGCCTTGTTTTTTATTACAAAGTTCTTTGCAAAACCATAACTGAGACTTTGTGTGATTACATGCCAGCTTTGAGAGAAATATTCGACCGATTTGATCAGCTTGACCGCGACCCCAAAGAAATCCTTTCTTTAAAAAACTCAATCAACTTCCTCACAAAGGTTCTTCCTTCCCAAAAAGGTTTTTACCACCTGGGATTAAGTAATTTTTTAACCTCCTTCACCCTATTAGAGAAAAGGGTTGTCAGGGTATGATAGCAACTGACCTGTTGCGTTACAATGTCAGACAGGCTTTGATAGCCGAGATAGACAGGTGGTTGGGAAAGAAATTTGAGGATTCCATGGACAAACCACCAATGCGCCATGTGCGCGACTTGTTGAAAAATGACATGTCTCCATGGCAATATATTTTAAAAACAAGGGAAACCCACTTCATTGATGACTGCGCGCTCATATTATACAGGGTTCTCCATTCCCTTCCCAAAGGTGAAAAGGAGTTAATGAAAAAGTGGTTGACCAATGAGGGGTTTTATGACACCGTTCATTAAATATCTGCTCTGGGATATGAATCTTATGGAGCAGATTCACACTCTTCCTCCAGAGTTGTGTGAAAGAATCTGCTACCACCACACCCAAAACCAGCTGAAAGAAAGAAAAATAATGGGGTGGGACTGGGTTCACAAAGAACTTTTGGCCCCTTTGTGTTGCTTTATCTTTCCAATTTGTTTTAATGAAGGTTGGTCTTTTGAAGAATAATTGACCCTTCACAGATGGATTTGCTGGAAGAGGTCAACCAACTTCCACCAGAGTTGAGAGAAAAAAATACTCTCTGAGGTGGTCAAACAAAAAGTCAATGACCGAAACAAAATGGGGTGGGGAAAAGTGCACGAAGAGCTTAGAGAAGACTATTTGGACCCATGGGATCTTAACTTTTGTGAAACAGAGGGGTTTTATGTTAAAATAACCCTTTGTGACAGACATTGGCGTTGTTGAAAAATGCATGGTTATTGTTGGCCGTGCTGGCAAAAAATCACCCACATAAACTTGTTGAAGATCCTTTTGATGTTGAAGACCAGTTTGCGTTGGAAAGCGAAGGTGGTTGCTAAGAATATATCACATCCAATGTGGGGCAACCAAATTTTCGGTTTTTGATTCACCTGGGGATAATTGGAGAGATGCTGAATGTAATTTAAGATTGAATTGGTGTATACACAATTAGTTGTAAACCCTGTTGAACAATCACACCCACAACATAAATGAATATCTTGGAAAGGGTCAACCAACTCCCACCAGAGTTGAGGGAGGAAATACTTAAGGATAAAATTGCAGCTAAAATTCAGGACAAAAAAAGAGCGGGTTGGGATGAAGTACATCGTGAGCTGTTTCTGTATTTCAAAGACGCCCCCTTTTGTAAAATTGAAAACTGTTTCACCCTTATTACCAAATGTGGCAAATGTCACACCTGCATGCGCAACGGTTGCAGCTGGGCCTGTTTGTTGAAAAACGAGTGTCATGTGTTGTGTCAGTGGTATGAGATGGAGGATATTGAACAAAAGTGGGTTATAGACAATGTGTACCCATGGTTGCCACATTTTTGTTCGCACTGTGTGGGGTGTTGGTGCCCCTTGCAAGTGAATTATTCCAACCCAACAAAACAATTGAGGAAGTGGTTTTCGAGGAGTTACAACAAGCAGCGATGGAATACCGTACATTTAAAAAACTCAAGCAGGAACTCCAAGACTGAGTTTCTCTTTTACATTTGGCGTTTCGCACCAAAGTGTGACCCCATTGTCTCTGTTTTTGCGGAATTGCGTCAAGCGATTTGACCATTTTTCAGTCAACAGCATGCTTGCATTTTTTTTTCGTCCTCTCTGTTCTTTTTTGCATGGAAATCGCAACTGGTGTAATCAACATCTGCTGCATGGCCACAGCATCAGCGGAACCAGTCGGTTTCTGAAAGATTTCCAAAATCTCACCCGTCTTGGGATCAAAGCTCAGCTGCTGGTTTAAGGGGTTGTAAGGTCCGGTTATAATTGTGGCCGGGGAGGGTCCACCCTTTCTTTGGCGCCGGCAGTTTCCCAATCAGTGAATGGATGTCCACCCCCAATCCATAGTAGTTGCGCAGGGTTTTCTTGAGAACAGCTGTGAAACTGTGGTGTTGGGGAAGGGCTTTGCCGAAAGCTTTCAAAAACTTTGTGTCGGTTGCAAACTTGGGCACCAAAACCCCCTGTGAAATGAAACGGGGATCAAACAGACTCCCAAGACCTCGTCCATAGCCCTTCCACTTTATCCAGGAGCCGTAGCTACGGGTGCCACCCTGCCGCTTGTAGTCTGCATATTGGCATTTGTATTCGGTGACCATCGCCCACCCCTCTTTTTCGGAAACTTCAGGTCCTTTGAAAAGCTTGGGGTCAGAGACAAGATTCCACAATTTCGTGAAATCAACGAAGGGAAAGGGAACAGGGATGCCCCGTCCGTCGAGATCGGGTCTGTCGGTTTTGTAACTGATGTTGGGGCACACCTTCGTGGAAAGCTGGTCCAGCAGCTCACTGCCAACCTTTTTCAACACTGGGATGGCTTTGCGCAGCCTGCAGTTGATGGCCCTTTTCTGGAGCTGTTTGTTGCGAAGCACCTCAGAAGCGTAATAGCAGCCGGCCTCCACCCCCTTTTTTGCAAGAAAGGGAACACCATGCTTCAAAGTGAAGTCGAGTGCAGTGCCTGCAAGGTCAGTCAAAACACCAGCACCCTCTGCATGAGAGGGCCCCGTCAGTTTCCCGGCAAAAAACAGGTTTTCATTATTCCACAAACTGCACACTTGGCTTTTCCCATTTTCCGGTTGTTTTTGGTCATAACAACCCTTTCAGACCCAGGCACATTCGGGGTTTTGCGTTTGTCCCGCACACAATACCAATCAGCCATTGGTCAAGATATATTCATGAAATAACTTTTCACAACTTGCTCGTTGTGATGTACGTCGTAAGAAAACATTTTCAGAATGTCTTTGTAGCTGGTGTCTCTGTTGCATTCATTGAGGAAAAGCAGGCAGAAATACCCACACCTCACACTTCTGATCCACTGGATTTGGTTGTCATTCCGAAGAAAGGTTTTGTGGCCCAATTTTCGCATTTCCTCCCACTTGTCTGTGGGTGGCAGCCCGAAGGAATCAAAATATTCCATGTCCTTTCCCTTCTAACAGCAAACCCAATGTGTGCCCAAACTTCCGAAATCGTCCAGGTTGATGATGCAGGGTGAATGGTGCAGGGGTTTGGCCTCATTGCGGGAGAAGATGCCCTTGAGTGGGATGCCGAGATATTCGCACCAATTTATCAGGTCAACGTTGGAAAGGGGCACGTCCTTGAATTTCATTTTTTTCCCTCAACCGGCCATCAGGCGTTCCCGGTCTTCCCACCTGCCAAAGGAGGGCAGGGGGCGCATTTGCATTCCACATCCCGAGGATGGGGCAGGCGGTGCTGGAAGGCGGGGAGGGGCAGAACGTAGCGCCCGCGAGGGTTGCAGGCGTGTCCCCTTTCCCAGCATCTTCTGGATAAGGCTGATGGCGAGAGGAACCCCGATGGAAGCCAGCATGCCAAGATAGCCCCCATATTGCGCAGTGCCACCCCCACTGACCACACCCTCACCAACAAGATATTTTTCCAAAACCTTTTTCTGTTCAGGGGACAGCATTCGCGAGAGTTTGAAGAGCTGCACCTCCTGGGGACGAAAACCATTTCTGAACATCTTTTTCAAAACTTTTTCCGTGCCAAAGCTGAGCCCGGCCATTCCCAAAGCCTTGGCCGCAGGTGCAAGCAAAAGTCGCACCAGACTGAGCGCCGTGGAAAAGAGGTTGCCTCCATGTTGAGCGCTTTTCACCATCTGTGTCTTGCTGATTGCAACATCCGCACCGTGGCCGGCGCTGGCGACCTTTTTTAGGTGGTTTATTTGCGTGGTGGTCAACAAAAGGTTGTCACCCTTTCCAATCTGTGCCGGCTTGACGCGCAGAGTTACAGCCGCCCTTTCTTTCGCAGCCTTCATGAGACTGCTTTTTTGGCTGTCCGTCAGAATGATTTTGAATGGGTGATACACAGTTGGCATCTTATATCAGAGAACAAAATTTTCAGAGCCGAGCAATCCGCACAAGTGCATCTTAAACAACAACCAACTCCTTGCCAATCTGTTGTATGATGACCTCTTCCTCATTCAGAACGGCGGCAAACAGGTGGTAATTGGCCCCCATGGCTTGGTTCAAGCGGTAGTGCAAAACCAGCTTCTTTTCATCGCCGGTCATGCTCTCCTTTGTCGGCTGAAGATCAATTGAAAGTAAACGACAGGGTAAAGCGTCGAATAGTTGGCCACATTCAGCTGGGTTCCAGTGTTGACATCGTTTCTCCTGTAGCTGTAGTCGATCAGGTCATGCCGTATCCAGATTTGGTCTTCCCCATCATACTCCAGCTCGGGATAAAAGGTCGAGCCGTACTGAAGGTGACAAGTCGCGAGTTTCGCTCCTCCATCATAAGCAAAGGTGTGGAAGACGTAGGGGTTGGCTGTGGTGACCTCCACACTCCCTGCCTTTTCTATGAAAACGAACACATGCTTTGCGTTTTTGATCCCCATTGGTCGGCGCCGGTTATCAGTGTCTCCTGCATGAAGCGCCACTGGATGGGTCTCAGAAAGTTTTCATTCACAACCGTCTGCCCCTCTGGTGAAAACATCAACTTTGGAACCCAAAACTTGAACAGCTTGACAACGATCCTGTGGTTGGCGGCGGCAGCACCCCCGAAAATCAACTCTTTGTCATACTGCAGCCGCACTTCAAACTGCATCTGCATCGGGGGGAGGAGTTTGTCAGAAAACTCCTCGAACAACGAATAGCTTTTGAGGGGGGTTATCGTTTTGACTGTTTTTTGGGGGTCTCCTTGTGAAAGAAGTGCGCGTGCCCTGATCACAAGGTTGGTTGTGGCGTTGCCTGTCACAGTCGTGTTGTCATTGTTGAGATACCAAAACTCATCTTTCACCACACTTTGTGCATAGTCGTCGGAGAATTCCTGCAGGTTTTTAATGAAACGACTTTGTTAACACTGTTGGCTTCGTAAAGCATTTTCCTGGCCGATTTCACCTTCAAGTCCTGAATGAGGGAGAAGGAGCCGTTGACCGGCGCCGACGCTGAGTCAGGGGCCACGACCAATCCGTCGGCCTTCACCTGCAGCTCGTACTCCACCTGGAAATAAGCGTTATAACGGTCAAGAATGACATCTCGGTCTTTTATGTCAATTACCAACCCACCTTTGTTTTGTTCCTGCCCGTTTCCCGGCAGCGTGAGTCGGGTGTTCAGGTGGAATTGGAGGAACTCCACTTTGTCAAGCAGGCGGGGCGTCCTGAACATCGCAGTATACACACCAAAAAAATTTTCTGCTCCAAGACAGAAAATTCCCTTCAAATCTGGTTTGCCAAAATTTGACTGAGTTGCACCATCACATCCATTTTAGGCTTTGCACGGGGAGCTGAAGCCTGCTTGCGTTTCACCATGCGGCTTTGCAAAAGTTGGTGTATTTTTTTGCCGCCCCTCTTGGAGTGTGCTTGGGCCCCCTTTTCAGCAGCCTTTGAGGCGGCTTGTGTTGCAACTTTTTTCAGTGCCATTGCGACCGCTTTCTTGAGCTGTTTGCCAATGGACATGAGGGTGTCGCGGACCACACCCGACCCTTTGTGCCTGAAGCGGTAACGGCCAGTGCGTGCGTCATAAAATTTCATCCACTCGCTCGGTCGGTTCATGTTGGATACTCAAGGAGAAATTTCCCGGATCATGAGATCCACAGCCACATCCGCGTTGTTGAGGTCGAGAATGTTGTTGTGCCTGTCTGTGACCCGGATTCTGACCGCGTCGATTCGGGATCTGTTGACCGGGTGGAACTTGGGGTGGAGAGGTTCTTTCGTGAAAGGGTAGCTGACCTCGAGGTTGGCCGTGGAAAAGGTGAACAAAACATTGCTTGGTATGTCGTTTGCCCGCCGCGTGATCAGATCACAATGCAGGAACACCCAGTCAACGCTCCGCGTGATGTCAGGGGTCCTGTCCCCTGTGAAGGTCGTGACGTTTTTCAGGACCTTCTTGTCGAAGCCTAGCAGTTTTTCAAAATCACCAGTGGTGAGGTCAAGTTCATACCCAGTGGCCACCCTGATCACGACCTGGGTGATGGCGTAATCGAAGTAGACTGAAGATGTGTTTCTTTTCTGCCGTGGTGGGGTCCACAAAACTGCTGTGTGTCTGCAAGAAGCAGTTGAGGTCGGTATAGTCGTACATCCCATCAGGAAGGATCAAGGTTTTCCAAGCCTCGCCCGTCTTCCGCCACTTCAATGTGTTGTCACCGTATTGGGTCGCGATGTTGTACCAAGAGTAGCTCATTGTGATAAGATTGTTGAGTGCCGCTTCATATTCTCGACTGCTGTCGAGCAGGATGGGTGGGTTGAAAACGATCTGGAAGTCGTGCGACTTTTGATTGGGGCCGTTTCGTTGCAGCTTCGTGAGGCTTGAGTCAAGCAGCAGGTGGAGCATTTCACCTCCGTATGTAATCGTTGAAAATTTTGCGACCCTGAAATTTGGTGATGACACCAAGGCAGAGAAGCTTCCGGACCAAATCAGAAACCTCTTTGCAGAGTTTTGTCGAAGAGTTGCCGGCCCACATTGAACCAAGGCCCACAAACAGTTGTGAATCATTTTGTCGGCTTTCTTGCCAAAGCCGCTGCCCTCCATTTCCAACCAGTCTTCCCCTTCAGGCCACAAGTCAGGGTCCTTGTCGTCCTCCGGTGTTTCAATCGCGGGGTGCCGCGCCAAAACAGCCTGTTCCAAAGTTGTGGGTTCTTTGGCTCTTGTTTTTCAACCCCTTTTTCCCCTCTTGCAGCTGCTGTGACGACAAATCCCGCTACCCCCTGCTTCGGTGGTCATAAATTTCTTTTTGGATTCTTCGAAGATCTGCCACTGAATACCCATGAAAATGGGGAACCTTTCTTTTTCACTCTGTAGTTGGGATCGTCCCTGTACTGTGTGAGGAGCCGGTTGATCGTTTGCAATTGGACAGATTCGCTGGTCCCTTCAAGCAAGCCCATCACCACCGGTTCCTCCCAGGTTTGGCGCGGGGGTGGTGGCGGTGGGAGGGAAGCTTCAGTATCACCGCTGGCCTCTTCGACCGCTGGCGGTGGTGGTGGTGGAAAAAAACTCATCTTCCTCCTCTTCGGGGGTTAGCGGCGGTGTTGGTGGGGGCGTTTCGGCCTCCGGCCCGAAATCATCCCAATTGAAGGGGTTGATTTGGTCGAATTCCTCCATTCCGTAGTCGGGCTTTCCACCTCTTCCGTGGGTTCCAGCTGCAAACCCCTGTCCAACCTCGTCGTGACTGGTTTCAAAAGCTTTTCGGCCTTGATCTGGCCAAAAGCCTTCGCGAGTTTGTTTGTTTTGTATTTCCCGCGGATTGCCTGCTCCTGTTTCTTGAGTTCCTTCTCAGCCTCCGCCTTTTGTCGCCATTTTTTTAAAGACATCAATATATAAAAAGGGAAAAAAGGAAAAATCCAAATTATGATCCTGACGTCGCTGCCACAAATGGTTTCCGGCAGGGGCATCCAGCCATGCCCGACGATGTTTTCAGGATGTTGATTTGCAGGCCCAGCAATTCAGGCAAAACGAACATCCTGCTGCACATGCTTTACGAGCTGTTGAAGTTCAAAAAGGTTTTTCTCTTTTCGAAAAAACCTCCACCAGCACAAGTACCAAGCCCTCTTGTGGGACTTTGCCGAAAATATCGACCCCAAAGTGGGATAAGAGGTCATTGAGGCCACTGGAGACGAAATTGTTCCACTGGAGGAATTGCCGCCTGACAACCAAAAAATAGTTGTGTTCGATGACTTGGTTTGTGAAAAGAACCAGAACGACATCATAAACTATTTCATCAACGGTCGGCACAGAAACTGCAGTGTTATTTATCTGACCCAAACCTATTACAAGGTTCCCAAAAATATCCGGGACAACTGCAGCCATTTCTGTCTTTTCAGCTTCCTCCCGAGGGAGAACAAACGAATCGCCGACAAGCTGGGGGTTCCTCCTGACCTGCTGAACCACACCACCGACAAGTAAGTTTTCCTTCTTTTACTTTGACAAGCCGCAAAAGCTGATGAAGAGAAATTTCAACGAAACTATATAATGGAGTGGTTTGCAGAGAGGCCTGGAGCAACAAGGCACCCTGTGACGACAGCGGCATCCTCCGCTGCCCCAATGTCTTTTCATCTGCTTTGCTTGGTTGTCTTTCCTGAAAACACAATGAGAGCAGATGGATCTTTTACTGGTGGCTCTCCAAGGGCCTTGATTCCCGGCCAGGCAAAACCAACTTTTTTGTGGTATGAAATAACACCTGCCCTTCCGTCGGGCGCCCAGCTCATGCTTTTCACAAACTATCACGGCCGTATTTTGAAGATGTTGACTGGCGTGAAAGGGCAGCTGAATTCCCCCCTTCCAAAGTCTGTTGGGGCTGAGGAAACTTTCACGGTCAATGCAGTTTATGTTTCTCCTTCGTCTTCCAGCAGCCAACCGAAGCGTTTTTTGTCTCTCATTTACAGTTTCAAGTTGTGAATAGTGGTTTTGTTAAAAATTATTTCAAAATGAATATGGGGTGGTTCGCCAAATGGCCCGGACCTTTCAGAAGACATGCAGGGGCTGGGGGGGGTGGGGGGGTGTTGACGGAGGGTTTTGTTTAATGAGATGGCAGCACCCCAATGACCAGCCCTCTTGATGCACACAGACACCCAGTAGAGAATCTGGGTCCACCAGCTGGTCCGCTTGACGCGGTCAGTGAAAGCTATGCCACGGCCACTTATGCCAAACTCGATGGGAGCACTCCGATGATGGGGGACATTGAGATGGGGAGAGACCTTGTCACCAACACGTCTTACCCCCAGCGCATTCTCGATGCCATGAACAAAAACTATGTTGACTCAAGAATCGTGCTTTGTTTGAGAAGGGACGGAAACGACCCGGCAGAAGGCAATCTGAACATGGCCGGATATGCTATTGAAGATTTGAAAGACGCTGATTCCAGCACACCTGCCGAAACCTGCCCGAAACCATTGACACCCGCCGCTGTCAACAAAAAATACATGGATGAGGGACTGCGAACCAAATTCAATGCGATTGTGCAAAAAGACTTGAACATGAACGACAACGCAATCATGAATCTTGCGCCTCCCTTCAACCTTAAGGATGCGGTGAACAAAGATTATGTGGATAAGCATTTTCTCCGAAGAGATGGCACAAAGCCGATGTATGGGGCCTTGAACATGGGGCAACAAAAAATCACTGATCTCAACCCTCCAACTGCAGACAGTGATGCGGCGACAAAAAAATACGTGGACGATTCTGGTAGTTCCTTCATGAAAAGGGACGGCAGTCAAGTGATGACAGAAAATCTCAACATGGGGGATCACAAAATAACCTATCTTGGGGAACCAATCAACAACAGACGCATCAATGAAAAATTATGTTGAGAAACACGTTTCTCGCGGTTATTGGCTGGCTGAAAAACGTGTTTGCATATCTCATTGGTGACTCATTGATGTGTCCTCTTCAGAAAAAAACATAAATGTTGTGGGAATTGTTGATTATGCTCCATCACCCCACAGAATAAACAAAAAAGCCTACAAATTTACGTTAACATCCCTTTCATCAAAGGCTTTTGACTCTCGAATTGGTTTCAATCTTTATCCTCTTCCTTTTGGCATCTACACAGTCAAAGTAGAATTTATTCCATCTCGTTTATTTGGTGGATGGACACTTTCAGCAAGCTCAACCATTAATGGCCCTTTGGATGTGATCACAGTAAGCAGTTTCCCAAGGGTGACAACTATTTACTTCTCACTCAGTCATTTCAGTTTACAAGCCCCTAACTACCTTTTCATCGACATAAAAAGAAATACTCCATCACACCCGGAGATACTGGACCAAAATGTTGGTCACATGGTCATTTATGGAGAGAAGGGGTTTTATAACGATCTGGACCCAAACATTTATGACAGGGTGTGGACTGTAAGTAAAACTGGAGAATTGGTGATGTATGCGAATATCGATTTAAATGGGCGCACGTTAACGGAACCAAAGTTGGGAAGTGATTTGGATTTAAATTATTTTAATATCGTCAACGATAACCAAAAGTTGTTCAGCCCAAGCCCGGGCAGCACGGGAGTGGAGATGCAAACCTCTTTGGACCTGAACGGGTTTTCCTTATACCAACCAAAACTTGGTGATTTTCTGGATTTGAACGGACAACATGTAAAAGATGGAAATGTGTCATTGTTCGATGGAACAAATGGAGAAGTGACGATGTTAAGTGATGTCAACATGAATACCTTCCTTCTCAAAGAGCCGAAGTTGGGTGGAAATTTAAATTTGAATAATCAGGTTGTTTACAACAATGACGTCCCTTTATTCAGGTACCAGAATGGAGCCCTACGTTTTCTGAAACCTGTTGTTTGGCCTGGAATGGTTTGCCGAGTCGACAGCAACCTTCTTACAGCCACATCCGCACATGAGGACAATTTTAGCATGCCCCAATTTTGGGCCCCATTCATCCTTTTTAGCTGCATCAGCCGCCTTGAATTACATTTGGTGCCTGGTCCTGATGTTCCCGGGCTACTCCATATTTACTCTGGGGCCCGCCCCCTCCATGTTTTCAATATTCCAAAAGGAACAGGCGAGTGGTCCACCGAATCCCCCCACCCAAGGGGGGAACTTTCCATACCCCCCAACTCAACAGGATTGTCATTTAAAATAACAGGCCTTAAAGCCAGTGCACACATGCGTGGCTGACCGTCGAGTTTGTCGCGTAAATTTCCTTTCTTTGTATATGGAGGGCACCGAACCCAAGCTCTGTGTGTTCGATTTCAACCACATCGACCCCTCCCTTGACCGGGACACTGTCGAGATGTTGAAAAAGCTTTACGCTTTTTACCACAAGAAACATTGGGGCTATGACAAGCTCTTTTGCGTCTTTCAAAGGAAAAACCTGTTTTGCAATGTCGTGGCGGGCAAGGCCATCATATCTTCTGCAGTTGCGGGAGGCATTATGTTGAACCCGATTGTGTTTGCCACTTTGACGGGTTTCGGTCTTGTGGTCAAATGTGTGGCAAGCTTAAAAAAATATGACAAAAAATCTTCGCCCAGGTTGAGTACAAAAAAATTCTTGACGCGATTTGCTTCCACCTCAGGGGTGAGGCTTTCAATGAAAAAGTGTTTCTTGACAAGCTGAAAATGGTTGACGACTTTGTCAGCGACCACTGCATGGAAATCCCCCAAAAAATCCAGGGGAAATATGCCAAACGTTTCGTCGCGGAGTGAGTGCGGTCTTTTAAACAGAAACCACCGCAAGGTGAACCATGGAAGTTGTGAGCTTCTGCTGTGGTTTTGCAGTTGGATTAATCGTTGTGATGTTTGTTTATCCTGTAAAAATTTATCTGCACCTTTCGGTTGGTGAAGACTGCCCGGAGGTTGATTTGCAAGCCAATTTGGTGGAAGAAACAAAAGAAGATTAGGAATCGTCCTCTGTCCACCACCAGTAGTCAAACCTTTCTTCTGCCCGGCGACGTGTTTCTGGGTGCATTTTTTCGATGGCTGGAAAGAGACGCGCGGGAATTTCTTCTTTGCGCGGCCAAGCTCGATCTGGAACTGCTTAAAAAAAATCATACAAAAAGCAGATGAAATTCACTGAATTGGGGGAAACAAACTCCCTGAAATTTTGGATGATGTTTCCCAAAAACTTCCATCGGGTCAGGTCTTGCTGCCCACCACCAGTGGTGTTGACAGCCTCTAATATTTGGTGTTTCTCAAGAATTTTATGAAGGTGAGCTCGTGAAATGGGGTTGGGTGTCCACCCCATCTCTTCCCTCGTTTTGGTTGGAGTGGCAAGCTCCTCAACCTTTTGACAAATTTTGCAAACAAGTTTGAACCTCTCATGGTCCTCTTTCATCGTTTCTCCACAGCACACCCTTACGTATGCCATCTTTCCCCTATGTTTATAGGTTCAAAATGCAAAAACACCTTTCAAAAACTTACTACAGCCCAAAAGGTTATTGGAAAGGGCTTGCCGCAGTGAAAAAACTGGCCCAAGCTGCAAAGGTTTCGGAAAGTGTGGCGAAACAATGGCTGCAAAAGCAGGCGCTTTGGCAGATCTTTTTTCCCGCGCCGCGGCACATTCCTCGGCCGAAGTTTGATGTGCCAACACCCAACGCAGTGTACCAAGCTGACCTGCTCTTCATGCTGCATGACAAAGTGTGAAACAAAACATTCAAATAGGTGTTGACTGTTGTTGACGTGGCCAGCTGCTTCAAGGCAGCTGAGCCTCTGACCTTGAAAAATTCTGACGAGGTGGCATGGGCCTTTGAAAGGATTTACAAGCGCGGGCCTCTCAAATGGCCGAAGCTGCTGCAGGTGGACCCGGGGAGGGAGTTCATGGGGGCTGTTTCCAGAGTCATGGAGGCACATGGAACGGTCATTCGCCATGGGCATGTTGAAATTCACTGTGACCAGGCGATTGTGGAACGCTTCAACCGCATGCTTGCCGAGCGTCTGTTCTGGCACCAATATGCTGTCGAAATGCGGGTAAGGTGGTAAGGCTTCTGAGGGTTGCTGCTGCGCTCAGCCAACAAACCACGTGGCTGACAGGGTTGAAACCCACAGAAGCAATCCGAAAACAAACTGTTTTCGCACAAGCAGCAACTCCGTATTCCAGACCTGTTGACGTGGCCAAAACATCCCTCACTGCAGGCGTCGAAGTGCATTATTTGTTGCAACCTGGGGAGTTAGAAGGTGGTGTGAGAAGGGCCACAGACCCCGTTTGGTCTTTGAAAACATTTGAGGTCGAAAGGGCCATGGTAAAACCCGACCAACCTGTCATGCATTGGATTTCCGACCCCAAGGGGGGTGATGAACCAAAACACAGCTTTGTTCGGGAGGAGTTGATGGTTGTCCCACCGAATACCGAGCTTCCTCCTGCCAAGCCTGGCTAGGTGTGATATTCGATGGGTTCGGTGTGAATCCCGTCCGGCAAAACCCACTGCTTGTTGTAAAAGGCGCTCAAGCCCAGCCTCTGCTGCACATAAGTCACCATCCGCCCGTCTCTCATGCAAAAGCCTTTGTTTGTCGCTATGTCTTTGTGCCCTTTGTGTGCCGCTTTGAAATGCTCCCACCTGATGGTGTTTTGTCTCTGGTTCATTCCTTTTGTGCTGAACTTGTTTTTGTCCCCGTCAGCGTCAACAAAGTAACACTTCGAGCAGAGCGCGATCATTCTTTGTCCCTCGCACTCCAGTTTGAACAACCCCGGGGTTCGGCTGCTCCATTTGTCCCACGCGAGCCACTGATTTTTTTCTGCCTCGAATTGCGCTCTCATCTCTGGTTTGATGACTTCTTCCAGCTTTGTGCTCGAGATCGCCATGTAGTTGCTGTCTGTGTCCATCTGGATCAACTCGAAGTCGTGGCGGTCCACGAACTTGATTACGAAGTCAAAGTAAAACTCGAGCATTCGGAGCTTGGCCAGCTGGTACACTGCAATTCCAACCTGGAATGGCCTTCGGATTGTGATTTTTGGTTTCTGACTTTCCAGCTCGTACGCCTCCTCGATTTCATAGGTCGGAGAAGAAGGAGCTACGCAACACTCTGTGGACAACCTTTTCGTCTTTCGTGTAAATGACGTTTGTTTGTCTTTCCAAAGTTTCAATGAGCTTTCCATATGTGCTGTTGCCCAAGAGTTTGAACACGTCTGCCAACAGAGCTTTGCTCTTGTCCGCATCCCTGGTTCGGCGTGCCTTGGTTACCTGCTCCACGAACCAAGTGAAGATCTTCTTCGGTTGACAGTTTATCGTTCGGTGAACTGCTGCGATCTCAACTCCATGATCAATGTACCAATGGAGAAGTGGGACGTAAACCAACATTTTTTCTGCAGACAGCACTCCCACCAACTTGCTTCCATCCCGACGGTTCCTGCCGGTGCGGTGCAGATACCCCATCATCTGGTTGGGCACAGCTTCTGCTGGCACCTGCTTGTTAATGAAGAAGGGGCACATCTCCTCGAACTTGGGTATCAGTGGGTCCGGAACTGTCAAATCAACTTCTGCACAACCAAACCATTTTCCCTCTTTCAAGTTTTTCACCAACCTGGGGGCTTCTCTGACCTTCTGCTCTTCAGAGATGTGAATAATTTGATCCTTTCCACAGGGCATGTCCTGCAACATTGTTGACAAATACAAAGCGTTTGCATTGTAACCCAGGATTTTTTGGCAGGGTTTGAAGTTTTCAACTTGATGAGAGCGCAGCTTTGTTTCGCCAACTTCATGATGACGAGTAAACACAAGACTTGGTCCGCCAACAACTGCTCCTTTCAACATTTCATAAGCTTCTTTGCAGGGGTTCCACAGCTCTGCCCAATGCTCGACTGAGCCGCAAAGCAAATAATGCAGTGATTCCAGGGATGCTGACAGGATCTTTCAAAATGTTGATTCCTTTCTCGGTGTAGAAGGCTCGCATTTTGTCTGAAGGTTGTCCAATACTCCGACATAATGAGATTCATGATACCTTGTGATAGACATCACAAAGTGTCCCCAAACCATATTTCTTAACAAAATAGGAACAGTTTTGTGACACATGAAGAACGGGACACTTTGTGACACTTTGTGATGTCTATTGTGACGTACTATGAATTTCATTGTCATGTATGTTTTGTCCAACGCTTCGACACCGGGCGCGACATCCAGATTATTGTAGTAGCGCAACCAGTCTGCAAAGGTCTTCATTCCCTTTTCTTTAAACAGACAAACACAACCCCTCCATTCCTCTGGTGTCAATACCCACTCTTCCTTCAGAGTTGAATACCACTCGGGGGTGATCCGGCAAACCAGGAAAATCGAGCTTGTCTGGGCTGTCAAACCATTCATATGGAAACCAAGACTTCACAGTCTCACAACCATAAGCCTTCACCCATTTGTCGTAACTGGTTCCTGGTCCCAAATAGTTGATGATGTCGAGAAAACAAAAACCGGGCAATAACAGAAACATCGGTTTGTTCGCATCTTTGGGCAAGATAATTTGCCAAATGTTCTTTCACCAAATGCAAGTCATAACGACCAGAGTTGAAACCAAGCACGGGCACTTCATCACACCACCCGCTGATTTTGGCTCGTTGATAATAATAATAATTAATAATTATGGCATTTATATAGCGCCATATACACTAGCTGCTCTATGGCGCTTCACAATTCTACAGTTAAAAATTTTGTAAAAAATTATAAATAATATTTCTTAAAAAGAAAAGTCTTTAATTTACATTTAAAAAGAGTGATCGATCCGCTATTCCTAATGTCAAGGGGCAGGGCATTCCAGAGCTTTGGTGCTGCAACTGAAAATGCCCTGTCCCCATAGGTCCTTTGATTGGACCTAGGAACCGTCAGAAGACCCTGATCAACCGACCTTAGATTACGACTAGGTTTATAAATCTTCAAAAGACTGTTAATATATGCAGGAGCTAAATTATTGAATGATTTATAAACTAATAATAAAATTTTAAAAATGATACGACTTTCCACTGGCAGCCAGTGATCTTTTGGCAACAAGTGGAAAATGTCTGGCATGAAAACCTTTCTGACTTCCTCCCTGATCTTTTTTCCCCTTCGTACAATCTCCTCCACAAACTTAAGAATCAATTCTTTGGGATCTTTGTTGCAAATGTGTGTTGGTTCATGCTCGAGTGTGTCTCCGATTGAGAGACAGATTGGTTTGTGAACGTTTTCAATGTGAAGTGTGGCAGTTGGATCCTTCCTCTTTGATTTATCTCCATAGGCCTCGAAATCGAAGATGATTGTGTGTGGAAAAGTTCTTATGAAAACAGGGGGCAACTTCTCCTGTGTTTGTCTGACTTGGCACGACCAGGCTTCAACCACACGAAAACCCGCTTCACGAAGTTTTTGTGTTCTTTCAAGAGTTGCTTGGTAAAGTTCTTCTCAGGTTTTCCCGTCTGTAATTTTTGTGTTGCGATCAGGGAAACAGCGGGGACAATAATATTGTTTGGGTCTCAAAGTGAAAACCATCCACTGGGCGCCCCAAAAACCAAGGTTCTCCTCCGTGTCCACACTGGGCGTGATGAATGTGAATTCCTCGTTTGTGTGATTGTTGTTCCAACCAACGGATCGATTCTGGTGAAGTGGTTGATTTGGGAAAGAAGGCCTTTTCAAACTCTGTTTGTGGTTTTTCGATTTTTTGGTTGGGGTGTTCCACCACAGTTTCTCCCTGCGAACAGGTTGCAATGTGGTGTTGCAAATGAGTTGGTTGCGTGGATCTTGTTTGGCAGTGTGGGCAAATATAGTTTTGTCCCAAACGCTCAATTTTCTTCACCACAAATGCATGCCCCCCAAAAACACCAATTGTGAGAACGTTTGTAAGTTTTGGGTTGGGGTTTCGAAGAAGGAGCCAATTTATTTCTTCCCCCTTTTTCTCAGGCTCATAAACGCGAATTCCCAACCATTCAGAAAAAGGGTTTATTGTGGTTAAAGTGTTGTTCATTTTTATCCAACTCATCAAGTGAAGTTTTTGGGCAATCTTGTGGAACAGTTTCAAGTTGATAAAAACTCCTTGCCAATTCCCGTGCCCTTTTTGTGCTTCTGTCAGGTCTGGCTACTTGATGAATGGCAATGCATCTCCAAAGACAAAGGTTATCTTGATATGTGTCCAAACAAACCATTGGTCCATGATGCCCGCGTGCCAAATCGCGCAACCACTCCGGCAGGGGACCTGTTAAAACCAATAATGGTTGACACGTATTTATAATTTTCACGAAAATATCAGAATATTCCACAAAAACCCACTTTGTGGTTGGTCTTTTGACCTCTTTTTTAGCCAAGCGATCTTCCTCTTTTCGTCTCAACCAACTTTTTGCATTGACACGACGGTTAACCCAATGTGAATCCTCTCTACGATTGTTATAAAACAACATCAAAGTAGCGTTATCAATATTCCTCAGCCAATACGAATAAGCATGCCGAATGTAAAAGGAAGTGTTGGTGGCCGACTTAATTTTATTCATGGTTTGTGTCCTGTCTGTGTTGAGATCAGTGCTAACGTTCCATCGGGTAAACCGACGACCGCTTCGAGTTTCCACCCCTTCAAGTTCAGGATCCGCAAACAATGTTGCAAGCATTGTTTGATTGCTTGTTTGGGAATCTGGTCTCGCAGGGGGGTAAAGAGAATCAAACTCCTCCGAAATGTCTTGCTGTGATGTGGCTGCCATGGCCTGACTATATGGGGGTAAAATTTTTTTTGCAAAATTAATTGCAGAGGGGTAGCCACTGGTGGTCTCTTTTGATTCGGTGCTGGCACCGGCCGCTTGCCATCCATCCTTTGCAACACCACCCCTCTCTTCAAAAGGCTGACCTGCGGTGCCTGGCCGCTTCGATTTTTGCTTTGTTTCTTGTGTTTGCCTGTTGATTGATGTTTTGCTTTTTGGTTTCCCTTTGAGTTGTAATGGGTGAACTAGTTGAATACTACCGGAGCCCAGCAACCCCTCCTCGCTTCGCTCGTCGGGGTTGCTGTGCAGACATTCACGCTTCAGGTCCAAACTGTCCAATTTGAGCTGTCCGATTACAAACACTTGTAATTGGACAGGCCAAATCGGACAGTTACCTTATTTGGGCATGTTGAGCAGTAGCTGCCATCTCGTGTCAGTTGTCAATCTTCACACTTTGTAAAATAGCAACAATTTCTGTTGGTTGTTAATTTGTACAATACATTTTACAATTTAGAAAGTTGACCTCTAGAGTTTTTTACATTTTGTTATTGACACAATTAATTGGTAATTGGACTTCGTGTCGTACAATTCAGGGGAAATTATGCTTGTAATTTCAAATCAGCCTCGTGCTACACGCTCGGCCAATTTGAAATTATCCATCCAATTACTCCCTGAATTGTACTCCACTCAGTCCTATTACCATTACTTATTATTGTTATTATTGTTTGTTGTTGTTGTTGTTACACATGTGGTGGTACCATTTGGAGCCAAGAGCACCAGTAGCTGCAGTGTCTTTAACTTTAATTAGTTACCATACTTATTTGTTAGAATTTATTCAATGTTATTTCAGGCATGTCAGAAGGCCCTTATCAATCATTATGCTGATGAATTCCACAATTTTCATCTGACAATCGATGACAGTGAATTTCCCCTGGAGCCTAACATTGATCTTGGTCTGATAGTCTCTGAGCAGAGGGTTGTGGAACTGGATAAGGTAAGACAAGTTTTTAACCCCCTTCCCCCCCCCCCCCCCCCTCATTCATATCTAGGACTACTGATAGTCTCTGAGCAGAGGGTTGTAGAAATGGATTTTTATACTTAGCTCACGCCCCTACTGGAAACCAGCTATTGTTTTTTTACATTGTCGAATAGGCTAGCCTGATAAAATAAAGTTCTTATCTTATCTTATCTTATCTTATCTTATCTTATAAGGTAAGACAAGTTTGTAACCCCCTCCCCCCTCTCCCCCCCCCCCCCCTCATTCATATCTAGGACTATTTGACTTAGTAAATTCTAGGGAGGGGAGTGTTGAGTATAATGTGGTGGCAAATGTGATGTGCTATTCCTTCAAGAGAAAGTGCTCCCTTCAGTTCCCTTGTGCAGTATCCAACTGGGGAATTCTGCCATTTGTACTCTTTTGATCTTCTTTTCATATGTCTTGGTTATCATTCAAAACCCTTTGCTGTTTTTACAGGGTGAAGCAAGTTTTGGTTTTCACATCAAGGGAGGAGAGAAGAGAAAAAAGAAGACTGAGCAATGGCTGGTGTTCCATTACACCACGCCCATCTTCATCTCACACATTGTACCTGGAGGTGCTGCAGACAGGTGTGTGTCAGTTTGGGAACCTGTTGTGTGGTGTTATGCCACTGAGTCTGACAAGAAAAAATGCTCTTTCCCTCCTGGTGATTAGCTCACTTACAAGAGTCACTTACTTGGGGAGGTGTGACTGTGCTGGGTCACCTGTAATTAGCAACAATCCTTCTGTAGTTATCTGATTCTTGTCACTCACTCATCACTTTACATTTAAACACATTTCTAAAGAAATATCTTGAACTTTGTATTGTAGCTGCTCTAAACTCCTTCTTCAAAGGACCTTTTATGATTTTTCTGTTCAATTCTTTTTTGGAGTGAGATTGTAGCCATAGTTGCTTTCCAAACTGGATTGTAAATGTTGTAAGATGAAGATCTGAAAAAAGTGAATTTTTTCTCATCTTGCAGGCATGGAGGACTTTTCGTTGGTGACAGGATTCTTGCAGTGAATGACCGGGTAAGTAAAGTTCATATTTGGAGCATGGAATTTGTTATTATGCCCAGTTCATTTGTAGCTTTTCCACAAGAAATGTTTCTTGTTCTGATGAGTAACTACACTGTAGTTTTGACAAGAAAAAATACAAACCACAAATTAAAATAACTGCCATTACAGCTTACAATTTACATGTATTTTTACCATGCCTTAGAAAATATAGCCAATGCAGAAAAGCTGTTTTATATTTGTTTCCATTCCACCAAACCTTCCTATTGTGCACTGGATTGTTTGGAGCTGTGTATTTTCTATGGCATGGTATGAATCAGTTATGCAAAGCCTTCCTGCAATATCCCATCTTGTATTTTCTTTGCATGCACACTCGCCTGCTGGTGGCAGTCTGTGTTGTGCGAGGTCCTGGTCACGGTAGTATCGAGATCCTGGTTGCAGTAGTATTCCGGTCGCCATATTGGACAGTATAGTGGAGGATCTGGGATGAGTGACAAAGCTATATCGTCCAATATGGCGCCTGGAATACTACTGCCACTGGGATCTCGCGCAACACAGACTACCGCCTGCAAGCAGGCTATCATGAAAGGCTTGTGTGTATAATGAAGAAAATACAAGTGACTTGTGGAATATTCCATGGTTTACCTCCAGAAAGAATTGCATGAATTATTTAACTAGTATTATCTCAAATCTGAGCTGTTTTCTTTCTCAATGCAGTGGACATTCCAGTGAACATCTCGGAAATAATAATGGCCACAACTCTCTGGCCTGTTTGACTTGTGGTTCTTCTTTTTCCTCTCAATGAAGTCTCTCCATTTGACCTCTTTACTTATTTTTGTTGCAGAGCATGGAGGGCCTTGATCATGAAAGAGCAGTGAACCTCTTAAAATCAGTGTCTGGTAAGCGGTCACGAGTTCCCTCTCCACCCTAAATTGAGTAATCATTGTTTTAACTTGCAAGACAGACAGACAGACATGTTTTTATGTGGAGTCTTATACAATATATAGTACATCGACTATGAGTTCCAAATAACTAAAAGTTACAAACAACAAAAATTGTTACTTAATTAATTATTAATTAAGTTGTTAATTGGATAAGTCCTAGAGTTTTTACTTTTTGCCGTCTTCCTCTGTCCTTTTTTCAAAGCATTCGAATATATGTTTTGCGATTAGCTTTTGTATTTTAGCATTTCCGCTAGGGGGTTTATTAGAAACATGAATATTTTATTAGGTGACATTCTGCTTATTTTTATTCCACATTCTTGCAATGTGGCTATGGTTGTTGGCGGGGCGGGGGAGAAAGCTTCCTGGTTAACTAATTGTGTTGTTCTAAAATGCTGTTAGAATTTGTCACATTTTCACGCCCAAATGTTAGTCAACAGCTGACTTTTTTTGCAATATCACTTGTTCATCAAGCATACAAGGGATTAGAATAGAGGAAATGATAACCGGAAGTGTACTCACTTGTACCAGAAGATATATTTGACAACAGCGAGGATGAAATTAGACCAGGCTTTAAGTCAGACCACTCAAATGGTTCTCATTTTCATTTTACGTTCACTTCCTAGAGTAAAGCTTAACTTCTATACAATTCTTGTACGTACTTCACGGCTGAGTGAAAGTCAATCAACTTTGATTGTGACAATTTAATTCTTTCCTTTCAGTGTTTAGTTACCTTATCAGAATATGTGCATGCTGCTTTCAAAAATGTGCTCTCTGGTGTTTTATGTGTAGTTTCATCTGTTTTTGTTAATGTCTAACCACAGGTCAAGTCACCTTGACTGTCTCTCACTGTAAAGAGGGTAGGTTTCTTTGTAGTTCTGTAATGTTTAATGTGAGCAGGAGTTTTTTTTATCAAGTTTAAAACACGACGTGCAGCCGAGTGTTTTAGGATCTTGATAAAACACGAATTGTGAATTTATTGAATGGCTTAAAAAACTTTTCTGTACATCTATCCATTCTTACACTAAAATTTAGATTTTGGGTTATTATGGCCTATAAAATCAGATAAAAATTTTAGCCGCATCTTTATCAGATATAAAGACACTCATTAAGAGTTAATTTCTTTTGTATTTCCTTCTTGAATTATTAATGATTTTTTAAGATACTGTAAAAGGCACTCTAATAAAATCATGTGAAAAGCAGCTGGAGTATGATTTGTGTGTAAATCCCTCTGAATGATGCCGGCAACTTGAGCATTTACAGAGCAGAGAACTAACTTGAAACTGGGTATCTTGTAATTCTGTATCACAAAAACAGAAAGGTGTTGAATACATTCAATCTTTATTTGTTAAGTGAGAAATGTTGCCACTTAAAATACCCAGTTGTCTTTGGGGATATAAATTTTTCTTTCATGGGTATGTTGTGCCAAACTGTTTTGCACACATGTTGATGTGTATTTGCCATGTTGCGCAATGAAGTGTAGCACTGCACAGAACAATACAACTTAACGTATTAGGTACTCCTCTAGGAGTTTTTTAGCTTCAGTTTGCAAATTATATAATAACATTATGGTGAACTTAAAGTATGGAAACTGCAAGTATCAGTTAAGCATGACTTATTCAGTGCCTCTGACATTGGGTTAATTTTGTCTTGCAGCATTGATAGCAGACCAGGTGGAGATGAAACACAAAGAAATGAGGCGGAGAAAACGTGTGGCAGAGCTAGCATCTGATATCTGGTCAGACTGGCACCAGGCTCAGGCCAACCGTCATCCGTCACAATACAAAGATGTCCTCAATTATGTTGATGTACATAAAGAAACTAAGAAGCCATCTTCTTGATCAAATTGAATCGTGATCAATTGGTTAATCATCTTAAAGTCACCACAAATAAAATGTTTGCTTTGGTTAGTTGAAAAGAGTTTTTCCTTTGCTTATGACCAAAGTCACATGTTGAGAACCCTTGAGTGTGTGACTAAGGGTCTCAAGTTTTGAATTTCAAGGTAAACCATGAGTACAAGAAGAGAAAATATCTTCAAAACCAAACACTGATTGTAGGTGGGGGGAGGGGTATGTATTGGGTTTGTGTTGCAAGAATGTTCATTGCAGTTTACTGTTTCCATTGGTTTAGGCTCATCTGTCGCACACTGTGCTGCCCATGAACAAGACTAGAAGCATTTTAACATATGCATACTTGTTTCCATTATTGGGATGGTGGTGTAGCCTGCGTAGCAGGCATATTTTTAGTGGGCGAGTGGTAAAGGATACGATACAGGATACTAATACTCTATGCAGCCATCTTGGATGCTAAAGCTGACAGAGGGTTGGTGTGAACCCAAAAAGGATTCCAAGGGAGAGGAAAAGAGGAGGGGGAGGGGGTGGGGAGGGGAAAGCTCTCTCTTCCCTGCCCCTCATCCACTAGTCCCAAATCTCTGCTGGCTGTGCATCCACAATGGCAGCCTTCTAACGAGCATTCGAATAAATGAGTGTTCCTACATGCCAAAACACCTGCTCTAAAGGCTAATGGTGGTGTTATGTCACATTGCAACCATCTTAGATTTGAATTCTATAAAACCCCAAAAAAGAAATGAAGATAAGCTAAAATGAAAATTTGATCATGTAATGATGTTACCATACAAAAGGTATTTTTCTTTGTCTTCTGGTGAATATGTATAGTGTATTAGTTTAGTTTCACCTTGTTTGCTTCTACACCAGGACAACTTCAGATTTTATGAATTAGATGAGTCAAGAGGATAAGGTTTCCATTTTCATCTTCTGCAAGTTAGCAAGTATTTTTGTGAGTGCATTTAGCGAGACATCTTAAGGGTGGTTACCTTTCTCATGCATGCATTTTTTTATTCATGTGACTGGTTGGTTTTCACTCAATTGTTTTATTGAAAATTAAACAACAGAAGCAACAAGATAAAGTGTGAAATCTTTTTAATGAACATCAAGTACAGCACATTTTTGTCTAGAAAGAGTTGGCTATTGTGCAATTAATTATGCACACTAACTAGCATAACAGTTTTAGAATAAGAATTAATAACTTCTACAATATTACCTCAGTTAACATAGCTGTGAGAAACAGCTTAACTACAAACAACAACAGGATAAAACCATGATACAGAATCAAGGGATTTGTTTTGTTAAACTGAAAGTGACTCATCAGTGACGGCAAACCCTTTAATCAACCTCCGGAAACATTTGTTTTTTGTTTTTTTTCCTTTTTTGTTTGAAAATAAATGTACACATAATGTGAACATGACGCAAGTAACATGTACTCAACTGATAAAACTAATAATTTTTTCCCTTTTAAATGAATTATTTACTAACAATAAATATCATTTTCCCATCTTTATACAGATTTTACAAATTTGCTCTCAGGATCAAATTAGACCATAATTGGTCTGCAATAGAGTCGTGGTAAATTGTACAGTAATTTGACATTTTGTTTCCAAATTAAAAACTGTCATGCTTTTCTGCAAAAGCCCCCAAAAGCAACTCCTCCTTTGAAGGAAAATGAGACAACTGCAGATCAATGGTCACCTTTTCAGAAAAATAGATCTACCAGGTCTTGTACGCCTCACCCAAAATGGCTATTTTGGCAACTTGTCAGCTGATCAGCTACAAACTGATAATCAGTAATTGAATTAACCACATGAAATCAAGCCGTTGAGTACCTCAGGGTGGTCATTACCCTTTGAAGGCACAAGCTCCATTGTTGTGTTAAATGCAAGCTAATGATGGCCCCAACACCTGACTGACAATTCCTTTTGTAAACCATGCAGAAAAAATTGCGAAAACAAAAACTTGCAATTGCAAAAGCAAAAAATTCTCAGACTTTGAGCCCTTACTATAGAAGCCTTCTGGAGTTTGTTCATGCAATGTCTACAGATTAAGCTCCTGCAAAAATTACTTAAGATAACCATGGAACCATGGTTTCTTTCCATTTATCACACAAAACTGAGGACAATACCTGTTAAGGCAGATAAGCAACTATACTGTCATTCTTGCCTTAATCCTTGAGAGGGAAGAAATAACTTAGCAACAAATCCAATCCCGTCAATTCTGACACAGAAGAAAATTGTTCCTACATTTTTGTTACATCTCCCTTCAATAACAAACTTCCTAGAAATTACATCAAGACAGGACCTTAACCACTAACTTGGTTTGGGATGTACATCCTTACATTCAAAGAATTACTTTCCAAACAACTGAAAAAGTATCTTTAAAAAAACAGTTTTAAATCTTCAGATCCTATAAGAGCACAATGTAACAGTCCTAACAGCTAAACTATAAAAAAATTAATATGTGTTTTATATACAAAAGCAAAATTATGTTATTGTGCACAGTCTCTGGAGGATCCTACTGGTTCACCATAATTCAGTTTCTGTCCAGGTTGAATGTGAAATTCAAAGTCTTTGGGTGCCTCAAATATGAGGACAATAGTTGAACCAAGGTTGAAAGCACCCATTCTTTCACCACGTGTCAGTGACACTTGTTTGCCCTTGTCATTAACATAATCCAGCTCATCAAATGAACCTGGGGTATAACTTTCTGAACGATTGGTTTTCAAATCCTGCAAAAATAAACAATCAAAGCTATTAGAAAGCTCCACACAGACAACAAGCCCATCCTCCGACACTTCTTTAGCTACTACATTAAACATTCTAGTTGAGTTTAAGAAATTGTTTACATGTTTTCACTGTGGTATTAAATACCGGTAATATATGGTTTATTGGCCAAGCGTGAGGTCAAGCTGGCAGGATATTGGCCAAGTTATTCGAAGTGGTGGTCCATAAACACAATAAAAAAATGAGGCCAATATCCCGCCATCTTGACTGAACAAGCTTGGTCAATAAAGGATTTATTATATGACTCAAAGGACACTATTAACAGACAGTAAAACACGGGATGAACAGGCCATTCCGAGTTGTCAAGATGGCTCCATCTTGACCTTGCGGGTAGCCAACCACAGCAGGAGAATTGATTCATCTTGACCGCTTAAAGAGCTAGTCATATAATAACAATTTATTAACCCCATTCATCATTCACTGGTATGACTGCATTTATCATACAAGCTTGCAAATTATTATGAGTATTTCAAAGTACATCAGCCACCACTTTGCCATTGCTAGCACATCTCAACCCAATAGAGATATACATGTACTCTGCAAATCCATTTAAAATAAGACTTAAAGTAACTAAAAAAGATGCTCAATAAACCACATATTACCTCATCAAACTTGAGGTTGATAGATCCAACATTGTAAGCTCCAACAGCAGTGAAACTGAAAAATCCATGTTTCCAGGTACCACTTAAAGCAACACGTTCATTATGGTTGAACAAACCAGTGACTATTCTGGCAATTCCTGGGTGGACTGAGAACAGGTCACCTATAATAAATAATAATAATAATAATTTAGAATTTATATAAAACCACATAAATAAAGTAGATAATTAGAAAGTGTTGTTATTTAGTAACTTGGGTACATCACTTATACATTTTCAATTCCCAAACATTCTGTAACTCCAGAAAACAACTTGGAAATGTGCCATAAAAAAAGAGACAATCACTTCCAGTTCCTTCCTTACAGTGTTGGTATACAGGAAGTTTGGGGTGAGGACATTAGAAAGACCTGCAAATAGCTCACCTGGAAAGTGTCTCCTGAGTTTGACATCCCATTCACTTGGCGAGTGAAATGAATGGTAGTCACCTGGTCCCAGATAAATAACACAGTGGTAGAGTCTTTTATTGTTGTTTGATTCTAGTTCCTTTAGTGTGGAAGTAGATGGTTGATCAGGTCCAAGAAAGGTTCTCATTGAATAAGTTATTCCCTTGACTTGTTCTACCATGTCATTTTCCACAATGCCGAAATGAAGTACATGACCATCAGCTGGACTCACCTGTGATAATAACACAAAGTTCACAATTTTTAATTAAATATTGGAGTGCACTCAAAAATATTATCAAGGACATAAATGATAGCTGCTGGCAATAAATGAATAGTATCTTGACATTTCACTTTTGTTTCTTTTATTCATTTCAATAAATCAAATCAGTCAGCCAATCCTCTCCTAAGTGTTGATGTGGGTGGGAAGATTTTGCTAGGGGGTGGTAACTATCTTGATGCTAAATGCTAAATTCTCGGTTATGGGGGAAAGCCTACACAAGATTAGCCTCCTACGAAGTCTTTGAGCTCATCATGCATTCCTTCCCCACGAACGTCAGCTCAACTAAACTGCCACTTAGGTTCGCGGCTGTTAGTCAATCATTTGCCTTCCAATTTGTGGAAAGTAGGACTTCGACCTTGGGATTTATTTCCCCAGACGATGCACGTGAATCGTTTGGCAGGAATTACTCCATGGGTGTCGTTTCCCATTCCTACGTAGCTTGTTATTGGTTTCTTCAAAACACCGGCTAACCGCTGGCAAAAAGAAGCGGCAGTTCAGGTGAGCAGACGTTCGTGGTAGGAGGCTAACACATGATTACATTATATAATAAAACTCGTTACCTAACTGACCGATAGATCGATCACAAGAGCAAAAAATGAATTAGAACATGCACTTACAATGGAACTGGCATCGCAGATCTTTCTAGCTTCAGGTTTAAGTTGTCGTCTGAAGAATGCACCAACGCTGGGATAATTTATAATTTCCTCTTCAACTGCTTCGGTAACATTGCAGGCGAAATACCAAGAAAACGTTCCTATAACGGGTTTACGAAGCCATAGCGGTAAATCCACGTCGCAGAATTTGCCCCAAGCACGAGAACATGCTCTTGTGGGCAATTTCTTGAACAAGGCAACCTGAAAGCAGCGAAAAAACTTCACTCAGAAACTTACGACAGGAAGGAAATCGACATGCTGAGTAACGAAACAAAAAGTCACGTAATCTCACCGGCCATTGACTAGGCTCGACGGATTCCCCAGATTTGAGTCTTCTTTCCTCTCTCTCCTTGACATGCCAGAACTGCTGATAGCACACATAAGCGAAACCAACACTTGCCGGGATGCTAAACCATCGCAGAGTGCCCAAGTAGCTTCTCACCGCCGTGCCGAGTCTTTTAGCGCCTGGAAAAAATACACGTGTTAAACTATAATTAAGCTTAGCTTTTATGTAAACACATGTGAAAGAAAGATTGGCTGAACATCTAACCGATGTAGATCAATGTCATTTTACAGTTTAAAGCCATAAGGCATTAAATAAGTGATTCGAAGGGATGTTGCTATTTTTATCAAGGCTAAATCTTGAACAAAGATCAGAAATTAAAGGTGTAGAAATCTCGACATAACGATAAGCTTACATGGAAAACTATATACCATCGACATTATAGCTTAAATGATGTACTTCTTCCTGTGAAAAGAAAGCTTACCTGTACCGGAATGATGGCTACGGTAAATTAAGGAATTGATTTCAAGCAGCGAACATTTACAGTAAAGAATAGGAAAGCTATCTGCAACACAACGTGGTTTTACGTTCGCGATTTCCAAAGGTCGCGTGTACGAATTGTACAAAATTATTCTCGCCGATCGACGAAAAAGACAATGCATGGTGAAAATAGAAAGTTGTTTGCTTTGTTGACGTCTTCAACCAAAGATATTCGACTTTCAGAATGCAGAAAGTTATAAAAATTGTTGAGAAGACTGCGAAATGTTTTCACTCACATGGCTAAGAGCCCACTGACCCGTTGAATTGTGGGAAAGTTCTTTTGTCTCCAGGGAGGAGTGGGTCGGTCAAAATTGTTCGTGTCCGAGAAAGTTTTTTAGCGATCTCGTACCCATAGTCCTCGGGCTGATTGGTCAACGGGTAGACGCCCGGAGAGGGAAGATACGTGGTGTCACGTAATGTAGTTTCATATGGCCGAGGAGAATTGCTCAACCTATCAAAACACTACATGACAGTATGATTTAAGACACTAAGTACCATGGCCGGAGAGACTCTAGGATAATGGACCAGAAAATCTGGGGTAAAACAATGGAGGCCGTTCCGGGCCAGCCAATAAAAAAAATTGTTAATAATTATCCCACTCTCTCCCAGACTCCTTAAGTTTCTCCTAGCGACTAACCGCTGGCCAAAGAGCCTGAGGACTCTGGGTACGAGATTGCTCTTTTAGGAGAAAAGTATTGAATTCTAGATCTTTTCTTGGCAAATCAACGAGATTTAGCCAAATGTTTTTCTTTTTATCATGGACAAAAGACTGACACCACTTTCTCAACGAATTAGAAAGGATGCATCCCTAGATCTCGCTAGTTTTTGCCAATTAATGTTTTCAGTGCAAAGAATGGGAAAGCTCCCTCTCTCCCCCCCTCCCACCCCACCCCCTCCTCCAATAAAGAGTGTCCATGGAAGAGAAAAGAAGATAAAAGTATGAAAACGAAATGGTAATGAAAGCAGGCTGCTGACATGGCAACAAATCTTTGCGCTTTCCCGCGGGTCATCACATTTCATACACGTGATTTTATTGGACAGTCTGCTTCAGCCACACCCTCGTAATTTTCCACGTCTGTGGAAAATTCCCTGTTCTTTCAGGCCCCGTCCACACTAATACGTTTTCGTTTGAAAACGCATACTTTTTTATCCGTTTTCGCCTTCCGTCCACACTAAAACGATCAAAAACGGAGGTTTTCGAAAACGCTCTCCAGAGTGGAGGTTTTTGAAAACGAAGTAGTGTGGAGGGGCAAAAATGGAGGTCTTCGAAAACCTTCAAAACGCATCGGTGTCCACATTAATGCGCGTTTCTTATGAAAACGTATATTTTTTTATCCGTTTTCGCCTTCCGTCCATACTAAAACGATCGATCGAAAACGGAGGTGCTCTCCAGAGTGGAGGTTTATGAAAACGGAGTAGTCTGGACGGGTGAAAACGGAGGTTTTTCCTTGTTAATTTAATAACTGAAATTCGGGAAATCCCGTCAATTGACAATGCGTTTGTTTCTCAGAGGCTTGGGCTTTGTCAGCTAATATCAGTGCCAGGCAAATTTTCAACAGTGAACGCCCACCATTTATAATTGGAGCATGGTTCATCAAACACAGAATAATCTTTACGGAGGATTGTTTATTAGAGTTTCGTCAGTGTAAGCTCGTTGCAACTCATAAGGCGGCTGGTTAAACGGGGCACTGA
This sequence comes from Pachyseris speciosa, assembly GCA_016490735.1. Lineage (NCBI taxonomy): Eukaryota > Metazoa > Cnidaria > Anthozoa > Scleractinia > Pachyseridae > Pachyseris > Pachyseris speciosa. The sequence continues at coordinate 515,287 of JAEMWC010000096.1, forward strand.
GATGATGGGATGGGCAACTTTATTTCACACTTCACACCTGGCAGGGGGTCATAGGGAAGATGACATGTCTTCACATGCAAACACTGGTAATAAACCATTATTATTATCAATATCATTATCATTATGAACAGTTGATAAACGTATGGATCCTAAAACGTAACCTATGCAGTCTGACGGAACTATTAAAAGAAAACTACTGAGTTAAATATACGATAAAAGATAGAATCTAGATCTCCGATACTAAAACTATATTGAGCTCCTATTATTATTATTATTATTGTTATTGATCATCATTATTAAGCTTATATCACTCGCATTTTAGTTTTCAAACAGTGACTTCCCTTGTTTAAATTCAATAAAGCAACTTGAGATAACCAAGTATCTCTTGGCAAATTTTCATATATAGGATATTACGATTTACTGAAGTAAATCTACTAAATGGTCCAGAAAATTGCCTAGATTTTCCCATAATTTTTTTGTCAGCCTTAAAACGCAAAGAACACTGGACCATAATTTTTGGATCCAGCCCCTGGTCGAAAACGACAAAAATTTGTCAACAATGTACATGTACCGTAAAGCACAGCGTGGCAAATTACATCTTTTATCTACTTTGCGATAAATCCATTGAGCTAAAATGTCCATGATTACAACAGCAATAGACGTTTCACTCCATTGAAGGTGGAGAAGACTGGAAACGTGCCGCTTCGACTGGTCACAAACACGATCAAAACCGGTTTGGTCGCGACGGTCAAAGCTGGAGGACTCGCGATGACAAAATGCAAATTTGAACATTTGTACATTACCGTGTGGGTGTCTCGTTCAAGCGTACCTTTCCTTGGAGTCTTGTGAAGCAGGGTGCCTTTTTCTCTTACAGGCCAAAAAAGGCCATAGCTTGCAAAGGCCACGATCGCGATGAGACAGATTGCCGAATGGGCATAAAGAACATACGACATGATCCAAACGAAGTCATGTCTATTATCAATGTGGCGATAGCTGGCAAAAGCAAGATCATCATCAGCATGAATTCGCATTTTTTAGTAAGTTCAGTTGCGGACTTTTTAATGCTGTTATTTTTTTCTGTTCTTTCCTCGGCGAAAAAGTTTGAAGCTTTCGATTTGTACTACGGACTCACTCTTTCGAAAGACCGTGGTGAGCAAAACACCACGTATTTATTCGGTGGGCTGTTCAGACGCATATCGTAAAATACCACTGATAAGGCGATCTGATTGGCTGGTGAATTCTGACTGCATGCTGTTCACGTGAATGATAAGGAAAATTTGGCAATGATCCCAGCTGCGATTATTCATTCGAGTCACGGATGAAGGAAAATTATTCGTTTTTTGTATCAGAATTTTCCACAATTAATAAAAGTCATAAAAACTTGTTGAGTTCAATGTAAGCTTTCTTAGAACTTTGATGTAATTAGACGTTCTGTTTCTGAACAATATAGCGATTGGTGACTATGCCACGGAAGGCTAGAACCCCATCAACCGTGACGGGAGCTCCTTGTTGTAGAAAAGTTTTTAAAATCAAGTACAGTATCTTGCGCAGTAAAATCAATTATGAAAACCAGTCTATATTAAGTTTATTCTCTTTCCATGCGGCACTGAGTGGTTTTGAAAAAGTCAGTGGTAAGTCATACCATATATATCAAGTCACAAGCCCAGTCTTGGGTAATTTTCCAGTTGCACAATGCAAGACAATGAAACTTGTCATTGGGACTGCGTAAGAAACATGACAATGGCGCGAATAATATGAGTATCTAGTTACTTTCCAGTGCCTCCCTGGCGCAATTAACAATTTTCAGGTCTCTTATTTTTCTTTATAAAATTTCACTATAAAAAAGAGATCAGATAACTTTTTTTGCCCCCTCCGATAGTAATAGTAGTTGGTGACCGTTTTCAGCCGTCAATAATACAACAGAAAAAAATATAAAGCAAAATTATATCTGGAAGTAAAGTCGCTACCCTGGTTAACTGCTCCAGTTGAAAGGTCATCAGATTATTGGAAACATTTCACCAAAACAAAAGGCGGGTTTCAGCACATATCATCGTACTCGCTGAGAATTCAGTTATCATATGCTATCAATTGCGAGGAATATCTTGTTTCCAGGCGGCCTTGCCTGAGTAAAAAAATTGATTTGTTTGAAAGTGTTTCTGCGTGTTATTTGTCAGAGTTTGCTGCAAATGGTTTTGTTAAATTAGCTGTTTTGTTGGAAAGTAAATACACAATAACAGTAACTAAAAGAAAACTGTTTGCATTTATTTTTTGTTATGTAGATAAGAAACCCAAAGCTGCTGGCTTTAAACAGCCATCGTGTCGTTATTACTTTTTATCATAAATATTATAATTAAAACGCGAGCGACCAATGCAACACTGGAAAGTGTCTCTGTGGTGATAAAGCGGTCTAGCTCACGCCTGCCCGCTTGCCCCCAATATTTCGTGACTTTACATAGAAGAAGACAAATTCTACCAAATGCAATATTCCGTGACTTTATTTGGGGAAAGTAAGCTCTATAAACAGCAATGATATGTGCATTAGGAATGAGAGATACGTGCCAGGCGCTGTGTAAACACAGTGAGTTCTTGAATGATGTTGAAGTGGACTCCATTATTTGGGGCGTTGTCACCGCTCTCTCCCCGTGCTCTACCAATGGTCGGAAAAGGGAATATATCGAAATGACAGTCTGCTTCGAACGGGCTTCGAATTCAGGAATTGAGACTAAAGCAATCGGTCGTGAGGAAAATAGCCAAAGCAAACTTCACATAGGAACGCGTGAACTTCAGTGCAGCTTAACCTGGTCTTGGGCATCGGGCAAAATATTTGTTCCACATTTGATTGTGTCTACGTTTTTAAATTAAACTGATTATTAAAGTAGAATATCGTAGAGTATCGATATATATATCTCAGGATAATTAGTGTTTGTTTCTGTTTTTTTGTTTTGAACTTGTTCGGCAAAGAACGAGGGAAATCGCTCTCAGGCAAATATAGGGCAGGAAATTCTGTTTGGGCTTCCTTCCAAGTCGATTTGGGTATCGAGCTCAAGTGACAAGGACAGCAACAACACCTTAAAGAAAGTGCAAAGTCTACAGAGAAAGTAGACACTTTTTTGTCTCGGTCATGCAAGACTCAGTTTTCCGTATCGCATACTATTTCTATGAGTTATGACCGGAGTTAGGGCCCGTGAAAATGATTAACAAACATATGCAAAATCGTTCACTTGGAGCACCTGAGCTGTTAAATAAGTTATGGATTTTGTTGCAGTATTAGAGAAAAAACTAATATGAACTTGAATAAACGATTGCATAATGTTGTAACTCTATGGATAAGGAAAAGCCGAAAAGGAAGCATAACACGAACACACAGGAAAGCACGTACGGAAATATTTTAATAACGCGAAAGAGATCTAATCCACTGATAGTCTTACGATCTGACAGAACCCTTTGTTTATTGTGCTAAGAGATGACAAAGTTCAGGAAATCAACCAATAGGAGGGCTTTACAGGAATCGTATGATTCTTGCATCAAATTTGCATATGTTTTACGCTGAAAGGGCTTGGCTCTGTATACTCATTAATATCACAGCATTTGTACAAATTTGTAAAGATCTTTAATACTTCCAGCATCAGGAAGCAAAAATATTGATTAGCCGGCTTAGCTGGCAAGAAGCAATATCGAGATGACACAGGAATGATCGCTTGATCGAGTAAGAACCGGCGTGCAGTACATCTCAACCATATCTTTCAAAATGAAAAACTGTCTTTCCTCTCTTACCTTGCTTGGTGCCGACTTGAATCCTGACTTCCGCGCGTTTGATACTCCACGATCGAAGAAAGTCCAGCTTTGCTAATATAACAATCACTAACACACTAAACAGAGTGTGGATATTTAGGAGAAAAGAGAGCCAGGCTTGCTCGGTGGCGTCTGGCTCGTTGACTTGCAAGCGCAACTGTACATCCAAAACAATTTGATCGTCAGCATGGAAAATCATGATGGCAGATTCGGGATTTCGGCTTGAATCATTTCAAGGGTGACATAGCTTTAATGTTTGGACTCCATTTTTGTATTTTCAGGCGTTTTTAGGGTTCTCCGCTATGCTAAAAGTTTTGAATTTAATTAGCGTAAGTTCCCCTATCGAGAATCCACTTGGGAAGACCTGTACAGGGTCTTGTCAAATAATTTATACACACCCTACGTAATTAACATGTGAATGACGGCCGACTTTGCTATGATTGGTTTGTAGCCAGATAGTCACGCAATCACGACAAAAAATTCGTAAAACATGTATTTTTCTGTCACACAAGGAACATTCATGTCACGTACAAAAATAATTAACTTCCAATGATGTTTGGACGAAAAAATTATAAGCATTTCTTTTTTATTTCAGTGCAGAACGTGCTTGAGAAACTGACAGCGTTTGTACAGCAATCCTGTGTCGAAGCTAAAGTGGTCAAAACCAGCAGAGGTTGACTTGTGATCACTTCAACTAATTTGCGTTTCAACTTATATTATCCGCGAGTTTAATTTGCAGCAAAGGCGTTGAAGTTTAGAAAAAAAAAAGAAACGAAAAATTCACCGCCATGCCTTCATGTTCTCTACAAAAACCTTGAATTTACTATTTGGTAGACAGGAAAATGTAGAGCCAATGTTTTTCCCAATTAAAACTATTTTAATGTTATTTTCATTGCCAATGCCGTCGTGGTTCGTTCCTGTAGGCGCACTCCCTTACCAGATTCTCTGGTAAAATCTATATTGTGTCGCGCCCAGAGTTGAGAAAGATGATGTAAAGTCGGTTTCTGCATAGCAACATGAATTCTGAAAAATCCCCTATCTACTGGAAAGAACACATTCAATCTTGTTTATTAGTAATCCATTGCTGTTTGATTTGTCGCTTGGGTGACTCCTTGAAATGCGAGATTTTTCTTGTGTGAAGATACCATGGTTACAAATTTGCGAAATAAAGAAAACGCTGAATACTACACGTTTTCTTCAGGTCGCCTTTATAATGTTAATAACGTTTAATACCAAGTAAAACAGCTGAAAAACAGAAACTGAAAAATTTTCATTAATAACAATTAACACCCAAAATATTGACAGGGATGTCTGCTTTAATTGGAAGAGATATTTTTAGCAATGCTTTTGTCCCACATAGTTAATATTAGTCTGGGATTATTTCCACACCCTTGATGAGTGGCTTTTTGTCACATTTCAAGGATTATTTGCTCCACCTTTCCATCTGTGACTTGGGTATGTTATTGTTTTCTCAGTAAACCAAGTCGGCGTGTAAATCGCGTGCACCTATTCCAACTCGCGCGACTACATTTTGAAACGAGAGGCATTGTGGGTAATCAAACATGGCGTCCATTTCTCTTAGCTGGTGCAGACTTGCGAAGCTAAAAGCTTTAAAAGGAGTTTCGCTTTCGGTTTCTAAGCTGTATTTAAGTACCGATGTAACAAGAACAGAACGCCTTGTCGACAGGGTGAAGAAGTTTGTGTTTGGTGAGGGAGCACCGCCAGAAGAAAGCGAGGAAACCTTGGACAGGTTTGTTTCTGCTATCAATGTGTGCAGGCACAACATCTTTATTTTCTTAGTTCTTGTCAAAACTACATGACTCAGTTGTTTTATGGCTTAATCCAGCCCTTCTGAACCCAATCTTGGCAGCCATCATACACTAGCACAAATTTCTTTGGTAAAATTCAGAAAATATAGATTCTCTTAGTCAAGTCTTAAGTTTATTAATTAATCGACGTCTGACTGGAGAAGCCAAAATGTGAAGGCCAGAACAAAACATAGGCAAGATTTCCGTACAGCCCCATATATTAATTACGTTTACTCAAACTCTATCACATGCTTGTCGTTTGTGGATCAGGGTTAGTATGACAGTGATGCATGTATAATTAATGTATGGCGCCGTGTGGAAATCTTTCCCAAAACATAAGCTTAAGTTCATAGAATAGGTTTTCTTATTATATCTCTCAATTAGTACGCACGCTTTGATTGGCCAATTTTGCGGGCCGTATACTAGAGTATGGCCCGCTTGACTTTAACTAGTTTTCTTTCCCGCTCGGCAGATTAACTTCAGAGATAATTATAATAAATATCTTACTAACCTCTTCTCGGTCCATACTGTAAGTTATGCACATGTCATCGGCTTCCCCGTGGGGTCGACCCCCGGGCCAACCAGGGGGGGTTGTAAAATCAGTCAAGCAAACTTGAGGAATTTCCCCCGGGGGTCGGGGAATCTCTCAAGACAAAGTCTTGAAAATCCCAGTGACTTCCTTTTCAAACTTGTGAATTCTCCCACCCCCTAATCTTTGATCGTAAAACAATGTCAAGATTTTCCCCTACCCTCGGGGAAAGAATCCCATCCATCTCCTTGTATCCCCCACATATCTCCCTGGTAGGCCCGGGGGTCGACCCCACGGGGAAGCCGATGACATGTGCATTACGGATCCTTGTTCTTTCCCATTTATTTATGGCCCATGTGTTTCTCGCTTGGGCCATAAATCAACGGGAAAATCTCTGTCTGTAATTTACACTACAGACCTCGAACTCAGTTAGTGAGAGAATGTGAGCTTTTTTTAATCACTAGCCAAAAGTCATGTCTATCTGAGAGTTCTGGGGTACCTTCCTTGAGACTGAGTGTGGTAAATCCAAATAAGGGGACACTGTACACATTGATGAAACTTGGCAGGTTTGGTATTGGGTAGGGGTACCCATTGAAATGTGACAGCAACCTGCTGAATCCACAAAATAATGATATCACCAAAACTGCTATAACACCAAATTTATACTGCTCGACACCTTAAGGCAACCCTCTTTCCAGTGTTTTGCTTTGCACAGTTGGAAGTCATTTGATTCAGTTTCTGTACAAAAAGCTATCTAACAGTACTCAATTCCCCCACCCCACCCCCCACTCCCACTACTCCCCTCATCCCTCTGGATGGACTGCTGGGTTGGTTCCTGCCATTTTGCTAGTATCCATTTATACTCTGCTATACAGAGCTATTTGAAGTACAGGGACTTATGCCATAGGATGCTTGTTGAACTACTCGCTTCTATCACAGAGGAGTTCTCATAATTAACTTGGCAGGAAAGATTCCCACACAGCTCCATACATCAATTATACATGAATCACTGTCATACTAACCCTGCCCCAAAAACAGACTTTGAGTCACAAAATGCATACATAATTAATTTATGGGGCTGTGCAGACATCTTGCCAACCTGGCACATATTGAAACACAATTTATAAAAACATCCAACCTGTCAGTAATGTTAATCTTTCAATTGTTGTAGCTATTATGATCTGGTCAAGGCTGAGCCACCCTCATTATACAGCATGGAAACACATGAAATCGTGGATACACTAGAAAGCATCATCACAGAAACATTTCCTGACGCAACCAAAGGGAAATGGGAAAATCAGTCAGTCAGTGACCTTGTGGTAAAATACAAAGTAAGGCTTTCTGTCATAGCATTCATTACAAAGTGCATGCCCATTGGCAGCCAGTTTATTTTCCATATTCATGGAAAAAGAACCTACCTCTCTACAACCTTGATGGAGAATGTTCTTCTGGGATAGCCACAGCTGGGTCCTGAAACAGCATGTGTTGAGGCATGTTATAACAAGCAACACTTTTGTAGAGTTTCATTCATTTTGCAACCAATTTTCAGCACATGTTGAATAAGAAACATGCCTTGAGTAAAGTAACCTGCCATGGGTAGAAACAATAACTATATAGTAAATATTACCGGTATGTACTTATTGACTGAGTGGGAGGGCCAGACAGGAAAATGTTTGGCTTGAGGTCATGGCGTACGGACTGAGCACAGCGAGGTCCATGTGCCATTACTGAGAGCCAAATATTTCCCCACCCGGCCTGATCTGACTTAGTCAATAAGTGTGCTATCACATGGCCTCTTTAGACTCTTCATGAGCATGTAGAAGATGAAATTTTTACAAAAAATCAATAAATTTGGACTGGTTGAAAATACAAAATACCTACAAGGTTAGACATGATAAATCCTCTAAATCATATCGCTTGGTGCCATACGTATTCCTAACAGGGCCGTATAGTTTTTTCTGGCCCTGTACATGCTAACATGTATGGCCCTCACTTGGGGATTTTCTCAATAGTTTCACATTGAATGAAGTTGTGCGTAATTTCAAGTGAAAATTATTATTTTCCATTTTTTGTGGCTTGTAGTTTTTGTTGCAATGAGTGTTGTGCTGGACTATAAAATTTTCAGTTGAAAAATTATTTTGAGCGCATCCACACACCTGTGGAATTCCCTACCTGTAGATACGAGATCCATCACATGTATTAAGATTTTTAAGCAAAAGTATATTAAATACTAGTATATTAAGGAGGGTTATAGTGATATAGATCCTTTCCCAACAACTTAGTATTTTATCTTTAATTTAAAACATGCTGCTAACTGTTTTATTCCATTTTATTATTTTTCTCTTCATTTTTACTTTTATTTTGTCACATAACTATGTATTTTTAACAAGAATGGACTTGTGTAATTGTTTAATATAATTAAGGAGGACCACAGGTTTGCCTGTCTACGGCTGTAATGTGTTTGACCCTCGTTAAATAAAGTTATTTATATATTAATTTTATGCCAATTCCACTGCCTTTAGGAGCACAGAACTCTGAATGCTAAACAACAGTTCAAGATGAAAGTTTACAGAAGTACAAGTAGAATTTTGCTAGCTTCTTTTTAAACAGACTTGCATTACTAAAAACTGGCTTTCCTTTCCAGATTCTCAACAGATGTTATGAAGAGTTTGGTCTGCTTGTACCCAATTATCAGTTAAGCCAGATGAAGAGTATTCAGGATGTTGTTCATTTCTACACATCAGCCAAGCCTAAGGACACTAGAACATTTAAGTCAATTGATACAGAAAATTTACCACCAAATTTGAATATTGGTGGCAGAGTTCCTTGGAAAACCGTGTCTCACTGAGACCTATGTGCCATTCATTACTATGTAAATTTGGAGTTGTTAGATAAAAATTAATAAAAATTTTGGTTACTGTAAAATGAAACTTTTAACACTTACTGTTTGTCTATGGGTTACTCAAGAAGTGTTTTGCAGGGGTGTGAAATTGCTTTCTTTCCTTTAGCCTAAAATAAGTCACCATTGATAAAAAGAAGCACCTTGTTATAAAAGATATTTTAGTAACATTCATCTTTTATTATTTACAAGTTACAATATAGCCTTAAGTACACCTTAATTGCACAGTATAAGGTACAGTGTTTGTCCAAAGGCTATATCTATTGCAATATGGCAAGGTGGTGAAATGCTTTCAGTCTGTCTACAAATGTAAGACTGCCCACAGTCGGGAACGGTATAGCCTGTGAATACAGGTGTAGCGGCACATAACAATGAGAGGCAGCTGTATTCACAGGGATGGGACAGTCAGAACTCCTTGTAGTTAGTTTCGTCACTTGCTTGTCCACCCATCTAGTCTATCAGAATGGTTATAATCCAACTTGCAGTTTCAGTTCTTTGACTTGGTTAACCAGTTCTGTGATCATTTCATTCCTGTGATTAATAAAAAAAACAAACAAACAAACAACGACAAATCAGATACATTTATCAATAGGTATGTTTCCTGACAAGAGCAACTAGTTTAGCTGTTGGGTTCTGTTTAGAGTCATTTAAAAACCTTTTTTCCATCATGGATTACTATTGTAGATATCCTGTTTTCTTTCTTTGCTTTTATTTATTTATTTATTTATTTTTCTTTGGGTGGCGGAGGGGGGAGGGCTGAGTGCCTTGATATTAGAGGTAATGTTACATTTTGCAATTGGTTGGTTGGGGCAGTGTCACGCTATTGTGCTTTCATTTTAAAAAGCTTAAAACTGCCAATGTATCAGTGGAAACCTTAAAATAATGGTCTTGTTTTGCTGCTAAAGACTGTAGTACTGCATTGACACAATAAACTCCTGTATTTCATCAAAGATGACAAGGATGGAAATGGATTGAAATTTGAAAAACCTTGCCAGTTTTTTCAAAATTTCAAGCTATGCATTGAAAAATCTCCAAAAATTATTATGGTTAGCTCTCCCTGCTAAAATTTCATTGGAATTCATCTTGCTGATTCTGTAGTGGCAATTTTTGCATGATAACAGGTAAAAGGCAGTAATTTTGGCAGAATTGAACCAAAACCAGCAAAAATCCTAGTGACAGTGCTCCTTTAAAACACTACGATAACAAACTTCAAACAAATGACCTTAACAGTCCATAATTATGAGCTTATTTTTGGAAAGGGGGAAATACTCCAATGTATGAGGCTTGTGAAGTTTGGGAGGCTTTTTATGTTACAAACTTGATGGCATACTGCGCACTTATGTAATATTTATTGTCTGAAAGTAAGCTTACTCTTCTGATAGTACTTTTCTAATGTGTTTTTGTTGTGAAGCATTAACAACAGGTGACTTGGCAGATTTTCTTGGACTCCTTGATCTTGAATATGTGTTTTTAGCCGTGATCTGCACCAAAGAAAAGACAACATGAAAAGACAATAAATTTTAACATTTTAATCCATCACCCACTTTCCAGTCAATCAACCCCCTACCCACATGTACCCACATGTGTACACTTACAATGTATCCCTTGCTGAGATCTGCATACCTGTTGAAGTGATTCTCTGTGGAACTTTAAAGAATGTTCAGTGTCTTCTAACTCTTTCTTCATTTTGCTTTCCGCATGGGATAAAACAGGAATGCCATTGTGGATATGTCTGAAGAGACCTTCAAGCCTGAAAAAATACACAAGACATTAAATTTGTATTTGCAATCACTAAAAGGAGTGGCCTTGAGAGGCATGAATAGCACTTCAATGTTCAAAGCCATGACTGATATAACCTTTTCAGAAGCTCCTCATGCTTGTCTGCAGTATCCACCAGCTTTTCTCCAAGCTCTTCTGCTTGTTCTGTGAGATTCTGAGTAAGGTTGCGAAGTTCTTTCAAGTGTTGGTTCTGCTTTTTCTTTTGGTCTTTAAGTATGGAGATTCTGAAATAACATCTTACTAAGTTAACCTTGCAAAGTTCTTCAATGCTAAGAAGGCTCACAGTGCAAAGATGTCACACTGGCTACATGCCATTTATTTCTCTGTCTTTACCTTTTTTCTATCTCTTCCCTTGCCTCATTTTGTTTCTGAATGTACTCCTTCCTTAAGACCTCTTGTGCCTGAATAAGCAGCTGATAACAATCTTCCTGAGAAAGCTTCTCAGATGCCTCACCAGCTCTACAAGACAAGTGCAGATTTGTGCTTGATATACATGTACAGGGTATTTTTAATGATAACAATTTACAAGTATCTATTTATCTTTGTATATAGTTGTTGTAAATATGTTCCTTATGATATTCTTAAATCAAGTCTTCTTCATTATTATTAATTATATAATAGTAATAATGAAAGGCACAGAAAAGGAGTGTGATAGAAAAACAGACTCAAAGAGTGAAAGCAACAGTGTTTGGTTTAAATTAAATTGGATTTTGCCATGACATCTCCAGAGAGTGCATGGCTGTTCATCCACTGAAGAGAGTTTGAGGAGAGGGGAAAACTGGAGTAACTGGCAAAAAGCTCTCAATGCAGAGTAGAGAACCAACAACAACCTCAACCCAAGGATAATGTCGCATCTGGGACTTTTTAGCACACTACATCAGTCACTACATGTACTGTATGTATCCATTATCCTCTACTTGGTGACGATAAACAATTGAAGCATTTATTAAACTGAAAAAACTACCTTCAAAATGTGTTCACCTTAAGAGAGGAGTTGATGTGTTTCGTGTTAAAATCTTCTCAATCTGAGTTTTAAACAACCCAACATTCAAGTGTCGTATAGGAGAAAACACAGCACTGTAAAGGCAAATCAAAGGAAGAATGAATGGTGAAAAGATCAGTTAAACCAACAATGGAACGTCTTGTAGAGGCAGCTTACACTTGATTTTCAAACGTTTTCTAAACTGTAACTGACAGCAAGTATAAAAACCAACCCTCCATAGCTGGATTCTTCATCTGCTTCTGTTATCGGAGGAGTAGGTGCTCTATTGAGTAGACTAGGAAAAAAGGGAAAAAATAGAAATCTTTACAGTAAGAACTCCCTTACATTAAAAAACCTATTATTATGACCAGCCAACAGAAGCTCAAAATTCTTTGCTCATCAAAGACAATCATTTGCACACCATTACTTAGCCTGCAGTGCAGGTGTATTTTGGGTGCGCAAGTGCACATTTTCGTATTAGGCCGCCATCTTGGATTTGGTAACTGTGGAGGGTTGGGGCAAGGAAAAATTTGCTGAGGGAGTAGGCATCCCCACACCCCTTCGCCCTCTGCCCCAACCCTCTACCGGTCAAGCAACAATCCAAGATGGTGGCATCAAAAACCTGGTCTGTCGTGCATTCCAAAATAATGCCTGCACTGCAGGCTAACCATTACTCTGTCAACAAATAGGTCAGTGGCCAGCAGAAGGAAATGAACATTCTGAAGTACAACTATGGCAGATGTTGCTGGAAAATACTGTAGATTTTTTTAAAAACCCTGAGTTTTTTTATGCATTCAAGGACTTCTTTGAATGTTATGCCTGCTTAAAATAATGCAAAATTATTTTCATTGAACACTCTTACCTCAACGGTTTGACAATACACTCCATGTTGGAAGTCAAACACAACATTGCAGAACCAAGTATTCTGCTTTTAATGACACAGACACCCAAGACTCTAGATGATGACCTGCAGTGAACCAATTTAGAATTAAAATATGGGTATTTATATGTATGAAACATCAGCAAATGAAGGGGGCAAGGATGTGCTAATCATGAATAATTAGGGTTAAAAGACAAGGAATTTCATTTTGACCTGTAGGTTATAATCATTTTGACCTACAACAGATACATAAGTACCTCCATGCATGTAATATTTTCATATTTGTTTCTCTATTTTTGGTTTTGTGAACAAATTTCATATTAATTTTTGATTTCCAGTGACAAAAATAAGTTTCTCTCTAACCAAATGACTTGAAAATAAATTTATGCCATCATAACAATAATGCTGTTAAATTAAATTAACATACAAATTTCTAAACATGCATAATTTTTCTTCTTGCCATTTTTCAACCACATGTAGGACACATAATGATCTTTAGGCAGGAAATAAGGCATATGATTCGAAAAAGTCTTTTTTTTATTATTTCATTTTGCTAATGTTAACATACCTTGTAGCTGTTAGAGATGTACAAATCATGTGATAGACAATGGCAGCTTCATCTGGATCAAAATTCCCCTGCTCATCTGGTATGAACATAAAGAAATTTGATATCTAAATCAAACTTTATTGGAAACAAGGCATGAATAGACTGAAGTCATCTCTTACCTTGTAAACAATAACCTTGTAATCTCTTCACCCAGGGCACCGAAATGCTGTGAGCTCCAGCACCATGTGAACAGTGATACTGGTATGGGGATCCTGGATCTACAAATAACACAAACAACACTCAATTATCTCAAACTAAAAGTTTGAATGATATCAGCTGTTTACTTATAATTACTTCCTCAAAAGTGCAGTTCACAAATTGCCTGACCAGTTTAATGGATTAAAATAATAAGACATGAGATGCATTGGATTGCTTTTTAACACTGACATGAGGAAAGTTGTCTTGGATATCTCATTGGTGTTTTAGCTAAATTCAGTAGTAAGAGTGAAACTGATAGTGCATTTACTTTTCATGATTATGATCATTATTGTTAGTAATAATATGCAGGGTTTTCCTTTTCAAATGGAGTTGCAGTTGACTTGAACAAAGCAGGTGGAGATTATGGGTACGGAAGCGTAAATTGTTACTGAACAACAGCGATTCTTTGGCACACAGCTGCTGGCGATTGAGCCATTCACAGGCGGTGAAAATAGCCGGTTGCTGGCCAAAAAGGAAAACCCTGAATATGTACCTTTCTGAAGTCTTAAAAGAGACTGGTTTTCATTTTCATCCGAGTCATCTCCAGTGGAGCTCCTGTCTAACTGTGCTTCTGCAGTTTCAGCTAATAAAAACAGTTGTAGCTCGACACATTCATGAACATAAAGAGAAAGACTTTGATGGCCATCATCATGCTTGTCAACTCCATGATTGTTCCAGGATGATATCTCCTGGAAAACAAAAATACATAGACTGGACATTATTTATGTTTGAAGGGCCTAGCCTGTGTTTTTAGGATGCATGTTTGGTTTTACCAGCAAAGTTGAAAAAGTAAGCTGGTCACTGCCAAAGTGATTCAAGAGCTGGCAATCTGAGTGGGATCCCTGTATCAGAGTGAATCACTAGACAAAACAACAAGGTGGTGCTGCAAGTTGAGAGTTTGAGAGTTGTCTACCTAATACCCCTTGCCATAAAAATACCATTTCAAATCCTGTAAGATGAACAATCTTGTGTTGCATTTCCACCAGGCATTGTGCTGCACAACATTCATTGCAAACAACATACCTCCTCAGGGTCGTAAGGTTTTTCAGACTCCAAAGCAATACAATGATAAATTTTCCCACTTCCTGTTGCCATGATAATAACAGGGGGCTGGGAATGGAGACAAAGTAGTGAGCAAGCATCTAGTCCATAGTTATCATCTGCTGCAGGGTACATGGTCAGTGGGCCAATCAGCTGTGGGGGCTGACGCCTAAGAAGAAGATAATTCTTTAATATTTGCCTTAACCTACTGAGCATTACTGGTACTTTCATGAAGTACCATTTTGGCTCTGACTTCGGAGTCTTGGAATGAAATCCTAGAATGTGACATTTCAAGTTGAAACTACTGAGCAGTACTTTTCCATAACACTGCTTTTTATGCTGTACAATGTGGTTCTTTCTTTTAAGTCTGTGAATAAAATCCCAAACTATGGAGCCATCTTTAAAGAAACATTAAGAGAGTGCCGATAAAGGATGCAAATCAATTTACCTGGTTTGGAATATCCTATGAAGAAGATAATAGATATCTCCATTTTCTCTCAAAATGAAGACAGGATAAGCAACTTCTGTATCACTTGATCGAAGACTTGTTCTTGCATCAACATCAGTCACGGCTGGAGCAAAATCAAATGCAATGGCTCTTTCTCCAAGGGCTGCTGCGAATGATGACATTGATCCAACAGACATGGACTTCCTGCTGTATTCAGCCGTCAGTGAAGATGATTCCCCTAAGGGAATAATTTCTTGTGGAGAAGTTGGTTTTAGCACATTGTAGAGTCTGTCAAATAAAAAAAGATATTTATAAATCTTAAAAAAAAATTTGACATTGGTACTTGAAAAATAAATTAATGGTAAACAAAGTACACCCTTCTCATGTTGCCACACATTAATCTGATCATACCATTATAATGGCCACAATTTTCCAGTTTTGGCCCAAAACAAAAAATTAATTTCTGATCTTAAGACCATTGATAGAACCCTACCCGCTGTTAAGATGAACACAATTTTAGTTTGTTATATGGTCACTGCAAATCAAATCAAAGTCTGGTTTAATTACCTCAAATTGTTATCTGAAGTAAGTACCATAAGATGAATATCTGACTGACTTCCTGGATGCCACTTGACATCAAGAACTTTTATTTTTTGATGAGTAACAAAGAATCTTGAATCAATTGCAATTGTCCTGAAATGAAAGAAGCAATTCACAGATCAAAACAAAACATATACAACTAACATTGTCTTATGCATAGCAGTTTTGAAAAGTTTTATTTTTTCCCACTGATTTATCATTATAAAATCAATCTGAACAAGAGTGAAAATTAATAAGAACTGATAAGAATTCACATTTCATTAAGTCTGGTCTATACCTGCAAAGAACCTCTTCACTTCCACCATCATATTCTGCAAACTTGCCCCATCTCATTGGCATCTCAACAACTGATATTCCTTTTTCTCCTCTGAGCACAAGATTCTTTGACGTAGGGCTGAACTGCATGGAATCCACATCAAACAGGGGAGCATCAGTGCAAACAAAAGTCTGCATATAAAATGTATAGTAAAGCTGTTAGCACATTAGTCAATCAAAATTAAAAATAAATGTTAAATAAAATAGACTTGATTATAAACACGCTATCCCCCTAAGGGGCTTTTCAGGGATAGTGAAACAAAGAATGTAAATAGAACATAACAGGTAATCAATTTAAACTTACAGGAGGGAAATTACAAGCATGGTTGGCTGTGGTGCTGAACTCTGAACTACCCACAGTTACAGACAGAGCAGGCCTCGAACTTGGGATCTCCAGATTTAAAGTGCAGTGCACCAACCATGCAACTGCACTGGGTTGCCCTCAGTAGAGTGTGTCAGTCAAATTTATTTTATTTTGTTACATTCTCTACATCAGACGGATCAGTCATGGAACTGATGTCAATCAATTAACGACCTGGCTCACAAGGGGTTCCAGTAGCTCAGTTGTTAGAGCATCTGACCAGTGTTACGGAGGTCATTGGTTCCATTCCTGCCTGGGAATTTGAATTTCTTTTCAGTTGTCCTTCCGTCCATTGCCAAGCAACACACCATTACTATCATTATTAATCACATGATGTCAATCGATTGACCAATCAATCAGTCAGTCAGGCATTCAGTCAATCAGTCGCTGAAACATTCATTTAATCACATCTATCAGTCCTCAACATAAAAGGCCAGTAACGTTCGCACTTACTTGGAATTTATAAGCACGTTCATTTTCAAAATGCAAGTTCTTGAGATTTGCTGTCAGCAAGCTGCTTTTGACAGAATTCCAGACAAATATTTCGCCGTCATTTTCAATCAGAATATTCTTTGGTGCTCTTTCTTCTGAGTCCTCTGTTGTTTTCGAACTTGCAGTGTCATCTAATGGCGAAAGTACTTGAAAAACTGGGTGCTCTGGTAAAAGTTCTTGCCACTTCAACCCTTCGTTTGCCGCCATTGCTGTTTCCGCTTTCTTGAGCGGGGGGATTGGGAAGAACTATCACACACTATAGTGAGCTTTACATGAAATAGCAATAAACCTCAAACCAGGCATATGGCAGGCTCAAAAAGTACGTGGCCAAGATGGCGGCCGAGGTATCTATGGAGAGTTTCTGTTTTGAGTCGGTTTATAGTTCTAAATTTCTTCTTTTTCGGTGTGTTTTAACGATCTCTTTTATTTACATAGATAATAGAAATACTTAAGACTTGTGCTAGCAAGATCACCTCTTCTAGCACTAAAGAAAGACAGCATATTTGCGGAGAACTGGTGTCTTGCATCAAAAGAGACGGTGAGTTTATCCCGATGGCTACACAACTTGTTTTGACATTCTTTTTTATAAGCCTTAAAAAACATAACCTGGTATTTGGGGGAAATGTTTGCTGCGTTTCACTGATTTTTAAAACTCTCAATTGAGATTTGCGCCCAAATTATGATCGCGTGCTTTGACGTGGTACAAAGGAATGTAAACTTATTGCATTGCATGGTGCAAAAAAGAAAATTATGGAAAATTTCCTGAACCGCAAATCGATCATCTATTATTGGCTTTTATTGTGGTTAATACGATTTTGTGTCACTGTAAAATTTGAGTGCAGTATTATCACAATATTATTCTACACCCTCTCCCCTTCCCCTCCCCACCCCCCCCCCTTCCTATTTCTGCTCAAAGCCCAATTTGGACAATGGTATGTCAAGTTATTTGGTAGAACAGGCACCGTGCAGGGGGAGGGGCTGGGGGGGCTTTAAGGCTGGTTTTCACTAGCGACGGAGTCGGAGTTGTAATCAGAAGCGTGGAGTGTTATGATCTAGTGAAAATCAAACCGACAGAGTCGGAAGCAAAATACTGATTCTTTTATGACTCTGTTGCTTATGATCTAGTGAAAACTAGATTGTCGGAGTCGCAAGCGCTTTTTTGGTATCAAACTGTAATCTCAAAGCGTGAGAACAAGCATTGTGATTGGTTGGTACTTCCGCTTCAGCTTCCGACTCTGACAATCTAGTTTTCACTGGATCATAAGCGACAGAGTCATAAACGGAATTGGAAGAAAATGGAAACGTTCTGATTCTTCCGACTCCGATTCCATCGAGCTCATGACTCCACAAGTTTATGACTCCGAATGTTTATTTTCACTGGGTCATAAGCACTCTTACAACTCCGACTCTGACTCTGACTCCGTTGCTAGTGAAAACCAGCCTTTAGCCCTCCCCCCCACTTTTCAACAGTATACTAAAAAAATCGAGGTTAGTTTTCTATTTAACGTTTTACCAAAAACTGATTATTCTTGTTTTGAAACACCTCTTTCTTGTTGCTAAAAGTATATATTAAGTTTCACCACACCATGTTAGTTTTAAATACATTTCCAGCCATTCCAGAGGACTTTAATTTAAAAATTTTCTGGGAGAGCATGCCCCCTGACCCCCCTAGTTGACTCACCCCCCCCCCTCCCCTCCCCCAGTTGCAAACTTGCTGTGTGGGCCCTGAAGAAACATATGTTTCTCATCATCTTAATTTTGCTATCATTTTTTTCAATTCCCCAGATTTTTCCGAAGCTGGGGTAAAAGTAGTGATCAGATTGATTTACCATACACAGCATCGTTACAGGTGATCATTTTTTACCATTGGCTCATTTGATGCCTAATGAGTTATGTTAATGATAATAATAATAATCTTTATTTGCTTTTGTCAATGTACACATTTTTTTGTCACAATCTAGAAAATTTACAAAATATGATTAATCTAAACTTAATAAAAATAATGGGCAAGCTAGGAAGCTAAATAAACCAGTTGGTTTTCTTGTTAGCTCCCTGAACAATTTAGGTTCTAAGTGGCAGGTAAAATAAAAGAAAAGAAAAATAAAATAAAAAGAAATGCAAAGAAGGATGAACTTATTTGCATGAAGTATGTTGCTTCATCAGTAAAACATAAAAATGTAAAGGTGTAAAGACATGGTAGAAAGTATGTGGAAATAAAGACTATGATTAACGAAAAAACAAGTAAATGTAGAGGATGTAATTTGCTTTTCCTTCATACATGTTACCTGTTATTTGGTTGGTCTTAAGGTTATTGGG
This sequence comes from Pachyseris speciosa, assembly GCA_016490735.1. Lineage (NCBI taxonomy): Eukaryota > Metazoa > Cnidaria > Anthozoa > Scleractinia > Pachyseridae > Pachyseris > Pachyseris speciosa. The sequence goes on from JAEMWC010000096.1 coordinate 534,334, forward strand.
TGGAGGTACAGTGATAAAGTGGTTGTATTGATCATTCAAGGCTGGAATGATCTCAGCATCATTTCTATGGTTCCTAAACAATGTCTGTAACTCCACAATGTTGCTCTTAACCATGGTGTATTACTTGTTTCTAGTAAACTGGTAATGAAACCCCACAAGATATATTTGTGTGACAAGAACTGTGTTAGAAGTAGATACATGTAACTAGATGCATCTCTTATTGTTTCAGCACCAGCTGTAGAGGCCACCACCTTTGGTGTGTGTGTCGTAACTTCCTAAGTCTGCTTGGTCCAGTAAATTACCTATTTTTGGCTGACTCTCATCTATTGTTAACCAGTAATAATAATTTCCTTACTTTCCTCCTTGGCCACCTTCTTGATGACCCAAACTCACTTGAATCCTTCAAGCCCTGATATCAACACATCTATATTCTCCCTACTGTTCTACTTATGGTTCTTATGACACATAGTTGGGAGAACTTGTTTCACCATCAATACATTTATAGTCAATCTACATCGCGCTTGAACAGAATTTCCAAGAATGAAATGACCATTTGAATTCATCTTTGTAATATTTGGCATTTGAATGGAATCTTGTTTCTGATTTCTCGAAAAATCTTTTTGAAAAATACACACTGACTGAAAAAAATGTTTCAAATGTATAGGAATTAATTGATGGTTTTCAAATACTTCATGCTGTAATGTAAAAAAATCTCCTTGCTTTGTTGTGTTACAGAGATAACAAATCAAGAAAAGCAGTTGAAGAAGTCCTTGGAGAGCTTGCCAAGAAACAAGGTGCTGGTCAAAATGGATGTTGCACAATTAATCACCATATGTTGCTGCAATAACTTTTACAAGGCTTTAAATAAAATACTCCATACCAATATTCCTGAATTCCTTTGATATGAAAATCCTTTTGTTAATAGTGAATATTTGAGAATGGATCATCTTATCATATATCATAATTTGACTTTATGGAATGCCTTTAAATAATATTGTTTTTCTGCTTTTGATTTTGGAACAGGTGGCAATGCTGTAAAGTACTTTTGTCTGGCTTTTTCTGATGTTGAAAAACAAATCACTTCTCCTCACCAAAGGTAGTGATACCATCATGATTGCTAGTTTTTGTGTATTAAACTCTTAATTTAAGGAAGCTATTAGCTTTCTCTGTCCCTCTGTCATTACTAATAATTATTAGTTCTTGTTTTTTAAAGTTAAAAACTGTTTGTGCATCTTTGACCCTCTGAAAATAACACTGTATGGTTTTCCCCAGGTGAACTCAAATAGCATGTTGTGTTCATTTGCTTGCAGTTATGTGACCAGTGGTTCAAACTTGGTACTCCTGTGCTGGTCATGTGTATTGGTGCGACATGTATATACCAACACTGATTTGTGTAGTGATGCACAGTGGAACAGACTGGTGGCAATTCAGTGTATGGCCCTTCATGGTATTCTGTCTTCTGGGAAGCCTTACGTCTGTACAGCTGCCAGGAAGAAGTTACACAGGGTTTGGAAAGAGGTATGCGTGTTGTAGATTAAAAGGAAATTCAGGTCAAAATGAAATTCCTTTGTCTTCTAACCCTAACTATTCATGATACCTAGGTTAAAATCATTTTGACCTGAATGCCATTTTTACCTATAATATGTACACAATAAGATTCACTTTTCACACACTAAAGCTCACTGTTTCAACTACAGATATTTGAAGCAGTGCATAAAATTTAATTTGTAGGTTTGCAGCATGTGACGATTTTTTATGAACCTTATTCCATTATTGTTTTGTTGTAAACAGGTGTAGGCAGGTACTACATTTTGTTAACTTGAAGTTTGTCATGGTTTTGCTCCTTTTGCATCAAAATTATTGACTCAAAGCTATTCACACTTGCCCCTCTTTTTCCCTGTACCACAGGTTCCTGGAATAACATCCAAGTATGCGGAAGCCATCAGCAGTATGGAGCCAGCTCAGGTTTGAGGTCAAACCTGATTGATTTCACACAGGTCTTCACTTTGAAATTAAGTTTAATATGTTCTTTCATTACAGGAGTGTGGCTGTTTGACTGGATTTCTGTTCAATTTCTGCACAAAAAGCAAAGAAAATGAAACTATAAGTAAATTTAAGGTCAGTATATGTGTAACGTTTACAATAGACAGTTCTTCATTCAAGATTGTCAATGCAATAAGCAGTTTATAGGAGGTGATTTCTTGTTCAAAATTCAAAATTAGATGTGCCTCTGCAATAATCCACACGTGAAAGAGCAAGTCAGTTAGCTGTATATTTTTATATTATATTATTATACTCCATCAGGTTAATAGACAGATAAATTATCGTTGGAAGAACACTTCAATTAGGCATTTTTGTGGGCTGGGGTTGTATGGCAGTTTTGTAGTTCTGTGTTATTTCCTGCTGATAAAGAATGGAGACATTTTTTGTCATATTTGATTATCTGAATTGTTCCATGCTCTGTCAGCTCGACTGATCATCCAGTATATTCATTTATGAGTTATTTCTAGGAAGTGAAAGTACACTGAATTGGTGTGTTATACATGTGGATTCCTATTCTTTTTCAGAAACCATTGCTTGAGATGTATGTGAAAGCTGTGATCAGTAGAAAAACAAGACCTGCCCATCATGTTCTGGTAAGAAACAGGTTTGACTTATGCCCAGGTAAATATGTTGTAGGTCAAAATGAAATTCAGGTCAAAATGAATGAGGGGAGTAGGGTTGGCGCAGTGGTGAGAGCACTCGCCTTCCAACAATGTGTCCCGGGTTCGATGCCCGTACTCAGCATCATAAGTGGGTTGAGTTTGTTAATTCTCTACTCTGCTCTGAGAGGTTTTTCTCTGGGTACTCCGGTTTTCCCTTCTCCCCAAAAACCAACATTTGATTTATTTGATTTCTTTAGATTTGATTTGATTTAGAGGGCCATAAGTTAGAAAACTGTAAAAGGTTATTGCATCTCCCTGTTTAAATAAAGCTATTATTATTATTATTATGAACATATTCGTGGATCGTCAGGCTATTTCCCATAGCCTTAGATGTCTAAGGTTCTTCTTAAAATTGTTGCTGTGCCCAACAAGCAGGCTTTCTGGAGTAGGTTGAAGATTCCAGGTGTTCCTATCTTAGCAGTCCACATCCTCATGATTATTATTATTATTATTATTATTTATTTATTTATTTATTTATTTAACTTAGGTCAAAATGAAATTCCTTTGTCTCATGAATCATCAATAATTAGGGTTAGAAGACAAAGGAATTTCATTATTACATTTGTTTGAAAGTATTCCATGACCAGTAGAATCAGCCACCAGTCTGATGATTGTTACTCTCAAATTGTTAGGTACATATTGGGTCTTTGCTTTGTCATATAACCCATGATGACTTCAGCAGCTTAATCCTACCTGCTGTACAGAAAGCTCTTCTCAGAAATCCTGAAGTTGTTCTTGAAAGTAAGTAAATCAACACCAGCCTTGACGTTTTCAAGGTGTTCCCCTTGATGTTGATCAAGGTGATGCTAATGGCAATGGCAGTGATGATTGTGATGGTGATGGTGGTGGTGGTGGTGGTGGTGGTGGTGGTCATGGTCATGGTCATGGTCATGGTCAGGATGACATATGATAATACTGTTGATCTTTATGGTGATGATGATGATGATGATGATGTGATTATAATGATGATGGTGTTGGTCATGGTGATGACGATGTTGATGGTAATGATGATGATGATGGTAGTGGTGATAATGATGATGATAATGATAATGATGATAATGATGGTGGTGGTGGTGGTGGTGATGATGATGATGATGATGATATTGGTGTGTTTTATTTCAGGTGCTGCTTATTTAATTTCATCAGTGTCGATTGATCTATCCAAATATGCTTTGGGAATCTGCAAAAATACTGTTGGTAAGTTACTACAAGATTTACAGAATTACAAGTTAAAGGAGAAATCAATGTTGTTCTTTTAGGATTTAATTACCCTTTATGTACATTTTATGCATTAAGGTCAATTAAGAGCCAAAGAAGAACTTCACAGACAGGAAGCTGCTTTAATCCTGAAGAATCTAGCGCATCAATGCAGTGATCCTGGTGCATTGGAGGAACTTGTCAACTTTGTGTTTGGTGTCCTTAATGGTAAGAAATAGTTGTAATAAACCATGAGTTAAAGATCTGTATCAAACTAGCTTTTTTTCTGTTGTTGGTGGTTTTAATTTGACTCGTATTTGCAGGATCAGAAGGCAAACTGACTCAGTGGAATGACAGAGTTGCTGTGCTTCAAGGTTAGTGTTGAGTTTCAACAATGAATTCTTCATAAAGATTGGCATACAGTCAAACCCCCATTGGGTGTCCACTTACTTATTAAATGACCACCCCTTATTAGGTGGCCAGTAATCAAAGTCCAGATGAGGGTTCTTCTATTGTTTTTTACCTCTGCTAAGCGTTCAACCCCCATTTAGCAGTCAGCCACCATTAAGCGGCAACTATCCATTTCCCCGAGGGTAGCAGCTTAATAGGGGTTGAACTGTACATGTACGTCTACCTTCACATAAGTTTTGAGATGATTTACATAGCACTTACAGACCAACAAAAGTGAAGTGATGTCTTTTGTTTTCAAATAGTATTCTCTGAATTTGTTGTGTATGTTTTAGCCAGTTGCATGCTAGGGGATAAAATAAACATTAGTGAATAAACATAAGTGATTTATTTATTTTGTTTAATGTTTTTGAACATTTTAGGACTGAGAAGTTTGGAGCAACACTCAGTGAGTGGTAGTTCATCAGTTCAGGGACTCAGCCAGCTTGTGTCAGAAAAGCTGATAAAATATATACAACAAGAAGGTTTGCATTTTCTGTGGTGTGATATTTTATGTTGAACAGTTACATCTTTGGTTTTGATTATTCATACAACAGCAAACATATTTACCAAAAAAAATACTCCCTTTGGTTGGTTTTAGAAGGTTGTATTTTCTCCACTGAAATAAAAAGAATAAAACTGTTTAAAAATAAAACAAACATATCTTTCAGTGCATGAAGGGGCCGTTGTCCAAGGTTTGTCAGTGTTGAGTTGCTGGTGCATGCATTTCTCAACTCAGGTACCAAAGGTGCTTGTGGATGCATTCAAGGTGAGACAAGAGCATACATTCAATTTAAACTGCATAGCTCTCATTCACATTTACATTACATGCAAACTGCCCAGTTCCTGCATGAACCCTATTCAGGGAAGCTTTCTTCCGGGTTCACATGCACCTTGAAAGTCCTAGAAAGTCCTTGAATTTGAAAATCAAAATTCAAGGCCTTGAAAGTCTGTGAAAAGTACATTGTGTCCTTGAAAAACCTTGAAATTTGCTGTTTGACTGTTTCTACTTAGTGGAAGAACTAGAAAAACTTAAACTTGAACAAATCTGGCAGTTATCCCTTAAACCCGATCATCTAGTATCACATTCTAATGGCATTTTTTACTGGATGGAGTGCTTGAAAAATTGGAATTGTGCCATGGAATGTCCTTGAAAAGTCCTTGAATTTTTAGTCCCGTAAAGAGTACGAACCCTGTTTCTTCAGTTTTCTTAACCTGAAAGGGGTTTTTCTCTGTTGATGTGACACGATGGAAAATTACATCACAGTTTCCAAGTGATGGCCATTGTTTTCATAGAAATATGTTAGAAAACCACTAGAACTGAGCTAAAACTGAGTAACCCAATACAATATGGAAGACATAAGAATGATCTAAATGTTGTGACGCAAAGAGGGAAGTAATTTTGAGAAACCTGCCTGTCAAAAAATGTTGACATGGTAACCTCAAAATTAATATCATGTTTTTAAGCCCATGTTAGAAAATTTAATCACTCTTCCTGGTTCAAAATAGGGTGAGAAAATAACCACATGATGGAATGTTGTTCTACAATTCACAGAAGGCGATGACCAACAAAAATTACACAACAGTAGTACGCAGTGGGTACTTACAGTGCATGGCAGCTGCCTTTCAAGGTATTTACATTCATTTATTTACTGTCTGACCTGCCATGTATGATCATAATACCTTTTGTAAACTTTCACTTCAGAAACTTAGGTGGTTATAGACTAAATTTGTCCTGGCCATTAAATTTCATTTTAATGGTTGCACATTTTTAATATTATTAGTGTTTTGTACACAGACTTTGAGGTCAAACCCACCTGTTGTATTATGAACTTGACTTAAAATAGAAGACACACAGAAAAGTATTGTTCACAATGGTCACAGTTTGGGATGTCATCCATACACTCTAAAGTTAGAATAAGCAATATCGCAGAAAACTAGTTCTCAGAAGCTTTTGTTTGAATGGACACAGCTTAGGATTTCATCCATGGACTCAAAAGTTAGAACTACCTTATACAGCATAATAAACAGCACCACTGGAAAGAATTGCTAAGTGGTTTCATTTGAATGGTCAAACTTTAGGATTTTATCCACAGCCTCAACAGTTAGAACCACCTTACGGTGCATAACAAACAACACCACAGGAAAGTACTTCTCAGTAGCTTTCATTTGAATGATCACACTTTAGGATTTTATTCACAGACTCAAAAGTTGGAACCACCTTTTACGGCATAATAAGCAGCACCACAGGAAAGTGCTACATAGTAGCTTTCACATGAATTGTAGCACCTTAGGATTTCATCCACAGCCTCAAAAGTTAGAACCACCTTGTACTGTCAGCATAATAAACAGCACCACAGGAAAGTACTACTTGGTAGGTTAGTTTTTAGTAGCTTTATTTATGGATCTGTTCATGGTTCAGGGAGAGAACTGAAGTTTTTGCTACAAAATTATGTCTTGATGCCCTTGCCACTGGTGACAGCTTGCAAAATTAACAAGTAGTGAGCACTGGAATAAGGTATTAACAAAAGTTGAATTGTTCTTTAATTCTGAATACTGCAGGCAACACACTTCTCCAAGGAATGGATATTTTACCACAGCTGTTACAAGTAAGACTTTTTTAAAGTTGGTTGTAATGACTTTGTCCAGGACACTGGCAATGAAACACTGATAATTGTTGTTTTGCAATTTCATAGACTGTTGAGAAAGCTAGTAGCCAACCAAACCAGACAGCCATTGTTACAGAAGGATTATTGGCAGCTTCCATTCTTGTCAAATTGTCACTTGCTGATGTGCAAGCAGGTAAGGTCATCCTTAATTTTGTTGATTGCCACTTATATGGATTCACTGTGCCTGGTTTTCTATATTTCTTACCTTAGAGAGTGTATTCAAAGCAATAGAATGTAGAGTGTATTTAAAGCCTTTATGGACAACAAAATTTTGTACTGTCAAGCAAATGACAATTTATCAAACGAATCATTTCTTGTTGGGTTTATTTCATCCATAATCAAAACTATAACAAAATTCTCGAATGTGATTGGTTATCAGCAACCCGATTTGAGCACTAATAGGATGGTGTATGCGGCGTGCTTGTAATTAGACAGTGTAATAGGACAGTTAGTGCATCATGCCTGTGTAATTGGACAGTACACGTCACACTTTGCGTGTGCTGTCGTCGTGCATTTTGTTGAGTAAACTGTTATGTTTTTCAGAATTCATAACGATGTGTAACCTTTTAACGCTCAACCTGATGGTTAGTTTGTTTCTCAAATTTTGTCATAGTTTTGATTAACTGGTAACTGGACTTCGTGTCATCCAATTCGGTCTGTAATCATACTCGTGATTAACAAATTGGACTCCTGCTTCATGGCTGTCCAATTTTGTAAATCACTCGTATGATTACAGACCAAATTGGACTCCACTTGGTCCTATTACCATTATAAATATTATTTTTCTATTTTGACATTGTTTCAATTGATGTCTTTTTTTCTTTCAGAGTCAAAGCTTGGTTCGTTTTGGACAACATTCCTTGATGCCAAGAAGCAGTTGTTTGTTTCTGAGAAATATTTAAACTCTGCTTCTGAAGAAGGTATGTGTTGTATGTACTTTGAAAATAATAAATTATCACTTCTGACTATTGAAGTCAAATTAAAAAATTGTTTTTATATTAACAGCCCTTCTTTCTCTGTTGTCTGTTATGGAGAGACTTGTCATCAGCCATGGACAAAGACTAAATAAAGCTAACAGCCAGTAAGTTTAATCATTACATCTGGAATCACCCAGAGAAATTTTTTCTTTATTGGGTCACACCTGTATATTCATTAGTCAGTTTGTTTCATTGTTGTATAGAACCTTACTAAAATGGTGAGCATTCAACTTCAGCATTCAACCTCAGCATTCACTGCATTGTAATCCATTCTGAGACCTTAGGCCAATGAATGTTTTCACCACTGTGTACTCTCTTGCTACTTCTCCCTTCCTGATCTCCCAGAATGAATGGAAAGCAAGTTTACAGTTTAAAGGGTAGATTCCATTTAGTTGGGGATGAGAATGGGTGATAAGCTGGGTGGAGTCTATTGCAGCCCATGTGACTCATTTTGCATCCTTTGGCTAGGGTATAGTGTCTTTCCTCAAGTCACCCATGGCCTTCCAACCCCTATTTGTAACGACTGTTGCTGATGATTCCATGTATAATAATTGATGAATTATTGATTCTTTCTTTTATCAGGCCATGGTACAGAGCATTGGTGTTTCTTCTGACCCACTCTGGTTGGAAAATCAGACATAATGCACAGTCTTGCATTCAGCGCTTGTTTAACATCTCAGGAGAGAGTGCTGTTGTACTTCAGTCATCATTACTGGCTGAGTTTTCTAAGCTTTTAGCAGCGCAGAAGGTGAATGATGCAAACTCAAAAGTACTCAAGCTCTTCTTTATCATAGTCACTTTGTTTCACCAATTGAATAGAAATTTCCCAGAATGTATGGACAGTTTTCTGAGCAGCTCTGTACTCTTTTTCAGTGCAAAGGAAAATAATGCCATTAAGAAACAAAAAGTATGATGAAAAACTAGCAATTTCATGGGCAAACCTCAGTATACTTGTGGAATCAAGAGTTTAGTACAGGCTACTGTAATAGCTTTACAAAATAGTTCTGTATATTTCATCTTGGTTTTCCTCCCTACAAACTCTGACAGTAGATATCTTGCCACCTTTTTTATACCACTCCCTTCCCCCTAACCTATCCCCATTCTTCTTCTATCACCCCCTCCCACCCTACCCTATGACACCCCTTCAAACCATCCACTATTCCAGGTCCCAGTCTACCTCCCTTACCCTCCCCACTCATACCTCCACATCACCCAACCTTACTCCCCCACTGTCTCCCTTTTGTACCCCTTAGTTCTGGAGCTCTGCTTGTGTTAATTATGGACCCATTTTCCATTGGTTAACCAACTGCCTCGCTTAAGTGGAAGGTGGGTGCCTGGGATACCCAGGGGCTTCCACTGTGGCCAGCCAGCCCCTAGATAGAATACTACCCCCATGGCTGGCAAATCCCCGCAACCCAGCCATGAGCCCCCATTCCAAGCCGAAGGGACTCTCCGAGCTGATGCAAGCCAGATCGGAGAGGGGAAGAGGGGCTCAGGGCTGGGTGAAGCCCAGGCCCCGAACCATCAAAGTCCTGAGGCACCCTACAAAAAAAACAACTAGGAAAAGAGAAAGATACGCAAGAAATACCTGTCAAGTGAGAAGGTTTGCTAACCCCACAATAGTACTGATGGGAGTGTGAATATAAAGCCGATAAGCATCGCTGGACCATCTGCCAAGTGTCTTGATAAGGTGATCAGGTAAGCCACGAGAGGCTGCTGAAGTAGCTGCGCCAATGCGGAAGCTATGGCCAGTGTAGCAACCAGGGACTCCAGCAGCAGAGAGGATAGATTGAATCCTGGATGTCAGCCATGGGCGATGTAGGAGGGGGGGGTGCCATCAGAGAGAAGGAAGAGTGGGCCAGGAGTTGAGCCACAGGCATGTAGATACTGGATAAGGGCGTGTACAGGGCACAGATTGTGTTTCCCAGCACCAATGTAGATATAGCAACCTTTGCGAAAGGGGTCCGTCTTAGAGCACTTAATATGAATCCTGAAGCTGCCTGGATTGACTAGGGAATCTGCTTGGACATCGCTGACAGCAAGGTGGATGTCGGGATTGAATGGGATTGAACAGCGGAGAAGGCAGACCCTCCTCGATGTGAAGGGACCGGAGTGCTGAAAGATAAACCTTAATGGACGAATAGTGGAGAGTATCGGCAAGATGACAGCAGAAACGGATGAGCACATCTTCACTGGCTGGAAGAGCTGATCCCGAAGGAGATAAGCTATTGTCCTGAGCACAGAAGTCCAAGAAGCGGCATTTGGCAGAAGCATAAACTTTCCTGGTAGAAGGGGCAAGACCCTGAGTCAAGTAGAAGTGGCATTTATCTGACAACGAAGTTCCAAGTCGGAGAGGAGCTGCTGTGGAATCTGGGTCAGAATGGAGTCTGCATGAAGGGCTAGCCAGCAAAAATGCTGAAACTGAAAACGAGACGGAGTCAGCGATCGGGTTAGACTTCTGTATAACTGAGGAGGCAGTGAAAGAGAAGGAGTGATGAGCTGCCAACAGGGACAGATAGCGAACCAAGGACATGATGGTAGGGGCTCTTGGAGTGCCAGACTGCAGAATATCCACCACTGAGCGGTTATCTGATAGGAAGTTGACCTGTTTGGAGGCCCATAGGGGACCCCAGAGGTACGCTGCCACAATGATAGGGAAAAGTTCCTTGTACTCTATAGACTCAGAGACCTGTGTTGGGAGCCATGCACCTGAAAACCAGTGACCCTGAAAGACTGCTCCGTAACCAAGAGCCCCAGAGGCATCTGAAGAAACCTCAAAGTCAGGGAGTGGAACCCACTGGGGGTACAGAAGGAAGCTGCAACCATTCCAAGACAGGAAAAACTCTTGCCACCAGGCTAGGTCAAGGAAGAACTCCTGATTGAGACAAATCGGGTGGTCATCTCGTCAAAAGGCGCACAGTAGGTTTATCATACGGCGCAAGAAGGAGCAACCTTGGGGTACGACATTGCAAGCATGCTGAAGGTGACCTATTAGAGACTCCAGTTCCTTGCGTCTACACCAACGCTTCTGTGACCAGTCCTCCAACAAGGCAGTTATCCTATCCAATTTGTCCTGGGGAAGGTGTGCCTGCAGATTAAGAGAGTCCTGCTCGATGCCCAGGATGGTTAGGCACGTCGATGGCCCTTCTAGCTTGTCTGGATGGAGGGAGATGCCAAGCTTGGTAAAACAGTCAATAGACCTGTCCAGATTTTGTTGACAGACAGAGGAGCCAGGAGGGCCAAGAGTGTGGAAGTCATCAAGATAATGCATCAGGAAGGCGACATCGTAGTTTTGCTTGGCCACCCACTCTACTAAATCGGCTATACATGTGAAGATATATGGAGCTGACCTGACACCAAAAGGCAGGAACATATCGACATAAAAGGCACCCTGCCATTTCATACCCAGCAACTGGCGATCGTTTGTATGGACTGGCACAATACGGTATGCATTTTGCACATTGAATTTTGCCATGAGGGAACCCTGCCCCAGCCGCATTATGCCTGCAATAATGTCATCTACCTTCATGTACTGCAGAGAATAATCCTCGCCCGCAATCCCATCATTGACACTGTGGCCAGCAGGGCTAGATAGGTCCAGGATGAGCCGCCATTTCCCAGGTTGGTGGCGTTTGGGGATGACACCGAAACAGCTCACGTGGAGGACAGGGAGGGGAGGCTGAGAGAAGGGGCCCGCCACCCTGCCTGACTGAACTTCGGATTGCAAGTAATTGTCAATGACCTGAGGGTTTTGAAGTGCAGAAGCCATACTTCAAGGAAATACTGTAGTTAAAGCCTAGGTGAAAACCATCGCGAAGGCCTTGGACCACGTAGGCAACTTTGTCTGGGTTAGGATGATGACGGAGTTCATGCTGGAATCTATCCACATTTATGGGAGTAAGCTGAGAAACTGGTCTTACAGGACACACAGCTGGAGAACACAACAAATAACTGGAATTTGGCAGACCCTGCTGCTGAGAAGGTAAACCAAGATGAGAACGCAACCCTAACGCTAAAAGGTTACCATGAGAACCAGCAAGAACAGAATCAAAACTATGTACAGCTGAATAGGCTAGAGGGGGCCTAGCGACAGCGGTGACCCCCTTTTGACTGAGAAGGGGAGCGGGACCGTTCTCTCCGTGTGGAGTGGTGAGGGCAGTGGATGCGAGGGTGGTCCCCATGGCACATTTCACAGGAGTGAAGAAATTGGCAGCGGCCAAAGGGCCAGCAACAACACCCGTCGTTCCAGGAGTGGAAATACTGGCTAGACCAGGGGTTGCCCGACGATGCCAGAGGCTCTGTTAGTGACAAGGCAGGGGAAGTGGAGGAGCCAGAAGCAGCTGGAGTGGTGGCCGGAGATCTGGTGTGAAAATTGTAGAGGTCTGGGTGCATGCGGGACCAGTCGGTTGAACCTGAGGCTGCGGCTTCTTTTCTGAAGGTGCTGTCGTAGTGGAGCCACGATTTGTCAGAAAAATGCCTTGCTGTCTGAATAATGAGTAACTTGTATTGGTTTAAATCTTTCCAGCGAGAGGGGAAGGTGTGGTAAAGAATCATGGAAAAGATTGTGAAGGCTTCAATCCAGGTGATGATGTCTGCTATTTCAATGACCCGTTTCTTGGACCCTGAGACCACCAGTTTTCCCTCCAAAAACGCTTGGGGTTCAATTTCTTGGGCTCGAATATTGTCTGGAAGAAGGTCAGCCAGATCTACAAAAAGCCCTGCTGTAATTTTAGAAACAAGCTTATACTGGAGCATAGCCAGGACCCACCACAAATGCTTTGTTGAGGCTTGGAAAAGTGGAGGAGTCAAATCCGGTCGCACCACCACAACAGCCCCCAATCCCTACAGACAAGTTGGCGGAGGATGTGGCGGGAAGAGTAGAGACAACCTGAGGACTGCCAAATGAGCTATAAGTTGAAATAAACGAAGGCACAACAAGCATACCTGAAGACTAGGAGGAAGAGCAGGGAGTACCAAAGCTCGAGGATGCCGGAGACTGTGTAGAATTTGAAGCAGAGGAGAGAGGACTAGACATCGCGGCCATGTTTGTGTTCCCACCACTTGAATCCCGAAGGGAAGATAGCAACAGAAGTAGCGATTTGCAAGAGCTCTTGAAATAGCCTGAGCTAAAGAGTTGTTGTCCGGCAGAGAAACAGGTTGACTTGGTGGTGAAGCTGGAGTGTTAACTGGAGGAGCTGGTGTAGAACCGCTACCAGAACGCAAAGACGCGGTAGCCAGAGATGACATCGTGGACAAGCTGTTGTTTGTGGTTTTGTGTGCATCCGGAAAGAACGTGACAACACACGCCTTGAAAAAACTTGGAAGAAAAAGGATACAAGAAAAAACATGTTGTAGGACTGCGGCTCCTAAACACGCTAAAAAAGGATGGGAAGACGCTAAATGAACCGCTCCACAGACCACTGCACAAACGCTCGACAAAGAACTCGTAGATCGTACCGGTGTACAAAGCTTCCACGTACCATGTGAGCCTGCACTTAAGGGATTGTCCGCTGGATTCCCACTGAGCTCGTTGGCCACTTGACCGCTAAGCTTGAGGACCACTTGACCGCTTAACTTGTGGACCGCTAAGCTTGAGAACTGCTTAACCATTAAGCTTGTGAACTGCTTGACCGCTAAGCTTGTGAACCGCTTAACCACTAAGATCATGGACCGCTTGACCACTAAACTTGTGAACCGCTAGACCGCTAAGTTTATGAACTGCTTGACCACTAAGCTTGTGGACCGCTTGACCGCTAAGCTTGTGGTGGTTAACTTACTTAAATTACATTTAACCAAATTTAAATACTATGCCTTGTACCTTTCAGCATATTGTCCCAGACTGTTCCACGCCAGTAGTAAATGGAGATGTAGCACAGGTTGGTTCAGCTGAAGCCAGTCATAGGGTTCTGGTATCTGCTCTCCATTGCCTAACCCTGTCCCTTGTGAAGACTAACCCAGAGCTTTCTGCAGACTCAAAAGACAAGATTGCACTGCAAGTCCTCCCAGATGCTCATCATCCTGCCATTTGTAAGTTTACTTTGCAGCATGATAATTTCTGAAAATGTTTGCATGATGATCAAGCACACCAGTCACTAGCTACTTGGTAATATTTTCACAACCTTTTTCATCCTTTTTTCAAATTCCAGACAGTGTTTTGGTTGTTCCAAAAGATCTACTGTATAAAAAAAGAATGTAAAAAACACCATAAAAAACAAACAAACAACAAAATCTTTTTGAAAGGGGTCAATAATACATATGTGAAGTAATTCAGGAGGGGGGGGACTCTTGAAGGGGTTACCAGGTTCAAGTATGGGATGATATTGAAGAGCCCCTGCTCCCAAATAAGCCCCCCTCTAATACCCCCCCCCCCCACCCCTCCTGTTTATGCCCCCTAACAAGCCCCCTCTGAGGTTATTTGTTGAATTTCTTTTGTCATAGTTTCCAGTAAAGACAGTTTGTGGCTTAGGATGATGTACAGCATGGACATTGAGGCAGGCAGTTTTGTGGATCAACATGCAGACACCATCATGGACTTAATAGTCTCAAGCAACAAATTGCAAGAGGTGGGCATAGTGTTACTTATCCGTAGTACACAATTTATACAGGAGTTTTATGGTGATCATTTGGAAATGAAATTGCTAATAAATCATCTATCAAATGCCTTTACTGCAGACCTCACTTAATGTTCTACAAACCATGGCTGAACTTGCCCCAAAACTCATTATTCCAAGGGTTGTGAAGTACAGTAAAATGAGCTTATCCAAACCAGCCTTTTGTACGGTAACTGAGGAAGAGGTTGCCATCATGAACACTCCAGAGGACGAGATCTACAATAAAACTGTCCTGGAAAGGTGGGTGTGGTCATTGAAATAATAAAAGACTCAACATTTGATTAGAAAGAATTTTGTTTTCTTCCTTCCCTTTTTTTCTTCGCAGTGCAAAATCAACAGAAGCAGCTAAACGTCAAAATATGAAGAAAGAATCGAAGGCATATTCCTACGAGGACCAAATCTGGGAAATGGAACTACGTGAGGTGTGTCATCAGCCTTAAAAAATTTCATTCATTTCAACAGTACAAATGCTGCTGAATAGAAATACAGCTTCAGATGAAGATGAAAGACATATTAGTCATGACTGCAAACTTTGTACAACAAATTGTAGCTTGTTATAATGAGATATTTATGGTAACAATGATCTTGAATTTTACAGTCACTTAAAAAGAAGAAGAAAGCTGAAGGAAAACTTACAGAGAAAGATGAGATGAGCCAAAAGGAAAAAGAAACATATGAAGCTCAGTTGATGAAGGAAGCAGAAATCCGTGATAGGTTAAAAGAGGTAAGTTATTAATTGTTTTTCACATGCATTTAAATACCACATATCTTGGCAAAAGTACACCTAAAGTTTGCTGGTGATTACCAGAAAATAGACTTTCAATAACATTCATTTTAATGAATCGTCATTCATTTTTGTTGATTTCAAATTCATTAAACATTTGTGCATGCACATAAACATACATCAACACGTATAGACAACCATTTACACTACAATACACAAACATTAATGCCGTTTTAGGATTTCCTATAGCTTTTTCTTTATTAAACAGATGGGGGGCGGATATTATTTGGGGCAGGGGAGTGTTGTGTGAAGTGATTTTATCTAGAAGCTTTGCATGGTAAATACTCAGGTTTGTTTTATGGTTTCCTTCACAGCTTCATTGCAAGGCTGCCAAGGTGGGTTCATTACTGGAGATTACTATAACAGCAAATCCTAGAGCCATACGTCAACACATTCCCACCCTTCTACCCTCTCTGCTGCCTTTGCTGCAGTCCCCCCTGACTGCTCCTGTGGTTATGCCCGTGTTCCTGAAGCTTGGCAAAAGTGCACTGGATGATGAACATAAATCGCTTTGTAAGTAATGTCTTCAGCTTTTTGGAATGTTGTTTCTTAACATTAATTTTGTAAACGGGAGCAGGGTTGGCGTAGTGGTGAGAGTGCTCGCCTTCCACCAATGTGGCCTGGGTTCGACTCCCAGACTCGACATCATAAGTGGGCTGAGTTTGTTGGTTCTCTACTCTGCTCCAAGAGGTTTTTCTCCGGGTACTCCAGTTTTCCCCTCTCCCCAAAAAGCAACATTTGATTTGATTTATTTAGAGTTGATTTGATTTAGTCGTGAATTGTAAAGCACCGTTGATCTGTATTTGTAAATGGCGCTATATAAGTAATAAATTATTATTATTATTATTATTATTATTATTATTATTATTATTATTATTATTATTATTATTATTATTTAAGAAGTGTGAACTTTTAAGGTTTGGGTGCTGCATTTTTCTTTAGAAAATATTTCATGAAATAACAAAAGGAAAACTGTCATATAATAACGTAGATCACTTAAATGCATTTTAATATTAGACATCTTAGTGTTTCATGCCGGGGATATTAGTTTGCTTGCCTATTTTAAGCTACTTTATTGAGGCATGTTGAAATAAAGTTAAAATTTTCGTGTCTCTAATCTGCTGAATTTCAGAAGCCCCAAGAGGGGCTGCTCCAAGAGTTTTTTCTCTGGGTACTCCGGTTTTCCCCTCTCCCTAAAAACTTACATTTGATTTGATTTATTTAGAGTTGATTTGATTTAGTCTCCCCAATTAGTAGAGCATCTGTGCTCGGCTAGATAGATTTGAGACTTAAATAAAGTTATTATTATTTATTATTATTATGGCAGTTTAAAACTCCTGAATGCCAGGTCCTACTTACAAATACTGGGCGTGTAAACGTAGCCAGTATTATATCAAAATTTACAAATTTAAATTAGATAGGAATAAAATTGCGTAAAATAAAATCAATAAATAAATTTTAATACTATATAAATTTTACAAATTTACATTAAATAGGAATAAAATTGCTTAAAATAAGATTAATAAAATAAATCATCAGTCTAATAATATCTGCCAAGTGTCTCATTAGCGACCCATAGGTGTTCAAGTGGCTAGCACATCACTTTAAATGCTTTAACGATGTGAAGAGTGTGGCTCAGGACGGCTTTCTGTATTCTTCTAAGTACCTCTTGGTACCTATCTGAGCCCACTAACGCCTTGACCTCTTCCTTCAGACTCTTTGAGTAGCCACCCAGAGCATCGATGACGATGTTGAATTGGCGAATCATGAACCCTGGGTACTGTCTCTTGAGCTCTAGTCGCAAAGGCGCGTACTTTAAGGTCCTCTCCTCTTCTTCGTGCTTTCTGTTGTCCATCCAGGGACAGGTCATCTCTTTCAGCATCACCTCCTTCTTTACCCTGTCTACCACCCTAGCGTCCACTCTGTTGGCTCTCACTTGCAAGTGCTCCGTGAAAACAGGCACATCCCAAAACGCCGTCACCTTGTCGTCTTCGTACACTGGTTTGGGCTGGACTGGTGAATACCAAGGTGGAATAGCGTCCGTCAACTGATAGCCCCTAAGCATCTCAAAGAATAGAATTTTGAGTGCTACGTTGTGTCTAGCCAGGCACAGAGTTTGCGCCAGTGCGCTGCAACCTGACACCACGTGTACGACACTTTCCTGTGCCTTCCGACATAGCCTGCATTTCTCATCACCGTCCGTGTGTGTCTTGGTCTTTCTCGAGGCGTAAAGCTTAGTTGGCAGGAGTTGCTGATATAACTCTTGCAGTCCCACCACTACTTTGATTGGAGCCGTTTTCCAATCTGACAGCCAAGCAAAATATTCCTCGTCCACATCCTCATCTCTCCGCTATTAACTTCCCTTGCCATCTCCCACTTTCGATCTCTTCACAGCCTCTGCTCTGATTAACTTTCTTAATCCACACGCTGATCTTCTTTCTGTCGAGTACATCTCCTGTTTCCGTAACTCCAACTGGTTCTGGGTACTGCAACTCTAGCCGTAGTCCCAGCTGTTGTGCATAACTCTCCTCATCCTTCACCAAGGATCTGCGCCCTGTACGGACCGCTTTCTCCTCGAACTGCCTCACCAGGTACATAGTTGGATCAATGTTGGAATACAAGTTCATCTATAGCTGCCTTTATCTTGATGGTCTTGTACTCTCTCTCGATGGACCTAAGGCCCCGACCTCCTAACTTCCTAGGAAGGTACAGTAGATCTGTGGAGCCCAAAGGATGCTTAGCTCCATTAGCTACCATGACCTTACGAATCTCTCTGTCCAGCCTCTGCAAATCCGCAATAGTCCATACCTGGGTACCCATGAAGTATGTTAATGCCGGAAGTGCGAACTGATTGGTCGCCAACACTTTGTTGTAGTCTGATAATGGACTCGACCATATCACTGATAGTCTTTTCAAGCACACATTCTCTGCATTCTGGAGAACCAGGCTGTCTTCATGAGTAACATTCTCCAACACTCCCAAGAATTTGTACTGCGATCCATCCTTCAGACTTTCAATCACACCTGCTTCCCTGATACTCGACTCGTCCAATGTCTCAAGCTTGCCCCGCTTCACGTGAGCCGTCGCGCACTTTCGCTCGTTCCACGCTAGCCCGATATCTTTCATCGCCATTCTCGCATCACTCATCACTCCTTTAAGCTTGCTTTTTTTATTATCATTATCATTATCATTATCATTATCATTATCATTATCATTATCATTATCATTATCATTATCATTATCATTATCATTATCATTATCATTATATTGTTAATATTATTATTATAATAACAAATTTCATGGGTCAGGGCGAAAGTGTCCTTTGCAATTTTGAGGAGTGCGCTCCTATGCCTAAGGGGATCGAGAGCCCCGAGTAGGAGGAACCTAGATGTTAAGGACAGGGATCTAGAAGTAGAGAAGGGTCAAGCAGGACTTCCTAGACTCAACAGCTATAGATATTTTATGAAATTTTTGAATTTTAGAGGCCGATAGCTTATTTTATTGAATTGAAATGTTTTCAATTCGATCTGAATTGATTGGTTTTTTTTTTAATCTACTCCTTCTAAGTTTGACTGAGTTCTTTTTAAATCGACAGGAATTATAAATCAGTGTTTTTTTTGTAATACTTATAGAATAAGATGTTCTATTAAGACATCTAACTGTAATTTACGGTTTTTTGCCTAATGTAATTGTAGGAGGTCGTTTTTTTTAAAGCTTTTTTCTTTGTGAAAGATGTAATTTTTATTTGAGAGTAATTAATAAACTGTCATTATTATTATTATTATTATTATTATTATTTCCAACATAATTACTTACCCAAATCATTTGTGTCCTTGTTGTACCATGTTCTGTCTTTTTTATCGTCAGCTGACGTTGTTGGATATGTGACATTAAGACTTCTCAAACCCATGTGCCGTATCGCACCAGCCTGGTGTGAGGAGAACCTCTTATCAGCCACCAGACGTGTCCTCTGCAGTCTCCACACTCTTACGGTACCCCCCAGTGTCCTGGGAGCTGCATCCTCAGACTCATCAGCTGAGCTTCTCTCTGCACCAGCATTTGCCTTCTGTTTTCCACTGCTGAAGTGCATACTAAGGGAGGGTGGGAAGGCTGTTGGAGGAGATGAAGATCTTAGGCACCAGGCCCTGCAGGTTGTTGCTGAACATTGTAAACTACGTGCCAGTTATGATGATGATGATGACGAGGAAGAGGAAGACGATGACGAAAATGAGGTGACTGAAATTCAAAAGACGAAATCTCAGATAGAAAGCAAACTCCCAATACTTTAAACATCAGCTACCTGGAGTACTTTGTTATCATTAATGGAATTTGACAAGATTTCATTTTCAACATAGCGAGACACTTTTAGACCTATTTGTAGTAGTGTAGTACTGACTGTCTCAAAGTCTCAAACTCCTGCAGTGTAGGACAATTTCTTTCTTCTCAGTGAGTAGTCTACCTTAGTCACATGAAATCTGAAGTTGCTTTCTATCATAGCGAACTCTTAGGTTTAAGCGATTTCATTGTGTTTGTCCCTTTCAGAGTGACCCTGCTTTGCTGCCAAGACAAGAGATGTTTTCGCTCCTGACTAGAATCATTTCCACCAGTCCAGATACCATCAAAGGCTCAAGATTGCAGGTGAATGTTACACACGCTTAGACCTGATTGTTTCAGTGATGATTGACTGATGCTGAACGTGAAAAAAGGGAAAGGAAAAATAAAGGTACTCGACTAAAATTCAATGACAGCACGATTATTGTTAATAATTTTTGTGTGGATATTTTTAATGTCAATAAAGGCAACGTTAAAATAAACGTTTTATCCAGTAGAATGAAGGCTCGTCAATGCCCGCCATTTTTGATACCTCCAGGCTGTTTCATGAAGCGGCGACATGGGTGCAGATGGAGGTTCAAGTGGCTTTGTAGATGCGATATTAGATGGTTGGCTTGTTTTCACGTACTGTTATGGTTCTACTTCCTCTTCTCGTAAATCTTTTTTCTTATTTTATTCTCTTCTTAGCAACTTGCATCTCTCAGCGTGGTTGAGCTTTGCAAAGCTTCCAGTGGCGATGTGGGTTGTGCCACAGCATCACCAGCCGAGATCTCCGTCCTTCTTCACTCCCTGGAGTCCCCCGCAGCTTCATTGAGATTCGCCGCCTTGCAAGGCCTTCTGGTCCTAACAGAAATCCTTTCTGAAGAGGATCATGGGACTGCACAGACTGCCCAACTTATTAAACGCCTGTGGGTGGCAAAGTTTGACGTGGATGAGGAGAATGCCAAAGTGGGAGAAAAGTAGGAAAGCATTTGTAAGGTTGTGATGCTCTTGGGGAGAGGGTAAATCTAGCTGATTATTGAACTCTTTTCAGGTTATGGCAGGAGGTGGGCATCAGTGTCCCTGAGCCACTATGCAGTGCACTTTTGGAAGATGTCGTACATGACGTTGAAGTTATTAGAAAAGCCGCTGCCCCAGCATTGGCTGCGGCGATCACGGAACACCCGGATGTTGCACCATCCATTCTGCAGCAGCTGGTGGACCTGTATGACGCCAAACTTAAGGTATCTCTTCGCGATGTTGAACAAACCGCTGTGATGATTGCGACGAAGAAATGATCTGAGTTCATACGAAACGATACGAATATGTTTTTAACAAATGAAAACGCTTTTTCAGACTTTCAATAGTAACAGCCACAAATATCCATCTCATTTCACCACTTGTAACTAGTGTGGAGGGCGGGTATAAGCCGTTACAGAATATATTTAATATGTTTTTTTTAATTGCGAGTCATCGCTAAAGCTTGGCATAAGCATGACCAGATTTTGTCGAACGTTTGTTTTGAGTTTTGGATCGCAGACACTTTTACAACAACAAGAGCTATTGTTTTCAGGTTCCTCCGCCGGTAGTTGACAGCCTGGGGCGTGTAGTGCCCAGTGACACAATGGACCCTTCGGAGGCTAGGTGTGGGATAGCCCTGGCGCTTGGAGAATTGTCACCCATGCTGTCCGAGGAAGAGGTAATTAAGACTTTAGTTAAAAGAAATGAAGAAATGATTCTCGCAGTTGTGAACGCAATTTAAGCAATTGCTTAAAGAAGCCTGAAAAAAATTCAGGACTTCAACGGGGTTTGAACCCGTGACCTCGCGATACCGGTGCGATGCTCAACCAACTGAGCTATGAAGCCACAGACGTTGGGAGCAGGTCAATTATGGGTTCAAATGTTCCCGTGAAAGAATTAGTATGAATGATATATGAGATAAATCATATATAAACTACGGAATGAATTGAAATGAAATGAAGAAATGATCCAAATGATGATATGATTTATTTCATTAGTAGAACATGTTTCAAGAACCTGGTTTAATTTGGTGTTTAGTGATTATTGTTTGCCAGTTACCAAGAAGTGATGTACACCAGTATTTAAAATCAGGCCATATTTTTGGGACATAACTGTTTTTAGAGACGTTCAATATATTCCACTGAGATTTGAGATCCCGGAAGTAGCAACCAATTTCTAATTCTTTGCTTATTCAAGACATAAGTATGCCTCTGTATGGATCTTTCTCTTTTCGGGGAGATCCGTGGATGGTACACAAGTTAGAAATACGTTTCATTTCTTTTTGTGTATAGGTTCCGCCATTGTTCGTTTTTTTTGTGCCCACTGGTCTGGGGGATCATAACCTTGAGGTCAGGAAACACATGTTAAATGCTGCACTGAAGGCTGTGAATGATCACGGAAAGGTTTGTTTTATGCGCTTTACAGAGTTCCATCGAGTGTGTCTTCGTTGTCTTCTTTGTAAAACATTCAAAGTGTACTGTTTTTGTGCACTTTGCTTTTCGGTCAAATAACTATCTTTTTCGATAGTGCATCACATTTTAACTGTGTTGGTCACACCTTATCTTCCAGGCCAACATATCGCTTCTGTTACCTGTATTCGAGCAGTTCTTAGACATGGCGCCAGACACTTCTGCGCATGACACAATTCGTCAATCGGTCATTATTCTGATGGGCTGTTTGGCGCGTCATTTGGACAGAGATGACCCCAAGGTACGCACTTTTAGTCATCCCGTTAGTGTTTCTCGTGTTTGTTTAGATTGATATAATAACATAATAGCAAAGTATTTGTCAGCGCATTTAAAATTCTCAATGCGCTTACAGCGGGAAGCTGAAATCTCAATTATAAATATAATCTTATGTAACGAAAAAAAATAAGTAAGTAAAATCGTATAACTATCTAAGGGTTGATATCTTCTGATATACTTTGATTTTTAAAACTCGTTTTACAGGTCAGGCCGATTGTTGGAAAGCTCTTGGACGCTTTATCAACACCATCACAGCAGGTAAGTCAACCAAATTCTCCCTTACGGATTCTTAGGAGTAAACAAAAATTGTTTGAGAGAGTTTCTTCATAAGAATAGTTGATGACTCCAAAGAAAACGCCCGTGAGGTTTTACTGGCAGAGCTTTATCTCGAGAGACAGAGCTGATAGACCATGAGTTGTCCTTTACTTTTCTTGGGGATACTGAGTAAAGAGGACGAAATACGTGAGTGCGCGCGAAAATCGCTCCTCGCGAGGAGACAGTTTTCGCGCGCCATCGCGTGTTTCGCTTGGTTTGCTTTTCCTGAGAAAAATAAGGGGCAACTCTTAGTCTACGGTGTTGATGCATTTCACTACAAATTGCACCAAAAGAAAACAGCAAACCAAGAGAATACTCTGAAAGTCTATTTGTTTGTTTGATTTTGTTTGCTCCAGGTTCAAGAAGCTGTAGCTAACTGTCTTCCGCCACTCGTCCCTGCAATCAAAACAGAAGCACCGGAAATGGTGAAAAATCTCCTAAACCAGGTACAGAGATTATCGTATTACAAGTGTGATGGATGATCGCAGCTGTGAACTTGACTAGTTATGTTTACAATTGCGTCTATCAATCACATCACTGATCTTCCACCTGCAGTTCAAATATGTGACTTTCATATACTCACATTCGATTATCTTACTAGCCTTTATGTTATGTCCTGTCATCCATGCAGTGCTTTATGAAGTCCCTTACCATGCTTACCTAACCTATCCTGTTATTCCTGTCTTTTTAATAATAATCATGATGGTGATGATGATGATGACGAGGACGGCGACGGCGACGACGATAATAATAATAATAATAACAATAATAATAAAGATCGATTTAGAAAAACATTTCAAAAGGAAAATTAACGGTAAAAACGTTACATGACGTTTCGACGACCTCGTGTCATCATTGTCAAATGTGGATACATTAACCTAATTGACACTACATATATACAGAAATAGGTGTGTATGTGAGAATTTTAAAATTCTTAAGAAATGCCGGAGCAAACTAGAGTGTTTAATTTTTGAAATGCTCTTGATTAAGAAGAAAAGACCGAAGCTAAACACCCAAAGTGACTCTATTCGCGCGAAACTCTTTGTGTGAACACTGGACTCTCGCGATGTTATTTCATTATTCGCATTCTTATCATTCACATACACACCTATTTCTGTATATATGTAGTGTCAATTAGGTTAATGTATCCACATTTGACAATGATGACATGAGGTCGTCGAAACGTCATGTAACGTTTTTATCGTTAAATTTCCTTTTGAAACAATAATAATAATAATAATAATAATCACTGTATTCATTTCAATAGCGCTATGTACATAATAATGATCAACAACGCTTTACAATAATCAATCTTAAAATCTATTCCAAAATAAATAATCGATCTATTCACCAATACACCCGGTGTGGATACATTAACCTAATTACCCCTTATCCCAGATTAGCCTGTGGGTAGACGCTTCATATTTTAATGTAAGGTTTATAGGAAGAATTTGATCACCATGTTTCCGGATAAGGAATCCCCATTCACTGACTTAAAAGTGACTTTTGTCCCGAGTGGTTCTTTCATTTATCTAACTGCCATTTATTACAACAATTTATCTTCTCCAGCTTGTAGAATCCACCGTTTATGGTGAGAGGAAAGGTGCAGCGTATGGTCTGGCGGGACTGGTGAAGGGTTTGGGGATCTTGTACCTCAAACAGCTGAATATCATGTCCACACTGCAGGAGGCCATACAGGATAAAAAGAACTATCGCCACAGGGAGGGAGCCCTGTTTGCTTATGAGATGCTCTGCTCCATGTTGGGCCGCCTGTTTGAACCTTATGTTGTTCATGTGCTGCCCAACTTACTGCTCTGCTTTGGGGATGGAAATCAGTATGTTAGAGAGGTGAGGAAACATGCTTTAAATCTCAAGGCAAAAAAGTGAAACCAGCGACTGAAATTTCTTAGTTCGAAAGGCGAGGTCCAAGGTACATTTCCGACTATTGTGAAGGAAATTTGTATTTCAGAGAGGTGTGAGCAACGGAAGTTAGATTTCCTAGTTAAACACTGACAATATTGATAGAACTGTGAGTGTTTGATAAGGGAACGCAGACTTCAAAAATGCACGAGTTTAGTTCATTCATTGACATGGAAACCAGGGGTAGAAAAATCGTATGATTTTTCTAAACTTGGGAGGGCTTCCTTAATAGAGCTTCATTATATCAGGCTATAATTAAAGGAAGTCGAGGCACTTTAAATTTCCAGGTGCTTAGGCAAATCATAGACAATTGTGCCTTGTTTGGTTTTTTACAGGCCACTGATGACACCGCACGTGCTGTAATGAAGAATCTCAGTGCTCATGGAGTCAAGCTTGTTTTGCCTTCCTTGTTGGCCGCGCTAGAAGAGGATTCCTGGAGGACTAAGACTGGTGCGATGCAGTAGCTTCCTGTATTAATTTTTCATCAAATTTTTGCAGCGTTCCTAGCCTCGTAGTTTGCTTTGGCAGATTTGTGTGATGGTGTTTTGTGATTTGTTTTCAGGGAGTGTAGAGCTGCTTGGTGCCATGGCGTTCTGCGCCCCTAAGCAGTTATCCTCCTGTCTTCCCAGTATCGTGCCTCGCTTGTGTGACGTCCTCACAGACTCGCATATGAAGGTGCAAAAAGCTGGTGCCCAGTCCCTCAAGCAGATTGGCTCTGTCATTAGGAACCCAGAGATCTTAGGTAAACTGGAATACGCCCAAAGATCTGCCTGTTGCTAAGGCGGGATTCGGCTTTCTGCGTGCAAATCTTTTATATCCATTTTGTTCGGAACTAGTTCCTTTTTCTTTTTCTCAGTTCTTTCCTTATTGCAACAGTGTTGGAGCTTTCATTTTAGTTGGATATTATATGGTGTGGCGATTTCAAAGTCTAACCTCTGCCTGTAGACATTTATGGAAGCTTCATAGGTCTACACTATTTTTCAAGTGCCTACCTCCCCCGCTCCCATCCACCCCGTTTTAGTCTCTAACGAACAAAATCACTACACTTCTTATACCCATCGTGGAAACACTTCTGAGATGCTATGGTCCAAAGGATACCCACGTACACCTGGCCATTGTAATAACCACAAGTTTAGTTTCTAGTTATTTCCTCTTTTTTTCTGTTCCAGCCATTTCTTCGGTCCTCCTTGAAGCCCTCATGGATCCCTCTACCAAGACAGCTCCTTGCTTACAAGTTTTGCTTCAGACCTCCTTTGTTCACTTTATTGACGCTCCTTCACTCGCGCTTATCATGCCCGTCCTGCAACGCGCGCTCAGCGAGCGTTCAACAGAAACCAAGAAAATGGCGGCTCAGATTATTGGCAACATGTACTCCCTGACGGATAAAAAGGTAACGCAGTAACGGGTGGAAAAAAGGCTAATAGGCCGCCATGATGCCCATAGACGTCACAACTTTTCTCTTTTCCCGGCAAAGGTGCTCACACATCATAGTTTTGTCTATACCGGAAATCGCGTTTAATTCCTGAAGGTTATTTGGGAAACAAGTGGTGTATGCTGATTGGAAGATAGTTTGTATCATTTGACAGTTTATATTTGATTTCAGGATCTTGCTCCTTATCTGGGGTCAGTCGTACCGGGATTAAAACAGGCTTTACTGGACCCTGTACCAGAGGTTGAACAACTTTTCATTCTGTTTGTCTTGGTTGTTCGTTTGTTTGTCGTTACTGGGTCTTGCCCCTTTTCTTGGGTACCTAATCTTGGTGAATTTATTTCAGGTGCGTGCAGTTTCTTCCCGAGCCCTCGGTGCCATGGTCCGCGGTATGGGTGAGGAGAGTTTTGAGGATCTGTTGCCATGGTTGATGGAGACACTAACCTCTGAAAACAGCAGCGTGGATCGATCAGGGGCTGCTCAAGGTAACCTCACAATTGACTTATGATCTTAACGGTCTGCGGTCGGTCTGCGACACGATCGGCGATCGGTCTGCGACACGTTGCAGACATTGGAAACATTTGTCCCCGGCGTCTGTGGCGGTCTGCGGCACATGGTCTGGGTAATCGGGAAAGTAGAACTACGCAGACCGATCGCCGATCATGGCGCCAATCGTAATAATAATAATAGTAATAATAATAATAATAATAATAATAATAATAATAATAATAATAATAATAATGATAATAATAATAATAATAATAATCACTTTATTTAAGTCTCAAATGTATTTAGCCGAGCACAGATGCTCTACTAATTGGGGAGACTAAATCAAATCAACTCTAAATAAATCAAATCGAATCAAATGTTGGTTTTTGGGGAGAGGGGAAAACTGGAGTACCCGGAGAAAAACCTCTCGGAGCAGAGTAGAGAACCAACAAACTCAGCCCACTTATGACGCCGAGTCCGGGAATCGAACCCGGGACACACTGGTGGGAGGCGAGCGCTCTCACCACTGCGCCAACTCTGCTCCCAGACCGCAGACCGATCGCAAACCGTTAAGATCATATAGAAACCAGGCTAAAATAACCAGCCTCGTTACTTTGGAATTTAATAGCCTTTCACCGTCGTTGTTCTTTAAATTCAGTACACGCCATGTGAATTGTTCTAACCGCCAGCAGAGTCAGCTTGCGTTTGATTTCGTTACTGTAGGAGATCATTAACGAAGGCTGGGCGTTGTGAGAGGCTCCATTTGTGATGTCCTGTCCATCCTCTGTTCTAATCTTCGACCTTTAGCCAGATGCTAACCAGCATAGTTTAGTTATTTCAGCTGACCGAGTTTTCGCTAACAGGTCTGGGTGAGGTTTTGTGTGCCCTGGGTACTAGCAAGCTGGAGACGCTGATGCCGGAAGTGATCTCCACCACAGAGCGTACTGAGCTTGCGCCGCACGTCAGAGAAGGTTACCTCATGTTGTACATCTACCTTCCATCCACCTTTAAAGATGACTTCATTCCTTGGGTTGGACCTGTTATACCCTCTGTACTGAAGGTGAAAGTTAGTCTACCTACAGAGTAATAAGTTTTCTAAAGCTCCTTTCTTCCTTCATGTTGTGTTCTCCAGACAGATAACTTACTCCATCAAAAACCAGGCGTTGGTGTATTGTCGAGGAATATATTTATGTCCATCCTGTTTAGAACTTCTCGGCAGAAAGTGCCTATAAAAAATAACTTGAATAAGCGAGCAATGACTTCGCTTGTCAATTAACGACTTACCTTAAAGGAATTCTCGTAATTTGGTTTCCTCAGTGCCTAGCCATTCTGTTTTGTTGTTGTTGTTGTTGCTGCTGTTTTTCCGAATTCATTTTATTACTATTCGCAGTAAAGCAAATCTTGTCAGTTGGCTTTCCAAAACACGAAATAAGAGTGGTGTAGCTCGTTTAATTGTAATAATTCAAAATTAATTTATCCAATCTTGTTTGCTGACCGCTCCAGGGCCTCGCGGATGAATCAGAATACGTCCGAGACACGTCACTGAAGGCTGGTCAGCGGATTGTTAATCTGTACGCAGATACCGCTATTGAGTTGTTCCTTCCTCAGCTGGAGGCGGGCTTGTTTGATGATAACTGGAGAATAAGACACAGCTCTGTTCAGCTGCTGGGTGACCTGTTGTACAGGATCTCTGGTGTCACAGGAAAGATGTCCACTGAAGGACAGGAGGATGATAATTTTGGAACCAGCCAGTCCAACCAGGTGAGCCATTCAAAGCGCAATGTTAAGTTGCGATAACATGTTGGCCTTCCAGTTTAAAAGTAAAATAATTTCGCATGATACTCCAGTTTTTCACTTGACTTGACGTACTGGCCGTTCTTCACTTAGCCCGCAATATTCTGGCGAATTTATACTCATTCAAAAACCAGAGACTTTTGTAAACGATCTTTGCTGGTATCTAGGATTGATCATCTTGGCAATTCATCGGAAAACGGGTCCAGTATGACGACAAAATATTTTTGCTAGACGACTTGATAAAATTTGCCGACAAACAAATCGATCTATAAGTTTTTTAATCTAACATTCACGAGGCAAAAAAAGCAAATAGCAAAAATCAGCAAGAGGTGATTGTAATGTCTAAAGTTATGCGTAAAATTAGTTGCCAAACTAAATAACTCTTTGTATGTGCCTCTTTACAGGCCATTATCGAAGCACTGGGTTCTGAGCGTCGTAATCGTGTTCTGGCCGGTCTGTACATGGGCCGTTCTGATGTATCCCTGATGGTGCGCCAGGCGGCCTTACACGTGTGGAAAGTTGTGGTCCCTAACACACCGCGTATCCTCAGAGAGATCCTACCTACTCTGTTCTCTCTTCTACTCGGCTGTCTAGCCAGCACCAGCTTTGACAAGAGACAAGTAAGACAAATTATTTTTTAATTTTGTCTGGGGATAAGGGAGGCTCTTCCTTAGAGTAGCTTTTTCTTTCCTTGAAATGTAATGCGAAAAACGCGAATTACCGAACACACGTGTCGCGAAACTTGGAAAGCGTGGGTTCTCGCGCGTAAGCCTCACATGCGCGTGGTCATTCTCCCTTTCCATATCCGCGCTTCCTCTGTACTTTTTCAAAGACCACGAGGAATCGCACGACTGTCCGCGTGCGAACTAACACAATAAATGAGAACTGTTTTGTAGTCACGAATTCTGCTGTAAATTCCTATATCTGATTGATAATTAAGCGGACAGCCTCAAATCTTCTCTGTAACTTCTCTTCTTTAGGTAGCGGCCCGCACTCTGGGAGATCTCGTTCGTAAACTGGGTGAGAGAGTGCTGCCTGAGATCATTCCAATACTGGAGCGGGGCCTGGACAGTGATAAGAATGATGAGAGGCAGGGAGTGTGTATCGGACTCAGTGAAATCGTCGCCTCAACCAGCAAAGATCAGGTAAAACACGATTAACAAGATTTCTGACTTGGCCAGTTAAGACAAGTTAATTCCCGATGAACTATTTTTCTCAGTGAACTTATAAAGAACAATTAAAACATGATCAACAAGACTTGTGGCCTAACCAGAAGAGAACAGGTGGGATACGATACACTATATTTCTGACCCAACCAGTCGTGCACAGGTGAAAAACTTTAAACGTTTTTTGCTAAAGCAACTTTTGCAGAATTGTCAGGACGCGATTGACAAAATAGCTGACTCGTACCCATGACGATCTTTTTGTTTTTCAGTTTGAATGAAATGTTGAGGTTTTTAAAACGGTTTTTCTGTCAAATATCTTAAAACAACGTTGTTCGTTGTAAGCACTGAAATTACATGTAACACTGATCGAACGTAGCTTTAGTAAGAAATTTGATCTTTTCATACGCTAGTTCAAGAAAGCCATATATATGACGTAGTGGAATAGAGAATTAACTCTAAAGTGTAAATTAAAGTGCTACTTAAACCCATGAATAACCCACTGGGCGTTAGCCCTAGTAAAGGGAAACAGGGAACCACACGAGGCAAAGAAAAAATCTTTTGACCTCGGTGGGAATCGAACCCACGACCTCCGGATTAGATCTACCGTTACTCTGCCGACTGAGCTACAAGGTCGCACAGAGAAAGTCGGGGACGATTTTAGATGGTGAATCGCGGCAAAGAGAAAGTAAGGGTACATATGAATGTTGTGCCGCGTAGCACTAGGAACACAAATAGTGGAATAGAGAATTAACTCTAAAGTGTAAATTAAAGTGCTACTTAAACCCATGAATAACCCACTGGGCGTTAGCCCTAGTAAAGGGAAACAGGGAACCACACGAGGCAAAGAAAAAATCTTTTGACCTCGGTGGGAATCGAACCCACGACCTCCGGATTAGATCTACCGTTACTCTGCCGACTGAGCTACAAGGTCGCACAGAGAAAGTCGGGGACGATTTTAGATGGTGAATCGCGGCAAAGAGAAAGTAAGGGTACATATGAATGTTGTGCCGCGTAGCACTAGGAACACAAATAGTGGAATAGAGAATTAACTCTAAAGTGTAAATTAAAGTGCTACTTAAACCCATGAATAACGGACTTGACGGACTTGAGTTTTTTGGTTGGTTCCGCCGAAGTTTTCCCGTTGGTCAACCGTTGCAATATGAGGTTTAGAAGCTCTTACTAATAAGGATACCAGCTACTTTTTCGTTTGATCTTTCTCGTTTGCGTGTGTACGTTAGGTGGTACAGTATGTGGATTCTCTAGTTCCCACTGTTCGGCGCGCACTGATTGATCCACTGCCTGAAGTGCGAGTGGCGGCGGCGAGAACCTTTGATCAACTACACAACACCATCGGGATTAAAGCACTGGACGATATCCTGCCTGACTTGCTGAAGAAAATGGTGAGCGTACACATCTTACTTTAATGTCAAGCATACAAGGGACATTGACTTAATCTCGTGGGGCTGTTTTGTTGTGTTTCAGGATGACCCCTCTCTGTCTGAATATGCGCTGGATGGCCTGAGACAAGTGATGGCTGTGAAAAGCAGAGTTGTTCTGCCATTCCTTGTACCACAGGTTAGTAGTTTACCAGAGGACAAGCAGTCACGACCACACCCCTACCCTGAACACGCACTCTTTCATAGCTAGAGGATCTTTTTCAGATTTTAATAGATTGGATTGTTCGTGTTTGTTATGATTTGGTGTCTTATCCCTTACACTTTTCTTACCTGTTGCTTTCAACGTTTACTTGGTACTTTTAAGTTACAATGTTATTCTTGTAAAATCTTTTGCCTTTCAGCTCATCACCCCACCAGTAAACACGCGTGCGCTGGCCATACTGTCCGCAGTCGCAGGTGATTCCCTGACTCGTCACCTGAGTAAGATCCTTCCCGCCATGCTCAAGGCGATTCAGGACTGCTTCGGTACTGAACATGAGAAAGAGGTCAGTGAATTCTTTAACGTATTATTACACTTCGCTAATTCCCAATCGTTTCTACAATCCTGGCCAAAGTCGCACGCACAAAATACACCTTTGTAACAGGGCCGTATACATGCACTCAGAAATGGTTCTTGTAACCCCCATATAATTTATCACCGCCACCGTCCTCCCTCCCCTCCCCCAGCAGAATATTGGTAGCAATTGAAACGATTGCACGTGGTTAGATCTTGAGCAGATCAGCATTTCATTTGGGGGGGGGGGGGGGGCGCGGGGGGCGGGCGGATGCAGTGACGAGCTTAGCCTGCAGTGCAGGCGTTATTTTGGAACAGAACGACAGACGAGGTTTTCGATGTCGCCATCTTGGATTGTTGCTTGACCGGTAGAGGGTTGGGACAGAAGGCGAAGTGGCAGAGGGCGAAGGGGTGGGGCACGTGAAATAACGCCTGCCCGCAAAGCCTGTGAAATTGTTGAACGCCCCCTAATTAGTAGCGCTTGATCGCCTTTCCGGAAATGTGTAAGCAGCCAATGAAAACCTATTTCTTTTCTACCGGAAGCCAAAAATTTACTTCCGACAAAAACATCGACGCACGTGTATTTGTCAAGTCTGTGAAAAACAGGAATCGAGCGAGCGAGTATGCGAGTGAAATTATGTCGGAAAGACGTCCTAGCGACAGCTGTAGGATTTGCAAAAGCTCTTTTAAAGTGAAATTTGGAAACATTCCCGGCAAACAAGTGTACTCATCGTCGGAAAATCTTTTTAAACCCTCGCAGAGGAAGGACAGCCTTGGAGTTGTGTTAGCAGAAGTTTGTAGTCGTGTGGGAAACGTTGTTTACGTGATTGATTTAGTTCAGGAAGGCCCCGTCCTGTTGCGTGTGAGAAATTACATAGCAGCACTTGGTAAACATTGTTCAGGAG
The DNA here is from genome assembly GCA_016490735.1 of Pachyseris speciosa. NCBI lineage: Eukaryota > Metazoa > Cnidaria > Anthozoa > Scleractinia > Pachyseridae > Pachyseris > Pachyseris speciosa. The sequence continues at coordinate 566,768 of JAEMWC010000096.1, forward strand.
GAAACTAGACAACGCGCACTACATTGAAAGCACTTACACTGCGTTTTACGCGGAAATCATGTGCGTTAAATTAGACATCTCCACAACTCTACGAAACCAACGAAGTGCTAGAAATTTCATACATTGTCGCACAAGCGGAAAGATGTACTAGCTTTAAACATGAAAGGATCGAAAACCGCAGTTCACAGTTGGCAACCTGGAAAGCCAATAGAAATCCAGTATTTTCGATCCGCCTAGTGGGTATAAAAGCACAAGCGAAAACTTATGCCAAACAGAATGCTTTGTCATTCTCACAAAAAGAACGACGTTGCCTAAAGAGCAACTCGAATCAAGCCATTCCCGGCAACTGATGAGATCCACAAGGGAGGATCGAAACCATGGTCTTGCCTATCATAAACTGGCATTAACAAAAGGAGGAAAGTACTAAGCTCCCGCAACAAAAACTTCAGTCACAGAGCGGAGCGCGGAAACGACGATAAAAGCACAGCCGTGACTAAAGCTAAACGATCTATTCCAGGGTGCTGCATAGCTCTCTAAGAAGCTACAGTGCTAAAGAAAGGATCGAAAGACAAAAAGCCGTGAGAGAAGCACACCATCTTGCTGCAAATACAAACGGCTGGGCCCGGCAAAACAAAAATTGCAAGACAGATTATTACACGGCTCAAACTCCTATCCTTACAAAGATAACTGGCTGTACCGTCTCCGGAATCACTTAAATGAGCCAAACCAAACATAGATAAAAATGCCTCAAAGGGCGTAAAATCCACAGTCGCTAAACAGAAACAACAAGGGTTCAAACAAACAGGCGTTGAAACTTGTAACCCAGAAGTGACCTTTGAGATCAAGTATGCGACATTTAAGCACATGGTTTCATTTAGTCGCTAACAAGAACGCTGAAAACATACTTAATGGGTCAAAAAACCGAGATAGAAGCGGCAAACATGTGAGTAGGAGACGTGTAGGCCTTCCACCCCCATTTTACGTGAAACGTAAGAGAAAAATCAAACCTTTGTCCGGTCCACGTTTCAACAGTGTGTGACTCGTCGACAATTATTACAGCAAGGTTTTGGTGCAATGGTGAACTGCTCTTTTTCAGGGAAGAGAGAAAAGGCTTAGCTAATATTTCCTCTGCGGACGCAAAGATTATCTGGTATTTACCATTCTCAACATCTTCTAATCTAGCACTAGCTAGTGATGTCGCCGTCAAACCCATTGAAGATGCTTCCGTTAACTGATCTTGTACGATGCTTTTGAGCGGACAGACAACAATCACACACGCAGCTTTCGACGATAATATTTGTTTCACACGAATCAACAACTGAAAGATGAGGCTTTTCCCAAAGCCCGTCGGAAGAACTGCTAATAAATCGCTTCCATGAACAAGGGTCGAAATGGCTTCCTTTTGCTCAGGTCGTAATTCACGCGACATACCTAGCTAAGAGAGAAATAAAAGCGCTTCTTCGAGTGCAGCATCAAAGCTTAGCGAGTCCGCCATTATCTCTGCAAATCAGAAAGAACGGCCGGAAGAAAAACTATCTTAGATTGACAGCTATCGATCAATTTGCAATCTACCGCACCAATCAGAGACCCCGTCTATCTGGTGTACGGGTTCTGCAAGCGAACAAACACTGCGGGCAGGCGTATTTTTCGCCTTCCCTCCCCCTCCCCCCACGCCCGTTTTTTCCACCTCGCGCCTACTCCCTCGGCAAATTTTTCCTTGCCCCAACCCTCCACAGTTACCAAATCCAAGATGGCGCCCTAATACGAAAATGTGCACTCGTGCGCCCGAAATACGCCTGCACTGCAGGCTATGACGAGCTCTTATCTTTAGCTTCCTACAAACTTTTGACCATAATTGAGGGCACAAATGTTGTTGAAATATGACAAAATGGAGGCGTAATTTTGGATTGATCTGAAGTCACCATTTTTCTTTATCCCCCCCCCCCCCCCCGAGAGGACAGTCTACCTTGGCAGTGGGTGGCCAATTTACCTCGTCACTTGACTCACTTGATCATACCTGAAATTTGTTTTCACTGTCGCACCGATGCAGCATCACAGCACCGCAGGGAGTACGTAGCACAGCATCTCCTTGGCTTGTTACAGGGTCTTATGGATTGGGAGCCAGCACAAAAGGGATGCAAATGCAAACCTAAGCCTGTCACATTCTTATTGATCAATAGGCCATTTCCAGATTACCTTTGGCCTCTTTTTCAAAGCAAGGCCTGGTGCTCAATCATTCACATGAAAATGAGTTTAATTTGCATGTGAATGGAAACTAATTTTGATATGAAAAGATTAGCACCAGAACTCGCTTTGAGAACGAGGCAAAAGGTAATTCGGAGATGGCCTATTGCCCCACCTGCGTGCCTCATACTGGCTGAGCCAGATAATGTTCTTCATTGTCTGTAATAAGGTGTTTGAAGCATCGTTTTCATATCCGTTTTTGACTTTCTATTCACAGGAACTTGAAGGAGCATCCAGTCTTGTGCTTTCGGTAGAGGATGATGTCGGAGTCAGGACAATTGTGGACGAACTGATGGCGGCCACCAAGCATCCTACTGCTGGCATGAGAAGGGTCAGTTTCCAAAAACTCTGTGTTAATTAAACAGACTACACGAAGCGTACGTTCCATTATAGGAACATTCAAACACGCAAGAACTGTCATAGATCATCATTCATCTTAGGCACCGTATCAGAGTGGAACCAGCCAGCCTCTTATATTCAGAATGCCACATCTATTGCATGCTATATGCTATATGGACAGAGACATTGATGACTTAATAAGCAAAAGCCACTGTTATGTAATGTTTAATAAATGAGCAGGAGTGTTTTATCAAGTTTAAAACGCGAGGCGCAGCAGTAGTGTTCTAGGACTTGATAAAACACGAATTGCGAATTTATTGAACGGCTTAAAAAGCTTTACTGTACATCTATCCATTCTTACATTAAAATTTAGATTTTGGGTATTTTGGCCTAGATAGTCGGATGTAAAATTTAGTCGTGTCTTTATCAGATATAAAGACACTCATTAAAAATTAATTTCTTTTGTATTTCCTTCATGAATTATTAATGTAGTTTTTTGCGTTCGACGAAGGAGAACGCTTTCTAATCTCTTGGTGTTCCTGTGGTTTCTTGGGTGTCTTGTATACCAAAAGGGATCTTTGCAGAAATTCCTTCGGTCGGGACAACCTTTTCGTCGCCATCTGCCCGTGCGATACTGCTCACCTCGAGGTTTAATTTCGCTGTTTGCTGAGTTTGTTGTTGGTTCTTTACTCTGCTCCGAGAGGTTTTTCTCCGGGTACTCCGGTTTTCCACTCTCCACAAAAACCAACACTTCTAAATTCCAATTCGATCCGGAACGCTCGAACGTTTATTACATGAGCCCCTGGCTCGGGAGAATGAGCAACCACTCCTCACGTTATCGAGCTTAAATAATTGATTTGATTTGATTTGATTTTTTTGATTAAAGGTGGAATGCTAGAGACTAATCAGCGGTCATAAAAAGCGGCGAAAGCCCCTTTCGCGTTTAGATTCCTTCGATTTTCAAAAAAAAACAACCTACAAAATTCCTAACCGTGGACGGCTTAAAGGATGCTACGGGACGGTAAAAGTTTAATTTGCTTTTTGCGAATTGTTTGAGTGATGATTTGAGCTGAAATAGTATGATATCTGTATTTTGGCCGGCTTGCAAATGTTTGTAAAACGGCACTATTTGCCATCCGAGTGATCGTTTGCAGGGCGGCGAAGCATGTATACACGTGCACAGACAACATGTTTGCACGTACGCAAGAAAACCGAAAGCTTTTTTGCTCCTTTAAGTAAATTTAAGGTTGATTTGAATACACTCTTGGTTGGAAGAACTTTTCGTCTTTGTTATTCATAGCTGTGATCGGTAAGCCGGAAGCGAACAGGGGCATCCAACGAGCCAAATCAGCCAAAAGCAGTAGAAAGGCATTTTTAAGTACCTTATGGTGTTTGAAGTTACGTTTAAAGTGATGTTTTCATTAGCTAGAAAAATTTCATTTGTTCGGATTCCTTAGCTAAAATTTTAATCGCCCGAAAATGTTAGGGAACAAAACCTTCCTTTGACTGAAAATGCTAGCGGAAGTTAACTTTCTAGAGAACCTTTTTCCTTTCCGAAAATGCTAGCTGACGTTTTTGACTTCCAAAAACAGCAACTATAAAGACCTTTACGAAAACCTCAAGGGCTACGATTTCCACGTTACGAATCTTTTAGGTCACGTTTTATTTACGAAAATCAGAGTACATTCTTTAATCGATGCCGAAAACCTAAGGCGAACTACCCTCCACCGAGCAGATATCAAGCAAAACTTGTCGTTGGGTGCCCCTGAGCGAAGATGTGTGTTGTGTTGACATGAACTGAATATTTGCATATGTAGTTGTAATGAGATACCCCAGTGGTTTCAAGATCGAAGGTTACTTGATAGGTAACCACAGCTTGTAAATTAATTTTACTTGCATCACTTCGAACGCACTTTCTGAGCTTTGATTATTACTAGTAAGAATAGATTAGATCAGTACATGTTCCTACATACATTTGTAAATTAATTTTACTGGCATCACTTCGAACGCACTTTCTGAGCTTTGATTATTACTAGTAAGAATAGATTAGATCAGTACATGTTCCATACATACATACATACATACATACATACATACATACATACATACATACATACATACATACATACATACATACATACATACATACATACATACATACATACATACATACATACATACATACATACATACATACATACATACATACATACATACATACATACATACATACATACATACATACATACATACTTTATTTGAACAGCTCCCTGTCAAGGGCTCTTCCGCCGTCAATACTGACAACTAATTATATGAATATATCCTAATATGCTAAAAACCAGAAATTACAAATTTAACAAATGATTACAGACTTTAGCCTTAAACTTTTTTACATCAGAAGTTTGCTGGTACTAATGATTAAAATTTACTGTTCTATTTTGCCTTTTAGGCCTCAATCTCTCTCTTGTATACCTTCTGCGAGAAGACTAGAGCAGACTATACCCAGTTCATCCCGACCCTGTTCCGTAGCATTATTTGTCTCATGAATGATTCTGATGAGTTGGTGGTGAGCGTGAGTTGGAATGCTCTGAACGCTGTAACCAAGGTAACCAAAAGGTGACTTGTTCTGTTAATTAAATTTGCTCCCCTGTCTTGAATCTGGTTACGACGAAGGTAAAACCTGGTGGGACTGCGCATGTACATACATACATTCTTACTTATCCTCTCCCCGTCGGGGCTTTTCAGGGATAGTTTACAGTGCTTCTCTGGGGTGAGATCGGACGTCAGCCTGTAAAGGCGCCTCTGGCTGCCGCTATCAGTCCATATTTGATCTCACCCACCCACCCAACCCACACATGAATGTCAAAGACAGATGAAAGGTAGAGATAGACCACTACACCGGGAACTACGTCCCCTACTCTTATCGAACAGTGTGTGGGTTCTTTAACGTCCCACAGATTATAAGGTAGAAGTGTTGTGAGACGGGACCTACGGTTTATCGTCCTTATCCGAGAAGACTAGAAAGTCTAACCATTTGCAGATGTTATTACAAAGGCAGCACTTTTCTCCTCAATTATTTAAAGACCCTAAGTGTTGGTCCGGCCGAGGTTTGAACCCGCGACCTCCCGCACGCTAGTCCGGTGCTCTACCACTGAGCTAACCGGTCGGCGGTTGTGTGTCGTACGTTTGACCGCTGTCTGTGTTGAGCCTCACCCTCCACCACTCCAGTTGATTCCTTGCTAAGGATTTCTATTTTCCGAGACATTTTAATCCACTTGTGTAGATGTCAATTATTTTTGTGTTTGTTGTAGCGTTTAGAACCCACTGAACAGCTGCAATACATCAGTCACTTGCGCCAAGCTGTCAAGTTTGTCGCTGATGATGTCAAGGACGGAGATCTACCAGGATTCTGTCTTCCTAAAAAGGTATGTAACTTGTTCGGGTAATATGAATGCATTGTGAAACAGGCAGTTGATGGGATTAAGAGAATTATCAAAAGCAGGATGTTGTCTTTTGTGTTAGAATCGTCGTTGATAGAAACACCAAATAACGTAAAAAAAGACTTTAAGCAATGCAGAAAATACTTTGGAAACCTGTTGTAAAACCCTCCATTTAACAAAACCACCCCTTTTATATAACATATAACGATATCCATCGCCAGGTGTATAAAATCTACCCATTTTCACAGTCACTGCACAGTGCGACGTTCCAGTAATCTGTATGACTCTCTTGCCAGGGTATCGCGCCAATCCTTCCAATCTTCAGGGAAGGCATTCTGAACGGCACGCCCGAGCTTAAGGAGCAAGCTGCGAAGGGTCTGGGAGAGGTGATCAGTCTTACGAGCGCCGCGGCCCTCAGGCCTTTTGTGGTGAACATCACTGGTCCTCTGATTCGTATCCTTGGAGACCGTTTCACTTGGAATGTCAAAGTCGCTGTTTTGCAGACCTTGGGGTTGCTGTTAGGAAAGGTTGGCGATCAAGAGAAGCTATTACTTTTGTGTGTGATCGCATTTGTCGTATACGTTTAAGGGATAGTTTATTTCTTTCGTCCCTTTCTTTACATTCCCCCCCCCCCATATGCTATTTCACTGTATTATCTACAAATTGCACATATTTCATAGCGGAACGCCTATTTTAAAAGGACGCCTCTCTAAGTGTACTGTAATGGCCCCTTTTTGGTGGAACATCAATTGCGTTGTGTTTCTTGAAGTGAGTCGTTTTTTCCCTTGGGATTGCAGGTTGGCGCCATGTTGAAGCCATTCCTTCCTCAGCTCCAGACCACCTTCATCAAAGCACTCAACGATCCTAACCGCTCAGTGCGCATGTGCGCGGCCAATGCTCTGCAGAAGCTGATTAAGCTTCACACTCGCGTGGATCCACTTTTCACTGAACTGCACAATGGAGTCAAGAACACCGAGGATAATACGATCAGGTGCATTACTTAGCCTATTGTGTGTCCTGCGTTAAACCAGGTCGAGTGACCTAAGTTTTGACAGTCGTTCCCTTCATTTGCTGATTATGATATTTGGTTTTTCTCTGCAGGGAGACTCTGCTGCAGGCTTTGAGGGGTGTGATCGCTGGCGCAGGTCAGAAAATGGGTGATCCAATAAGGAAGACGCTTACTACCACACTACTGGATCTACTGGGACATGGCGATGTAAGGACTGATTGAAGTCTGTTCTAAAGGATCTTTAAGTAATACTTAATTCAGGCCGCATAAGCTGTTTGGAGAGTTGTTGTCGTTAGAGAGGTTGTATAGCAACATTGCGCATTTGTGGTCAGCGTGAAACGCTCGGAGAGGTCTTCAGTGAGTCAAAACACAGCGCATTTGAACATAATCTTTGTACTGGATCATTTATTCGTTTGACTATATTAAGGCACGTAAATTTCACGTTGTTTTCTCTGGCTGTTTTTGTAGGACAATATTCGCGTGGTGGCAGGCGGCTGCATTGGATCGTTAGCAATGATTGTACCTGATTCAGAGCTTGACTCTATCATTAATGATCATCTCGTAGGTGAGCATATCTGGTTGCACTTCTTCAAGGGTTTTTTTGCCTCGCACTGTCTCGCTTGATTCGCAGAGTCTTTTGACGCGAAGGGTTGTGCTCAGTAGACTCTTAATGTTCATAGAAGGACATCTTACTGTGGTGTACACCTAGTACAAAAAGAGTTGAATAGGTACACACCAAGGGGGATGAGAGTGGTTTTGTAGGAAGCAGGAATACGTACATCGGTTGTCAAATAGTATTCTTACTAAGACAGCAATTCTAGGTTGAGCTTCCAAGACCAGCTGGAATTGAAGTATCTGTGTCAACAAGCTTGCCAGTACTCTGATTTCACAGTAATGTTTGTACAGGACTTAAAAGCTGCCGGTAAATTGCAAGGGCAAGCTTTTCCGAAATGTCTTGCGAGTAATTCATAGCATTCCATCATACTATCATAATTGCATATATTCAGCGCCTTTCACCCATTAATCTCTGTGTGCTTCTTCTCTCTCTTAGTTAACGACCCCACCGTCGACTGGACTGTGAGACACGGTCACGCGATTGCTCTGTCAGCGGTGTTACACGATGCTGTGGAAAAGATTGTGTCCCAGGGCCTTTATCAAGTCGTAACTGACGCGGCTGTCACACACGCAACCACGGACAGGGTAATTGGTTACTTGAGGGTGGTGGTGGTAGTTGTAGGCGGTAGGGGAGGGGAGGGGTTTTCTTTCGGACTTAAAAATACAGCTGTAGTTTGGTTTCGGAAACGGGCGGTTTCCAAATACTTTGGATAAAAACCTTTGGAAAAAAACAAGAAACCGATAAGTTTTCTCAAGCCCGACTGTGCATCCCTACTATCGCTTGACATAATCTGTTCTAAGCATTGAACTAACTTGTTGTTTTGTTTGTCCAGATCCCTATCTGCAGCTCTGGTGTGCGTTCTCTTGGTTATATCCTCGCACACTCGGTGATTCAATGTGATTCCCCTCCAGCTCAGCTTCTACAAACACTTCTCAAGGTAACAAATCTGTCTCGAATTGTTTGAATTTTTTAACCTTTAAAGCATAATTAACATTAATCCCAACCTCGTTCCCAGGGTCTCTCCTCTTCCCGCCCCCTGGAGCGAGAGTGAAGCGGGAAGAGGAGAGACCTTGGGAACGAGGTTGCGTTAATCCGGGTTAAATACTACGACAACTCGATCTATTTCATTTTTCTGCTTGCAGGTTCTCCAAGAAGGCTCAAACGATATCAAAATACTGGCGGCAGAGTCTATAAAACACATGGCACGGGTAACCTCGGCACCATTGGATAACACGCTTCTGAAGGTCCTAGTCCCCGCGCTGATTACGGCTTCCAAGGAAAAGAACACTGGAGTGAAAGCTGCAGCTGAGTCTGTGCTCATGTATGTACTGCGCCTTCGAGATGGCGAGTCAACTCTTCAGGTAACAGTCACGAAGTGTAATTGAGGAATAAGTTGTTGTGATTTGCTTCAGTGTTGCACTTTTCTCTAGTAGCATTAGATTTAATCAATTTTCCATTGCATTGCTCTCTGCCCGTCCACTATAACAGTTTCTAAACGTAAAACGAAAGAAGCGGCTTTCCTTTGCCCTGATGCCTAGTGTTGGTAGTTCACTTTCTAAGTTTCAAGATCTTAGGATACAAACACGTCTGCCAGAACCAAATGTCTCCGTGCTAAACTTGTTAGACTTAGGAGTTTTCGTCGTTGCGTTTCAGTCATGTTGCCGTCTCTTTGATGCCAGTACGGCTGAGAGTATACAGGATCTCTGTCGTCGATCATTACGTCGCTTAGCAACGCAAGAAGAAGAGGCTGACGAGTTGGAGACGTACTTTTCGTGTGTGGACCAAGGATGACACAGGCTGATTGGCGTGTAACTATAGCAACATAATCACCAGGTTGGGTGGTGTATTGCTACAGTAAGGTAATCGCCAAAGACAACGAGAGGATGGACTCACCACCAGGCCCCACTCCAAGAACATTTTAGCCACCTTACAAAAATAATAGTGTCTGAGTTTCAAAATGTGATGACACTTTTTACAGTGCTAATAAATGTTTCTATTGTACGTATTGTTGTGGATTGTTTTTGAGGCCTTGATTAATTTTTATCTTTAGTGAGAGGAAAGACGACGGCTTGTTGAAGAATCGCACGGAACGCAAATTCTCCATTTTCAAAATTTTCAGATTCACCCAAGTATCTTTGCGTTCTTTCGGTGCGTGATATGCTGCGTGTAAATATATCGATGAATACCGTAGATACACTTTGGGCGTCACTGCAGCCCTGTCAAAATGTGCCGGCAGCCGGGAAATTTGCCGCCTACAGACAATTATTTGCCCCTTACTTCTCTCTTGGACTTCACCATGAGTTCTCTAGCATGCAAGGGTGCATGCACGCTGCAAAGGGCTGCACTGGAAAGCGATACAACTATACAAAACTGATTTACTAGCGAATTACTATTTCATCTTTTGATGCGGGGTAACATGATATAGGGACAGGGGAATTCCGTTGTAAAGATCACGTAGTGGGGACCCGTCTAGGCAGAGACTGAACGGTAACCAATTCTTTCAAAATGCTAAAAAAATCAAGCGGACCGGACCCAGGACTTGTAAAATCTATCCTGAATTCGGTTCAAAGTTCCATCGGTTCACATAACATGGGAGTCACGCATCGTCTGACACGCGAACTGAAAGACTCCTTGAACAGAACTACTAATGAATTTTTATTACGATCAACCTGAATTGCATTCTAAGCATTAACCTGGCCCGAGTATAGGGTAAATATAGCCTCTTGTTCAAGACTAATTGGAGCATGCATTACGTTGTCTTTGACGTGGACAGTGTGACATAATGAAAGCCTTTTCTGCTACGATTACGAAGCCATCCGGTACCAATGCATATAAAGTTTAATTGGACCTCCAGCAGTCATACGTTTTTCTTCTGATCTCGCGCCGCGCGAACGGACGCTAGAATTATGCAAATTAGTAAAGAGAACGAACAGAGGCTGGGGAGAGGGAGGAAAACAGTCTCAAAGGTTCCAGCAAGATTTTACAAAAGCCTACTCTCAGACATGCTTTTAAAACTTAAAAATAAGCTTTTAACTGAACTCAGCACCATTCTGATATAATCTTCTGTTATACTGAATCAACATTTCCAAATTCCTATTCGCTCCGGATGCAGGACCTCCCTGAAAACCACTTCGTTGAGTGGAGTTTCCTAGGTAAATATCGTGATTTATTTATTTATTACTAGTTGTAATCGTAGATCAGGAATGCGTTCGAGTATCCATTGCTGCGGTAGTCTGGTGTGATAATACTGAAATCGATTACAGGTTTGTAACATGAGGTGACAGGATTGTGCCGGATCGGTTTGTGTGCTTCCTTGCCGGCTGGTATTTAGCTGTGATTCGGTAATATTTCAGATCTTGCAATGGAAAACAATACTGAAGTGTAAACAAGGATTTGGTTCTTATTTGCAGGGAATATTAAAAACTTCACACTCAGTCAGCGTGCTCGATACGACAAAAGGATGTGTTCAGCATCTTATGTCACAAAAGCACTTATGTTCTACTAGGGCATCATATTTTTTTCCTTCAAAAGCTAGGGAATATTATGTAAACGAAGCCAACATTGGTTGACTTTGCTCTCTATATTGTACAACATAAACAGTGCTTGATTTTACGGGAAGTTTTTTTATTACAATCTTACGTGAAACGCGCTGGTGCCACGGAGTTTAGCTGCTTACCGTAGTTCATTTCACTTGAAAATCAATTTTAGGTCGACCCAAATTAGTTAAGTTCGCCGGTTGGGTCAAACGTCAAACTTCACCAGACCACGCGTAAATAAACAGAGCGACGCTGCACTCAGATATGACGTAATTCAAGATGGCGCAGAAATGGTACACGAACGATGAAAAATCTCATCACTTAATATCACAGGGCACCCAATATTAGGATTCGTTCTCCTAACGTCTAACGTCGAACGTCGAACGCAAAGAGTTGTTAAAAAGCTTTAGAAAAGAACTGTAGCATCTGCTGTGGTTCAATTTTATTCTTGGTTTAAAATTTTTTCTCCTTTTGTTTTTAGGTATGGTAATGACGTATGGCAATGTATGATAATTAGCTTAAAATTTAAAACAAAGGGAGAAAAAATTTCAAACAAGGACAAAATTGAACCACAACACATACAAAATGACTTCACTTCTGCATGCATAAAAACTATTGTCTGTTGTGGGATCAAGTAACGAAAACAGTGCCTGGAATTGCCTACGTGATTGTAACCAATTAAAATTGAGATAATGGCACCATTGTATAGTAATAAAAGTTCTTACGTGAACCCAGTAAATTATATTCCAAACAACAAACAAAACAAATAGCTTGAAAAGGAGCGGGGGCCTCCGTGTCAAATGAAGCCCGTGCTACATGGGCTTCATTTTGAAAAATTCGTGACACAATGGCCCGCTATTGGCTGCAGTTAGCAATCCATATTCATGACAAATTTTAGCAATTACATGCTTCAAACCACGCATTTTGCTGACATCGTGGTCGAGTGAGGGTCAAAATGTGTTATGACGACTTTTGACTGTTTATTCATCACGAAGAAACTGAAGAAACATTAACCCTACAGTTCTACTTCTATTATGTCAAACCGAAGGTAAGTTAGAGTATTAATTTTGTGCCGAGTTTTGTAGCAAACGTGACTAAAAGAAGTTCAGTTCAAAATGGCCCAAAATCGATCGTGGAGTTAACACGACGTGCACAAGGTTCCATAGTACTGCTGGTTTACAAGTCAAATGCCGGTATAAACCTATACAATTTTTTGTGGAAAAAAGATGGTGAGAAGGCAAAACAGAACAAGCGTTCCGAATTTAGTTTTTGGCAATTTATCGTACAACAGGGATACACTCATTTGGATTCCTGTGCTCTCGACGTATTGCTACGCCAGATTTTTATTTACTTTAGGAAACACAGAACAATTACGAGGGACTGAAAAGCTATGAGAATGGTCGAAAATGCGAAATTTCTGGCTGGAAGCCTTTTTGAAAGTCGAGTTGTTTTCAGTTGGCTGTTATATAACTGAGCTTTAGCAATTGTTAGTTAATTTATACCTTTCCGTTTTATTTACAGACGTTACAGAAGTTACGCATCTCGAGTGTGAAGAGTTGACGATGGATTGCACAAGAAAATCTGTAGTGGATCAACAAGAACTCGGGTGAAAACAACACAACTGAGATAAGAATTCGTATTTAAATATAATATCACCTGTGAGGTATTTTCGTTAAAAGTGGTGGATATTCGTACATTCTCACGTTCGCAAAAATAACATGCTGTTATTAGAAAGAAAATTGAGAGCTTTCAATCTCACTATGAACCAATTCCAAGTATCGGCAATTAGGTGCTGCCAAATTGAGTTTTGAATAGCTAGGGGCGTGTGTTTTGAGGATTAATTCGTGCTGATCCACTTCTGCTCGCCTAACTAAATCGCTTTTAAATCAGGGAAACATTTTGCAAACAGTTATGGGTGTACGTCAAGTACTGTCCATCACCTTTCTCGAACAAGGCACTGACAAGGTAAATTAATTAACTTCTTGAGTTTTAACTTTGAGTGATCCACGAGATCACAGCACTCTTGATTTCGATATATATCGCACAAAATTGCATCGTTTTTTATTCTGGCTAGAAATCAAGTTTCAATTTCTTGATTTTTGCAAAAGTAGTTTCAATGACGTATACATTATGTTAGTTCCAAGGAAATCTGTTTGTATTTTATAAAAACGTGAAATATTGTGTATTCCTTAGTGCTGCGGTTTCGATCGCTCAATGTTCCATTTATTTCTTGTTGACTTTTAAGGCAGCACTGTTTTCCGTTAAACAAAATGAACTGGCCGTGGTTACTAACCAATGGAAGTTTGTACAAAAGACTGAAAGTACTGCATTGGGTGTGAACACTATTTTCTTGGGTTTGAAAAGCAGTATTGAAACAGTGGAAATCAATATTTCAATTCAATTGTTGCTCAATTCCAAAAGTTCAACTAAAATAGTAGTTGTCAGTTAGAAAGTCTTATCACAGCAAAAATTCCGGAACATTCTTGAAAACAAATAGCACCTGGAGCTGCCGCGGTACCACTGAATGGCGATGCGCTTTTTTGATACAGAGCCTCAAATGTAAGAACGTAGCAAACAGCAACATAGGAAGTAATACAACCTTTTGAAGCAAATAGTTACATTAAGGACTGGAGAGTAGAAATACCGCGTAGAATACAACATCACCTCACTGGCTTTCATTTGAATGGTCACACTTCAGGATTCCATATACAAACTAAAAAGTTAATAATAACAACAACAACTTACTACAGGACTACAGAAAAGTACTGCTTAGTTGCTTTTATTTGAATCGCCATTTTAAGATTTCATCCACAGACTCAAAAGTTTCAACAGTCCTGTTAGCACCACATGAAGAGTATTGCTCAGCCGTTTGAATGATCACACTTTAGGATTTGCCCATTACCATCAGTGTCCAGGGCCTGGTTTTTTCCTTTTGAGTTAAGTTCCACATGCTTTTCACCCGCTCTCGCTCTTGATCGCAGTCTTTTTTTTTTTTTTTTTTTTAATCTTTTTTTTTATTTCAAGTTTGATAACGTTGTGACCTTCTACTGGAGTACATTTGATCGCCTGGTCAGTGAAAACAGCCTGCAACAAATGAACAAAAAAAAAAAACTTAACTAAAGAACAAAGCTTAAAATGAAAGGTAGCAACTACAACAACTGGCGTTGCACCGGAATGAGAAATTAAAGCCTTGTGAAAGGAAAAATGAAATTTCGTACGCAGGTCGTTGCTCCGCATTCGCTCAAATTTGACAAGACTATTTCCAACAATAGGGAGATCCTTCAAATGATGATGTTCTGTTCTTTTGGTACTGGTTGAGTACAGTTATCAAAACCGGCGTCTGGTTCTATGGATACTGGGGGGGAGGGGAGAGGGGTTCAGAAATCTGATCAGTAAATTGTCACGAATCTGTAATGACCACAACAAACACTGATAAAGACGTGAAATTTTTCTCGTGCTTTTTAAAATTAACTTAAAATTCACGACTTTCTTTTTTCGGCATATTTGTAACAGCACGTAAAAGCGTTATGATTTTACTGCAGGAAGACGAATCGATCAGAATTTTGCTTTACTGTTGAGAAGCAATTATGGCTTTTTTATTTGCATACCACTGCAACTGAAATTCAGCTCCGTGTTTAAGCACCGTTTTTAAAGTATTTCAACGCTGGTATGTTCAATGACTTGTCGGCAATCCAATTCTGTTCAATCTAACGTGGAAGGATTTTGCCGAAGACGTCCGAAGCAAGATTCAATGTTTGTCGCACAATATCGTCAACTTACAATATTTGGCAAAATTCAATGAAACGAAAGGATTTTCTTGGCTGCCAAGGGCAATTATGGAAAAGTATCGTGGGTTAAATTTAAATCTGGTTTTCAGACGGACGCAAAAAAAAGTTTTAAAAGTCGGCGACGAGTTCAGCGACCCCCTAAAGCTCAAGCAGTTTTTAAAAGGCCTGGGTCAGGGGGCGTTTATTAGAGAAAACGGAGTTTTGTGATTTAACAGCCCAGGGGAATGACACTGAAACGAAATTCGGCACATGGGTAGTTCTCATCATCCTTAACATTTTGACGTGCAATAAACGTTATCTTAGATTACGTGGCGTGTCACGTGACCATTTCTTTGAAATCATCACTTATTTGAGGAGTAGGTGACTTTTGTAGGATATAATATCGAATAAAAACGCTTTTCTTATGCGTATTAATTATTTCCAGCGTCTCACGTTTGGAGCGACCGTCCATCGTTCTCAACAAAAAAGTTGTGAGGGCAAAGGTCATTTTTCTTCCCAGAATTCAACCTTTAGCTGTTGATAATTTAAAAACTAAAACTCGTGAGCAATCACTCCAAGCGTAGAAAGTTAGATATGTTGGATTTATTTATCTGTAAACTTAAAATCCGCCACCGCATCGCCGATTTAAGACTTTTTCAAATTTTGATCACGTGGCTGATCGCGTGATCAAATTTATACGTTAAGGCAAACAAGGACAACAAGATTTATCTTCAGGGAAAGTTTCATCCAGTTCTAGGCAATCTGGAAGAAGATATTGGCGAAACCCAGGCCTTAAACTGCTTGAGAGTACCAAATTCTACTTTTCTCGCTTTAAAAGAAAAACAACACACAAAGCGGTTATAAACATGTTGAAGCAATGCATCTTATGACATCTGACTATAAAACTGACTTATAAAACTTCGATGGCCGAAGGACAAGAGTCTCTATTTTCTCGCTTTGCTTTTAGAACGGCAAGTTTGTTATAAGGATATCGCTTAATAGTTTGTTGTGGTCTGGGTTCAGTACTATTGGCATCGAAACAAGTTAACATTTAAGGCTAGACTTCATTTGAGAACCAGACCTTGTATTTTTGATAACTGTACCAGGTAATTATCCATCAATTGCTGCGTGTTGCAAAAGAAAGGAGTCAAACATCTTCCAAAAACGAACTAACATTTTTAGGTGGTTTGTTTTTTTTACAAATGCATGGCAATTAAATTTCGCTGAAGAAATGCGTTCGCCTTATCATTGACAAGCACAAATTGACGACGATGAAAGCTGGTGATAAACTAATTTCTTTTTCGCGAAAATCACCGCTAAAAATTGGTCCACAAATATTTCGCTTCCTTTATTTTGCAACATGTTAGCAACTTTTGAATAAGACTATGTGACGAGTTTAACTCCATATGCAGAAAAATCCTTAAGGCACTTTTACGTTGATTTTTGAAGCACCAAAACAATGAAAAAACACTCGCAGCTCGTCACATTGCTTATAGAGGAATACATCACTTCGTACACGACTGAAAGTAAATTTACGATAAATTTTTGGGAACAAAATTATAGGACATGGCAGAACAAATGATTTCTTTCTTTGCCAGTCGCTTACGAGGTGATGCATTTTGAGGTCTTTTGGCGGATTTTTGTACGGGAATCTTTAACGTTATTTTTGTGACGAAAACGTTTAAGGGTATCCCTTTTAACTTTTGTGTCGAAATTGTTGCCAGGGGAAACGCTGTGCAAATTGCGTCAAATTTTCCCGCCAAAAGACTTAGTATATATAGAAAGAAATTTTTCAAATACTTTTTTAATGATTTGAAAGACTATCAATTAGTTAATTAACGGATTTAACTCAATAGAACAAACTTATGTAGTTTCGAAGTCAGTACATTTAAAGATAGAAAATAAAGATTACATTGACTTACAAAACAATCTGCCTCACTTACTGGGTTCAAAGGGATTATACACAATCGGGCTGTAAGATGACTTTTATTAAGATTTGACTGAAATAAAAAAAAAACGGCGCATGCGTATTTTAAGCGCCCGTATTTTTTCTAAGTCTTTTGGCGGGAAAATTGTACAGCTTTGAACAGCACTTTAGACGAGTAAAACTTGACAAAAACATTTGATGAAAACTAGTTACACTTTGCAACAAATTTGTTCGCGAAAATTAAGCTTTCACTACTTATGCTTAACTTTGAAACAAACTACGTCGATCTGCAGAAACCTGTAAGCTTTAACCGATATTTCTTAAATTTGTGAATCTGTGAAATCAAAAATTTAATATTAGTAAAGTACTGTGTTTCGAAAGTTGCAAAGGGACAAACTCCGCGATTAAGAATAATAATCATTCTTAATACTAAACGAAAGCAAATTTGATGAAATTATCTTTGAGCTTCGTACAAACTGAAAACATTCAAACAAAAATTCTCGGAAGGTTTTGGGCCTGAATGAAAGACTCTTCGTTTGCATTTTATCGCTGCTTACGGTGGGTGCACAGTTAAAAGAACAACGATTTACTCAAAACACCAGTTTTCACTATTTCCAGTCGGATATAGTTTGGTTTCCCAATTTACAAGACAAGTAAAGACAATGAAAATTCTAATCGTAACTCGCAAATTCTCATCAAAACCGTAAATCAATGATATCCTTTTAAGGGCGACCATTCGAATGAAACCTACTGAGCAGTGCTTTCCTGTGGTGCTGTTTATTATGCTGTACAAGGTGGTTCAACCTTTGAGTCTGGTGAAATGCTAAAGAGCAACCATACTTTCCAAAGGCTGCTTTCCTAACTTCTCTGCCAGCAAATGTGTGGATAGAGGGCATAAGGTCCTAAGCAGTGAAGTATGTTCATCCAAATGAAAACTACAGGGAAGTATGGAGCTGTTTACTACGCTGTATTTAGTAGAAATTTACAGTCTGTAGATGACATCCAATGGCGTATAACCGGATTTGTGTAAAAGCCATCGAGAAATACTACTTTAACGTATTGCTGTTCACTGTATTGTACAAGGTGGTTCTAACTTTTGAGTCTGTGGATGAAATCCTGCAGTGTGACCATTCTAATGAAAGCTACTGAGCAGTACTTTCCTGTTGTGTCGCTTTTTTATTTTGCACAAGGTAGTTCTAAGATTTGAATCTCTAGACAGACATGACCCTAGTGCAAACACTCTTATGAAAGAAATAAAGTAGTAATTGCCTATGCTGTAGAAAGTGATTATAACTTTATAATATGTAACACCCTGATGAAGGAAGGCTGTGCCTCCCGAAATATTGGTTTAAATATATATATTCCTAGCCGTGTAACCAGCCTTGCTTGTTTTTTACCGTTATAACTTTATAGATAAAATAGTTACTTGTAATGTTTCGTCTGAAATTTTAACGGGCCGTACATTCCTGTGGTGCTTTTTATTGTACTGTACAAAGTGGTTCAGAAATGACTTTTCCTATTAGAGTTGTTGAACAGTTCTTTGACACTGACAAGGCTGATTGCCCTACTGACTAATCTCAAGCAGCAGGCTTCTCTCAATAATCCTTACTAATTATTTCTCTTTCCTTAAACTTGAGGATTCAGTGGTACATCAAAAGCAACTCGCTGATGGTTACCCTAATTCTCTATACAAGTCTTCTTTCAAAAATTTTGATATTTTAAGGAGCAATTGTATGCTGATCAGTATTGCTGTAGATTCGTATTGCAATTTTCATCGGTAAAACACAATACGACCTTGTTCTTGCTGCAGAAAGATACCTGCCAAATGGGACTTTTTACGAAAATCTCCCATCATTTCGTAACGAGGCAAACACACTGGAAAGGTTTCATCAAATATATGGTATATCTATTTTCAACGCCTTTGAGTTTCTACACCTAAATTGAAAAGAATTCAGCTTTGTCTTTTATTTGACAAAAGATATTGAAAACCGACACGAGGTAACATTTTCGTGAGCTATTTTACTTTGCGGCCTTAAAATGATGCTCTCGAACGTTTATAGCAGCAGATTAAGAAAATCTATTCCCAGTTTGCTAATTAAGGTGGCTCAAAATAATTTCGTTATTTTTAAACACCAAATCTTTCATGGATCGATACCCCCACACTTTTTCGTTTGTTTTCTTGAACATGGTATCAAACATTTTCCCAATTATTTCTCAATAAGTTGTGATAATTTTTTTACATATGAGGTTACCATAGCAACAGTACAGCTTCTTAGAAAAACGCTTAATTTTGGCTTTATGTGCCTGCAACTCAAAAACGAGTCAGGTGACCCCCGTTTTTAATTATTGAATTGCAATTAGCATATGGAGATTCATCTTTGTGCAAAGTTTTAAAGAAATCGGTACATAGGGTTCAGAGCCACTTTAAATTATCGAAAAATTAAGGTGGCCCTGAACCCTATGTACAGATTTTTATAAAACTTTGCAGAAAGATGAATCTTTATATGCTGATTGCAATTCAATAATAAAAACGGGGGTCATCAAATTCGTTTTTGAGTTACAGGCACATAAAGCCAAATTCAGGGTGTTTCTAAGAATCTGTACTGTTGCTATGGTAACCTTATATGTCAAAAACATAATCACAACGTGTTAAGAAATAATTGGGAATTGTTTTGATACCATGTTCAAGAAAATGAACGAAAAATTGTGGGAGTATCAATGCATTAAAGAGTTTAAAAATAACGAAACCATTTTGAACCACCTTGACAAAGATATTACTACAATCAGTGAAATATGCAGATTTATGGACTGCCGGCTGCTTCTTTTTATAATATGGATAGCAGTCCCTTTCGAAAGGAATTAAATAAGGTAAAATAATTTCTTAGATCATTCCGAGAAAAAAAATTTCTGGAAAAATAAATCATTCTTACCGAATCTGTCATATTTCAATACTGAAACGTTTTTGTAGAAAAATGCTGTTGTGACTTTTTTAAGCTTTGCAGACTTGAAAACGGAAAGTGGCCTACCAGGAAAGTAAGTGATAAAGTTCTAAAAAAACTGACAAATCTTTCAATAACCTTTTATTGAAATAGTCGTATTGCTGTCGTAACGTTGAACTGCCCATTTTTGGAAGGTTTAGTTTCAGTTAGTTCAGGCAATACTTACGAGTCAAGTGAGGTAGTTGGTCTGTTTGACGGTCAATATGAACATTCAAATTTGGGATGAGGTCAAACAATGGAGCATCTCCTTGAGCTACGCACTGTATTTCTAACTTTCATTCTGTGGATCTTAAGTTTAATCATTCAAATGAAAGCTACTGGGCAATACTTTTCTATGGGGCTGTTTATTATGCTGTACAAGGTAATTCCGTCTAAATTTTGAATATGCGGATGAAATCCTAAAGTGTAACGATTAAAATGAAAGCCACTGAGCAGTACTTTCCTTTGGCGCTGTCAATTATCATGCTGTACAAGGTCGTAGGTGGTTCTAAATTCTTAAGTGCAGCCATTCAGACGCAAGCTACTTAGCAACACTTTCCTTAGCCTGGGGTAGGTGGTGCTTATTACGCTCTGCATGCTAGTTGTAACGTTTCGAGTCTGTGGATGAAATCCAGCTACAGTAGAACCTTAGGCCTTAACTTTTGAGTCTGTAGATGAAATCCTGGATTGTCGTCAAGCTATTCAAATAAACGTTCTTGAGCAGTACTCTCCTGTGGTGGTGTTATTAATAATGTTCCACAAGGTAGTTCAACTTTTGATTCTGTGGAATAAATCCTTACGTGGAGAACGCTCATTTTTCCAATGGTGCAGTTGGGTTTGAATTGTCTTATTACGAAGCTCATATACCTTATATTACCTAGTTGTTTTATACCGACTCGATTAGAGGTTTGAAGGAAAGAATATATGCTGGTTGTATTCCAAATATCTGAAGAACCATACGGCGGACAATGTTTTCACAAAAAAAAGAAACAAGGTTCCTTATCAAAAATTTGACCAGTTATAATCGAAATATAAGCGCCTCGGGCAAATAATGGATGTGTGCACTATATAAATGAACTATTATTATTATTATTATTATTATTATTATTATTATTATTATTATTATTATTATTATTATTAAGAATGGAATCAACGAAATGAGTAAGAAATAAGTAAGTGATAAAGTTCTAAAAAGTTGCTATTACAAGGTGGTTCTAACTTTTGAGTCTGAGGATGAAATCCTAAAGTGTGACCATTCAAATGAAAGCCACTGAGCAGTACTTTCCTGTGGTGCTGTTTATTATGCTGTACAAGGTGGTTCTAAGTTTTGAGTCTGTGGATGAAATCCTAAGCTGTTTCCATTCAAACGAAAGCTACTAAGCAGTACTTTCCTGTGGTGCTGTTTATTATTCTGTACAAGGTGGTTCTAACTTTTGAGTCTGTCGATGGAATCCCAAAGTGCGACTATTCAAAATGAAAGCTACTGCGCAGTACTTTCCTGTGGTGCTACTTGTTTTATTTTGCACAAGGTAGTTCTAAGATTGAAGTCTGTAGACAGACATGATCCTAGCACAAACACTCTTATGAAAGAAATAAAGTTGTAATTGGCTATGTTGTGGAAAGTGATTATAACCTTACAACTCTGTGGATAAAATGGTAAATTGCAATGATTCGTCTGAAATTTTAACGGGCCACACAGTGTTGTTGTGCTTTTTATTGTACTGTACAAAGTGGTTCAGAAATGACTTGAGTCTGTGGACGAAATCCCACCGTGTGACTTTCGAGTTGTTGAACACTTCTTTGACGCAAGGCGAAATGCACGACTGACTAATCTCAAGCGGCAGGCTTCACTTAGCAATCCTTACTAATCATTTCTCTTCTCTTAAAGTTGAGAATGCAGTGGTACATCAAAAGCAATTTACCGCTGCTGGTTGCCCTAATTCTCTACACAAGTCTTCTTTCAAATATTTTGATATTTTAAGGAGCAATTGCATGCTGATCGGTATTGCCGTAGATTCGTGTTGCAATTTTCAACGGTAAAACACAATACGACCTTGTTCTTGATGCAGAAAGATACCTGCTACATCGGAAAAGTTTAATAAAAAAATATATAGTATTTCCATTTTCAAAGCCTTTTGAGTTTCTACACCACAAATATATTGAAAAGAATTCAGCTTTGTCTTTCACTTGAAAAATTATATTGAAAGCCAACAGACAGTGACATTTGCGTGAATTATGTTACTTTGCGGCCTTAAGGCCCTGGCAAATTAGGACACATTGTTACGGACACTATTTTTCCCTGTTTGCCTGCGCGCGCAACATTTGTTGCGGACACAAAATTTGTGTCCGAGACACAAAAGGTGTTTCTGATTTTTACCAGAAATATTTTGTGTCCGCAACAAATGTTTCCCAGTTTGCGCAGCATGGAAACACAGCGTTTTGTGTCCCGCTCGTTTGCGCATCCAAGAAACATTATAACTGAACAATGTGTCCTCGTTTGCCAGGACCTTGAAAATGACGTTCTCGAAACTTACAGCAACAGATTAAGGAAATCTATTCACCAGTTTGCTAATTAAATTTTGCAGTAACAAAGATATTACTTCATTCAGTGAAATATGCAGATTTATAGACTCGTGGCTACTTCTTTTTATCATATGGATCGCAATCCCTTTCGAAAGGAACTAATGAGATAAATTATTTCTTCGATCATTCCGACAAAAACATTTTCTGGAAAAATAAATCATTCTTACCGAATCTGTCATATTTCAATGGAGATAATTATCGCAAACGATTTTGTAGAAAAATGCTTTTGTAATCTTTTAAAGCTTTGCAGACTGACCAGTGGCCTACTAGGAAAGTAAGTGATAAAGTTCTAAAAAGTTGCTATTACAAGGTGGTTCTAACTTTTGAGTTTGTGGATGAAATCCTAATGTGTGACCGTTCACATGAAAACTACTGAGCAGTACTTTCCTGTGGTGCTGTTTATTATGCTGTACAAGATGGTTCTAACTTTTGAGCCGGTTTGTTTGTAGATGAAATCCTAAAGTGTGACCATTCAGAATGATTAAAGCCACTGAGCAGTACTTTCCTTTGGTGCTCTTAATTATCATGCTGTACAAGGTCGTAAGTGGTTCTAAATTCTTGAGTGCAGCCATTCAGACGCAAGCCACTCAGCAACACTTTCGTTAGGTGGTGTTTATTACGCTCTACGTGCTAGTTATAACGTTCCGAGTCTGTGGATGAACTCAGCTACAATAGAACTTCCCGTTAGATAAAACGTAAAATTTCAAGCACTGCCTTTTTAGTTTACAGATGAAATCCTCAAGTGCAACGATCAAGTGTATATAGTAGTGTCTATTATGTTGTATGAAGAGGTTCTAATCTTTGGGTCGACGTGTTAAAATCGTTATTATGACAATTTAACTAAATACTGTCCTCTTGATACTTTTTATTATGCTGTACGAGGTGTTTCTAACTTTCAGTGGAGTACGTCTGGATGAGATCTTAAAGTGTGGCCATTTGCATTACAGCTCCGGCGTGGCTATCCTTACTATGTTATAAAAATTGTTATTATATGACTGGCTCTTTCCATGTCTTTCAGCGGTCAAGATGAATCAATTCTCCTGCTGTAATTTACCCGCGAGGTCAAGATGAGCCATCTTGACCGCTCGGGATAGCCCGTTCGTCCCGCGTTTTACTGTCTTTTAATAGCGTCCTTTGAGTCACATAATAAATTCTTTATTGTCCAAGCTTGTTCGGTCAACTGAGATGGCGGGATATTGGCCTTGTTCTTTTTTTGCGTGTTTATGGACCTCAACTTCGTCTCGGTCCATAAACATGCAAAATATCCCAATATCCCGTCATCTTGACCTCACACTTGGCCAATAACCCATATATACTGACTCAGTTTTGAATCAGTGGATGGAATCCAAAAGTTTGACTATTAAACTGTTAACGTTTCTGAGTTGTAATTTCCTTTACTGTTGTTTTTTTTTTTTATGTTGTACATGGTTATTCCAACTTTTGAGACTGTGGTACTCCTGCGTAGCTGGCGGTTTGTGGATCGATGAAATTCTACCGCAGTGGTCATGACATTCAAATGTAAGTTACTGAGCAGTACTTTCCTGTGAGTTTTGTTATGGATCCTTACTTGAAGAAGCACATTTTTCCAATCTCATAGCCCTTGTATTACCTCGTTGCTTATCGACTTGATTCAGGTGTTTGAATGGAAGAATACGTACATGCTGGTTGTATTCCATATATCTGAATGTTTTCACAAAAAAAGAGACAAGGTTCCTTATCAAAATTTGACGATTTCTAATCGAAATATAAGAATGGAATCAAAGAAATGCACTGGGAGTTTCGTATGAAGAGAATAAACGTCTGAAACTTTCCTGCATGTTTGCCTCTAAACGAAAATGACGCGAGAAATCACAAAAAAGATCACCAACTTGCAAATTATTACGAACAATGCAAAAAAAAAAAAAAAAAAAAAGAATGCAAAAAACGGAAAAAAAGCTAAAAATGTCACCATAAACAATTCACAACTGATTATTCTGGAAGCGAAATTCATTTAATTATGCACCCCCGGGTTTTTCGCGTTTTAAATCTAAGTAAGCTTAACCTAACTTACAATCCGATATGAGATGTCCAGCACGCCGGACCAGCAGTTCCTCCTTGGCTTGTCCTTTGTTTGTCCTTAATTTCCTTGTTCTTTCGTCATTTCCTGTTTTTTTTTTCGGAGCAATGGCTACATTAGTCACCCTGTCAGGAAAGGAAATGGATCTAGTTAGTTAAACTAACACAGAAATTTTAGAATATACCAGATTTGAGTTTTTTGGGTTCACCCAAGTTAGGTCCGACCCCTTACCTTTTTATATACCATTTCTGACAGAAAAGGTACCCCTTTCGTATACCTTCCAGTGACAAAATTAATGGTACCCCTTTCGTATACCTAAAGCAAGAAGTCTTCTTGTCTTTTCATGTAGCGTTCAATAAATTAAAATAGTACAGTCATAAGGTACGTGTGTTCGAAATATTTTAATGAAAGGCCCTTTTCAATACCTAAATGACAGATTCCCCTACCCTTTCGTATACTTCGACACGACGTGAAATCCCTACCCTTTCATATACCTGAAACGTGAAAATGGTACCCCTTTCAGGCGGAGCCTCCCCGTATAGACCATTATAGGGAGTATCCCCCCGAACTATAACACACACAAAAACAGTCCGCATGCAGTAAATGACCGTACATGCTAATATTGAGCATAATCTTACTGTTAAATGTTAATGAAGTCATAGTTGTTCATCTGTATTGAGGAGAGAGAAGGTTGGATTTTAACTTACATTAAGTGGTATTCCAGTTCTTTGACTTGTCATCAGGCTTTGGCGAGTCGTCTTGTAAATCCTTCTGAGGACTAAAATCGCTGTTCAAGGTTTCCTGTTGGAAAGATCGGTGTTAAAATCGTTAGAAGTGTCAACGGTTGCCGGTCGTTTCGCTACGCTCCAGTTTAATCGAAAGAAATAGTTTCTTTAATCACAAATTTTTAAAAAGATACAAGATTATTTGGTAAGATTCAATAATTATTCCGCGACCTTCTCCTTTAAAGCAAAACTTCATAACTACCTTGCAAAGAGAAATGAAGAAAGAAACCATAGCCGACCGACTTCAACCCTGTCAGCACGTGTGTCCAGCGTTCGTCCAGAAAGTCATGTTTTCGTGAATAACGGCTGATGGTTTTCATCGCTGAAACCTCCAATATTACAGTAGCAGTAGAAAAGTCGTTATTTCAACCCGCAGCATGAACGCTTAGTTGAAAGAACAAGCTGGTAGCTTGCGGGAGCCATGTTGCATTTCCGTACTTGTCGCATGTGGAAGGTGACAGAAGGACATGAATAATAATAAGAAAAATTTGCAATTAAAATAGAGAAATATCCATCCCGTGCAAGTATAACGGAGAACTGGAAATCATATCACAAAAAATGGCTCTGCCTCGGTGTACGAACCTGTGATATTCACAAATGACGTAAAACAAAGAAATCTAAACATTCCAAACAATAGCGTACAAAGGAAACCTAATCAGGTACTTACACAGGGGTAAACCTTAATAAATTGAAATCATAACGAATGGAGTCTGTTTTTGTTTTCGAAAAAAGGACTTTATTTTAAATCTAACTCGCCTAATAATATCTCAGCAAAATTTCATGACATCTTTGGGTTGTTACAATTTGCAATACTTATTAAGCACCGCAAATGATAGAATAAGGCCCTGCATCTAACAAACGAACAAGGGATGGTCTGGTGTCGCTTTGTCGCTCGTTTTCGACTCTGTCTGTCGCTTGTTTAGTCAGGGACAAATGTCGCCGTCGCAAAGAAAACAAAGAGGAATGGAAAGAGTGAATTGTTGATGTCACAAACTGTCGCGCGGGTTTTGCTAATTTCTGTCGGCGGTTGTCGGAGTTTTGGGGGTAGATCGTCGCCGTTTTTTTCTGAACCATGTCGTTTGTCGCTTCTACTCCTTGGAAGGCCTCTAACCTCGGATATACCAAACCGTCTTTCTGACTCTCCTCTTCGCGTCCAGATTTCGCGCAGCCACTTTTTTCTCGCGCCGGTTTTGTTTTAGCCTGACGCTCGAGGAACTAAGCGGCAAAAGAGGGACTGCTCGTAGTCTATCTGAAACAAGGCACAAAAGAGCATTTAAATACTCTTTACAAGAAATTCACAGTGTGTGAATCTTCACAATTTATTATTTAGTGTTACATGCTACTTTTAACGATCACATCTGATCATTCTTTAATCCGCACTTCAAATATATGATTTCCACATATTCATACTCATACTCCTATATACACTGTACATACTCCTGAAGTTAACGCCTAACGCCCATTTTTTTCCTCAGGGGCAGCAATTTTGCAACATTCGTATTCTTTTTTGCTTTACATCCCTGATTACGAGTACACAGCAACCAGTACTAAAATTGGTGTTAATTAACAGCATTCAACGAAAGCAGCAAATTATAAGCTTGACCTCACTGTCCTCGTGCATTTTAGTAGATGTACGCACCGCACCAATCGCAACGATTCTGTCTGAGAAATTTTTAGACAATTAATCACATCTATGGGGTGGTGTTGATGGTCTCCATGAGTCATTTGCAACTAAGTTCTCACAAGATCGAGAGTTAATTTCTGTTTCCACTGATGCCATCGAAGATGAAATCGCTGTTCGCTTTCTCTTTACTGCTATCCATTTCCGTAGCTTTTGCGATCAAGTGCAGAATTTGTTCCAGTTTCAAAGATATGGCGGACTGTAATGCGAACAGCAAGGAACGAGACTGTGGTGCAGGCTTCAACCGTTGTTCAACCGCAATCGTCGATTCTAACGTTGGCAACAACACAAAAGAGTTCTCCAAAGCATGCGCTTCGAGGGTGTTGTGCTCATTTAGTGTTTCTCTCTGCGAGCAAATGAGTGAAGAGACCTGCATTATACAGTGCTGCTCAAGACACCTTTGCAACGGCGATGCAACACCTACACCAGCACCCTTGGTTAATGCATTTTTCCTGACCGGTACTCTTCTGGTATTCGTCCACTAGATGGAAAAGATACAAGCCTCCAGTACCCGTAGCACAGTCGGAACTTCCTTACCAAAACTTTGTTCCACGTGCACAGTTTCGGTGACCAAGAAACAACAGAACGCAAGAAGATATTCACTACACATAATCCTACTCATAATTCCGTGATTTTTTCTGTATTCTTTAGTTTTGTTGCTTGTGTGCCTTGTACGCTATCCATATGTGATTCCATATCCATATGTATCCATATGTAATCTACCTTGACAGCTATCCATATGTAATTAACTAATTGTAGTCATATTCAATTGATAAAGTGTCAACGAAGGAAATTTGTTTTCATTGTCCAGGGGAGGGAGGGGTAGGGCGAATAGAAGGGTTTGTCTAGAGTCCATAGAGAACTTCTTAGGGAAGGACCATTAGAAAAGTTATGGGGGGGGGGGGGGGGGGGCGAAGTAAAAACAAATATTCATGCAAAGGGAAAATTAAGTGAAAAAAGAGAAGGGTTAACGAAAAAAATTCATGCGGTTCGAGAATTCCCCACCCCCTCCCCCAACAACTTTTCTAATGGTCTGTCCCTTATTGGGAAGCGGTTATTCGTCTCCAAGTCAAGTGTACTCTACAGGTGGCTCCTAGGCCTGCGCTGGTGGCGCCAAACGGAAAAGAGGAAGTCGCTTCCTCCTTTCCTCCTTGTGCTCGGGAATCTCCACGTAGGCTAGTGGATCCCTCTAAGTTTGGGGAGTATTTCACACTCACAGCAAACTGATCCCTTGATGATAAACAAGTTTAATAATTACTGCTAAAGAATTGTAAACCATTTTTATGTCACCTAAAATATATTACATGGGATACTCTCTTATACAAAATGATTAGAAAGATTAACACATCCCCTGTTACGTCATAAAATAATAAGAAAAAGTGTCGAGGCTAGAATTACGAGTTAAGGTGGCTGACACCAGTTTCTGGAACTGTACCACACATATACTGGGGCATTTGTTTGATGCCACTATAACAGCAACAATGCAGAACGATTGCTATTGATAAT
This sequence comes from Pachyseris speciosa, assembly GCA_016490735.1. NCBI lineage: Eukaryota > Metazoa > Cnidaria > Anthozoa > Scleractinia > Pachyseridae > Pachyseris > Pachyseris speciosa. Next base: position 595,235 of record JAEMWC010000096.1, read on the forward strand.
CATCAAAGTAAAAGTACTGGAAAATGAAATGGAGTTAGCCAACTTAAGACGGTTAATTACAAGAGAAATAATGGGCTACGAAAATGCAATGTTTGCATGTTTCTGAACTGATTTTTTCATCTTAAATAAATTTTTCTACAAGGAAGCCTATTGCTTTGCTCTAGGCTTCCTTGCCACTTTCTGCTTGCATACATTTTTCTTCCACTTGTAAATCTAACTTGTGAGATGCTTAAATGTTAACTTGGCTTGATATGTTTGCTTAAATTAACTCAACACTCAAAACTGCATTCACCTTATTCTGATAACATTAACTACAGCTACTTTTAAATCAATAATCATTTAAGAAATCAACACTTGAAATCTTAATAAGACCAGTTTTCACAACAGTACTGCTGTAGAGGTTTGCACATGTGGTCTTACCAGTAATTTTATTTTCCAGAGCTGTTTAAGGAAGCCAGTGAGTGTTCCTTCAAGGTAATCATACAGGTCACCAAAACACAAAACTCTGATGAAAACCTTGTTCAACTCTCCTCTTAGTGTTAAATAAATCTGGATAATCTTGTCTCCTGTTCGAAATATGTCTCAAGAGGGTGCATGCTTCAATTTTCAATTCTTTTAAGTTCTACAACTTCTTTTACTATTGTCAGAGTCATACTATAAACAACTCTGATGTACAAAACATTCAACTAAACGATTTACAATGTTGTATACAGTGAAAAGTGTGGCATACCACTGTCAAGGGATAGCTTTTTCAAACTTTTACCATGCAGTTTTTCATTTCCATGCAGCCCACTGAAAACTATGAAAGCTTTCTTTTCTATAAATGGGTGGTAAACTACATGCTATAATTATACTGGCTGGAACACTGGAGAACTGACACAGAAAATATTTGGCAAAGGCAGAACATGTGCTCGCTTCAAAATAATCTATTTCTAATATCAATATTATGCAATCAGAAGCCAAAACATAAACAGGAATGCAACCCAAAGGAAAAGCTTGGAGAGAAACTGTTCATCTTCAGCTTGATGAGAGCCTGCAGGTGCTGCAAGATATGAGAGTACGGAATATTAGTGTACCATTACAACAACAAAAAAACGTACAATGGATTACCAAAGTTTTTAAAAGTGGAAAATTGGACTAGACATGCGATAATACAAAATACTTGAATGTTACCCAGTTTTTTTAGGCCACATACTAGCATGCACATCAAAAATAGTGGGTAACCAATGCTACAGGAATAAAAAGTTCCTTCACGCAGCAACTGGACCAGTTCATGATATTAGTTTCCCAAATTGATTACTTATTAGTTTTTCCATTCCTTAAGTCTATGTGCTAGTGACACAACTGAGATACCCACCTGCCGTCTGTCCTTGTCCCCCAAATGTCTGCAGCATAAAGTGACAAGTGCATTAGTAATGGTTTGGGTATGAGGTAGGGAGATGGATTATTTTCACATGATTCACTCTTTCCATAAAATGGACAATTTCCTTCCTTGAGTCTTTGCTCGTTACTGCACAAGCTTGAAATCAATTGTAAATGAGTAACTCTACCAAGATCCCTTTGGGGACTGCAGGGTTCCAGATAAGATTTTAAGGTAGGGTGTCAACAAGGAATTCCATCGGGGCCAAATTTCCAGTGCTCCCACTAAACCATTATATATTTTCTATTAATTTGTCGGGTCATGTAGCTGACCTTGTAGGGTTTTTGACCCAAGACCCCCCTCTTATCTGGAACACTGGGACTGACTTTGACTAGTTCTTGAAAACAATACACCTTATTCCAAAATGGCTGCCAATTTATTATTCTTTTGTTTGCATGTTAATTAGCCCTCTTTGCCTCATCATCATGTACAAAATACAAAAGAATTTGGAAGTGAAAATGAGGCAAAAAGGGCTAATTAACATGCAAACAAAAGAATAATGAATTGGCAGCCATTTTGGAATAAGGTGTATATGTCGCAGTTCAGTTTTATCCTTGGTTCAATTTTTATTTTCCTTTGTTTTATACTCATTATAACACATTACCATACACAAGAACAAAAGAAAATAAAAATTGAACCACAACATATGCAATCAGATATTTCCAGAGCTGCCTGTTTCCAAACTACTAACAAAGAAACAAATACCGCAGGAATGACAAGACCATAAGGGTTGCTTCATTCATGTAAGTTATTGAAAACAAACAGCAGTTATTTTTTTCCAGACCACAGTTAAAGACTGGTGACTCACCGTAGAAAAGAAAGCAAATGGGAAGGCACCAATGCCAAAGGAAAGTTGAAATCCATCACCAAAACCACCAAAACCAGGAAAGCCCTAAAATAACACAAAACAATCTTAGTTAGATGTACAACTTGAACAATGATGCCAATCTTGTTAGATGCCTGTATTACTTCAAATTGAAGTTAACCCAAAGATCTAGATATGAACTGATTTTATGCTAATATTATTACACATAAATGAACTACTTACTCCATTATTCTCAGGTTCAGGACGTCGTCCTTGTGGTCTGGGTGGCATTTTTTCCCTGAAACAAGTACAACAGTTTATCATTAAGTGATTCATGTATAGAAAATTTAACCTAAGTTATTGGTTTTGTTTATTGTGCTTGTTGATCCAAAATTTGAGAACTATTGAAGACTGAACATAAGAGTACTATTTGGCCTTTTCACCCAAAAAGGAAAACATTTTGAGCTAGAGTTTTGTGCAGGTAGCGTTGGTTGGAGGCCTTATTGGTGGCTATATTCCTGTGATTGTGGTGTTCTGTTGTTCCATGGTTTAGTAGCTAACAATACCTGGTTAGAGAGTTGGAAAAGCTATTTCTAAAGCTAAATTCTTACCTGGGATCTTCCTGATTTGCGCTTCCTCTTCCATATAATGGTATTACTTTATCTTTACTGATTCCTGCCTTACATACTGGACACACTGATTTGTTTGGACGTGTTTCTAACCACTGAATAGTACAAGTAAATGGCACTGGTTAGAAAGCAGGCATAATTCAGTGAGTATATGCTCAGAATTGACAGTGGAATAAACAGAACACAGTGTACCTGGAATACACAGAATTGTTTTCATTTGGGAAGGGTTTGGCAGTAAAGTGGTGGACAGCCCACCAAGCCTAAGCCATGGTACCAGAAGTTAAGTTCAAAAGCAAATTTTGCTGAAACATCTTTGTCAAAGATACAAAGAATCTAACAGACATTTAAATTCAGGATACAAGCCAGAAACAATGAGAAGTAAATTATCGAGAGATTTTCCAGTGTGCCTTCTATCCACATGCAAGGTTACAGATAGGAGAAATTCAATACTGGGTCCTTTTGCATTTGATAAACATATGATCATAATAAGCTTTACCATTAACAGTACTACATAAGCTTAAGCTTATATATCTTGAAGGCAATTGGATTATGAGAAGTTTGTCGCACGATTTCTGGAACGAAAACTCTGTCGCGTGTTACACGGAAAAGGAAATTGCTTACTAAAGAGCTGCAAGGCCGGGCTTACACGAATTTGATAGATATCTATATTTGATCTACGTGTTTGGTTTTCCCATACGAGAAAGTTACAAGATAAGTGACAAACCTTATGAAGGCATGGCCAGCTAAATGAGATAAAAAAAAATTAAGTTAGAATCTAAATATGTAAAGGCAAACAAACATAAAATGACACAAGCTTAAATGAAACAGCTGCAGATACGTGTCCTTTCAGGATGAAAGAAGACTCAAAATTCTCACCAAAATAAATGGCCACAGAAACTAATAACCGCATCTTTGGCTGTGTCCAAGCAAATATTACACTCAAAATTAGCGTTTGTATTTGGTTGTTCACTATTTGACGCCCCAGAAGCTGACGCGGGGTCGTTTGTTGATGGAATATCACCTCCCGAAGTCGCCATTTTGCTTTCTGTTATGTTGACTCCAAACGTCACGAAGAACTGGAACTAGCACGGCGAGTTTATGACAAGGAGTTGAAAAAGATCTGGGCCAGACTTTGAGTCGACCGCCATCATGGTGAGTAAAAGGAAATATTTTCGCTTAATTTTTGTGTTTCTGGAAGTCTATTCTGTCGTTTTGGGGTCATTATGGTATGAAATAATGTATAGGATAATTGTGGCTGTTAATCAAACAGGTAATCTCCTTGATTTTTAGGAGATTTTTGTGATGGTGCGTCGTGATAAGACAACCATTTTCCTTGATTGCAAGGAAGCCACCACCGTCTACGAACTGAAGAAAATGGTGGAAGGAATTACAAAGAAGGCTCCTGATGATCAGAGGCTGTACAAGGACGACCAGATACTCGATGATGCAAAAACTTTGGAAGACTGCGGCTTTACAACCCAAACAGCTAAGGCCCAATCTCCGGCTTTGATTAGCTTGTCGTTCCGAGGAGAAGGTACGTTCATTATAATCGTCTAAGCTTATGTACAGTGCTTAATACTCCAACAGTACTCACCGATGATTTGAATGATTTATGAGTATTTGTTGCGATCGATAATTTTACTTTTGAGCATTTTGTCGTGTAATCCTTAGATTGATAAGTTTTACCCTCGGCAAACATGCTCTTGACTTTATTTGAAGAAATGATGTCCGGCGATTACAAATATGCGTTAAGCTATATTTAATGCATCATTTTCCTAGATTTGCGTCTTGCCTGGTTTTTAGCCCTTATGACATTAAGCTAAGCTAGTTTCTTTAGTTTTAACAAGGGGTTTTATTTTCTCGAGTTTTTGGTTGAATAGGCATAAGCTTTGAAATGAGGAAGTTGCCCCATCTTTCAAAATCGAGTCTTTCAAATTGTGAGGCAATCCCTTTTAGCTATGAGGGAAAATACAAGATGTTTTGCCTTGCCAAACAAGTGTATTGGTGTTTTTCTATTTATTAGAAGTTTTTCCCTCAATTAAACAAATGAAAATATTTTTATCTAGTGGTCTTTGAAAAAAGTAAAGAAATGCATTTTTTCCCTTCTGTACCAATCAAGAGTGAAATGATGTCTTTTATTGTGTCAATAACAAAATGTTCGAAAGTGATTGGTTCTTAACAGACCTTATTAATTTTGTGGCATAATTGGCTGTTTCAGGTCCAAACTGACAGATTTGACCTGTCCAATTATAAACACTTATAATCAAATAGGTTAAATCGGACAGTTAAGCAGCCATTAAAAATTAAGCACTTCATGCCATCAGCCAATAAACTTTAACTACCTAGCCCATGTTGGCCGATCAAAATCAAGGAAAATTTCTTAAGTGAGTCGGTTGACAGAAAAAACAAACATGAATGAAATTTACTGGTCCAATGACTTTTATTCAGATATGTTTTCCTTAGATTTTGATGACCTTTGACTTAGAAAGTCTTGAAATGAAAGAAAACTAAACAGTTGTTGAAGTTGAAAATATGATGAATCAAACAACAAAAAGAATATGTGCACTTGAGTTTCTCGCATTTTGTTATTGGCACAATTAATTGGTAATTGAACTTTCGTGTGGTATTATTCGGGGTAATCATGCTCGTAATTTCAATCAGCCTAGCACCATGTGCTCAGCCAATTTGAACTCACTCACCCGATTATTCCCTGAATTGTACTCCACTCAGTCCTATGATCATTACTTATTTATCTCTGATTATATTAGCCTCACCATGTCATACTGATGTTCACAGGTCCGACCTCATGTACATCATATCTACTCATCTAATCAGATTATGTGTTCCAGAACTGCAAGAGCCCATAATCATGATAGTATCATTTTATTGCAGTTGCCAGATTCCACCCAGTCTTGGTTTGTTTCGGTTCAATGCTATATTTTATGCCCACTTGATAACAAATTCTGGTAATTGTAGTTAATGATCCCCTATCAAGAAAATGACCTACAGAAGAAATTAAGCATGTAACAGATTTTCCAAGTTGATAATTCTGTATCTTCATTTTAGATGGGGAGTTTGAGCCAGTTGTCATTGCACCTCTCTCCACCCCTCCTGAGTTACCAGATGTCATGAAACCACAGGAAAGCGTTTCCAACAGTGATGGATCGTAAAATCCTTCCACTTGTTATGTGTCCTTTTTGTAGCAAAATGGGTATCACTGCAGCTTGAGATCAGATGACTTGTGTAACTAGCATAGCAGCAAAACAAAACCAGCTTGTATGATTGAACAATAATCACCCATTTATCTTTGTAGTAAAATTTGTTGTAACATTGATTTTAGTGCCTGGGAAAAATCGTGATTGACATTCCAAGAGCTTTCAAGATCTTATAGAACGGTTGCTGGCTGTGCCAGAAAAAAAACACAACTGACTTATCTCCCATCTTACACTTAAAACAGAATCTGAAAACTGAAATCCGAATTTTAGCCAGATAATAAAGTAATAACAGCCTAAAATTTGTCATGGAGTAACTTTGACAGCGATAATTTGCTATAAAGAAAATACTTTAAAACTGACTTGATACTTTTTCATTAATAGTAAGAAGTCTTTCCATTGTAAGCTCATTGTTATAAGTTCCTTGCAACCTAAAGCAAGTAGTTTTGTTGTATTGTTAGTAGGCTGAGGTGTGTACGCTGTTAGCGTGTTTTTCCCAGTTCTTTTCTTTGGTAGTTAGCTTCATAGAGAAAGCCTCACTCTGTTTATTAGTCAAAAAAGTATTCCAAGTTCAGAAAAGTATTTGTTTTTCACGTAACAGATAAAACACTGGTTCAGTTCAGGATTTTTGTACTAGTAAAGCTAACTACGTCTTTGTTGTAAATAAACAAATTTCTTTTGATGGAGTCCATTGTTTTAGAGTTACTGTAGTAAACTTTCTATGGCAGTATAATCTAATAGTGGTAAATGCATTGGAGTCTGGTGGTACCAGGCCTAATATCTTCCTTTCTGTTGTTACCTCAGACAAGACAGCCTCTCTTCTCATGCTCTCGATTCTTGGGCTTTTCCTGTAATTGTGTAATTGCTTAAGCAAGGAGAAACTTGATTCTGGTCTTTCTAGGGGATATATTTTTTTTAGCATTTATATGGGGGTTTGATGGCTTGTTACATTTATATGTGGCAATAACACAATTTCCCATGGATTATGCTGCTGCAGTTCCTGAAAGTTAGGCCGACTCCACACTTCAAATAGCAGCTTCTCTATGTGGTTAGTCCTTCCATCCATACATATATGAACAAAAGCACTCTTGATGCATTTAAACAAGCATTTCATATATCTTCCTATTTTTCTAATTGTATAGGAAAAAAAAAATTTTGTTTAATGATGGGAAAACCAAAATGAAATGTCAAAACAAACTGAACAATATCTCAAACGACGTGTCTTAAGCTTAGCCAACTATTAATGTAATTGATAAATTAATACTAGAACTATGGTGCTCTGCTCTTCACACAACAATAACATAAAAATGTGCTTTTGTAGCATTAAATAATATTTAAGTTCAAAGTTACATACTGCAAGTTTAAGTGACACAATATTTTATATCCCTCAGAAGGTGCCAGAAAGTTATTACAATCAGATTATTTGTTTGTCTCCTCTGTGGTGTTCTTTGGATACAAAAAGCTGGGTAAACTGCCAAATCAAAGAGATGTACTCATAACAACCATAGGGCATAAAATAATAAAGGCTTACACAATACCACTACATTTACATTACAGGATTAGAAATGCAGGAAAACAAACACAGAGGTGATGAATATGTGGCTTACTTCATAGTGACTGCAAGCAATCTCTTGAACATGCACTTTGATAACCAGACAAAAAATAAAATAAAATAAATTTCAGAAAAGTGCAATGGATCTCCCAGTGACATGGCCACATGGATTTTGTGTGATTTCCAAGGGCCACCTACTTTCAAGAGATGCAATCATCAGTCTAAGTGGCAAGCATTTTTTCAGCTCAATCTAAAACAGATTTCTAAGATCATCCTCTCTTTAGGCAATCTTGGCTTATAAATGTACAGTCCTAACTTGAGAATTTACCAGTTTATTTTCCTGTTCTTGTATTCTTATTATGTTAACTACATCTTGGAATGAAATAGTAAGCAAGCTCTTTAACAAGGTTTTACCACTACTCTAAGTTGCTGTTATTGTTTGTTGACGTAAACAGAAGCCAATGACTGAAATAAAATTAGGAACAATTCAATGCAATGGAGTTGAAAAAACAAACAAACATCAACAGAACAGAAAATTTAAGTGAGGCATACGTGATATGCTATTTCAACAAAAAAGAAAACTTGAAGTGCACACTAAAACTGAGTACAGTAAACACAAGTCCAGCATGACAGGAATAAGTGATTGAAATGTTTTGTCAGATAAATTAATTGCTCAAAGTACAGGTGCACAATAATATAATGGCTCTTGAAAAAATTTATATACAATGTTTACCCGAAGGCAGTAGGTAGCCATTTCTTTATTTCAGAACATAAAGGAAATGGAGCAAGGCTAATGGTTGAAATCTAAAGTATTCACAGTGCATATATAAATATTAGAGTTTCTTTACAAACCCTTCACAGATGCATGTCCAACATGCACAAACTGATACCATTCTCAGAATCAAATGTGCAAAGAAAGAGTTGGTTCCTGGCAGTTTCCAGTTGCTTGGAGTTTCATCAGATGTTCAAACATTATAGGCAAGGATATCTTACAAAAGCCATAAAAAATATTGTATCTTCATGCCTAGAAAACCGCTAGCTGGCAGTAACTACTGCATGAATAGACACCAAAAAAGAAGAAATATTTCAGTTTTCAGAACAGCCTTACATTTTGGGATTTCAGAAAAGGTTTCCAAATTTTGTCTCGGGTATGTTTTTCAAAATTATGGCAGGAACTATGCATCTGTTAAGTGTTTGAGCACTATGAAATAAGACTATAGCACATCATCTTATTGGTTAGTTTTAGCAAATAAACATCACAGAAGTATTGCATCCAGAAGTAAGGCCAGATCAATTTGTGCGGTACACATGTACCTGACTTGGATTTGAAGGTCACTTCTCAAATTCATTAATAATTCATGAAGCAAAAAACAAAGGAAATCACTACCGTGAAGGAGGTCCTAATTATTATCATGAAATTGGGTGAACGTTTGCTTTGAATTTCTCCAAGAATTATTTATGCTTTGAGAAGCTATATTAAACACTTGAATGAGTGCTTGATCGCATATCCAAACACCCTGAAGACAGTAAAAAACAAACAAACAAAAAAACCTCGCCTGCACCTCATTTTTTCAATCTACTCTCAGTGTTTGGATATCTGATGATGAATACCAGCACTTTTAGTCATGTTTGGTGTATATTTACTTCTGAAAATACTCTCTGGGGTGTTTTACACAACAACTGGCCTACACAGCCTAGTTTGTGTCAACGATGAATTCTCCAATGTTAGCACTAATGTCAGAAAAAAGAAATGACATGTCAACTTTTTCAGCACAATCTGAAAGTGCAGAACAGGCCAGGTCACAGGACAACTTTAGAGGAAGTAATCTGGCTGTGGCTTCTTCGCAATGGTTGGCATTCCTCTCACCTCCTGTGCAATAAACATGCACATAACAGCATTAGAAAAATAATTCATTAAGCTTCATTTTGCTGTTAGAGAAATATCCATAATCCTTTTTTGCAGAGTTTTGGTTTGACCCACCAACACTGTTGGAAATTCCAATTAAGCTTCATGCTTTCCTTTAAAATCTTTGGCTTTTGAGATCCTCTCCCCCACCCCCAGAAATTTAAAATGACCATTCACAAGGGAGATATACTTGTTTTCTGAAAGAAGCATATTAAAATGGAAACAGGAAACAGTTATAGAGTGCATAGGGCATCAGTCAGTTAGTCAGTCAATAGAGTCACAACATATATAAATGTGTGACTTTACAAAATATGCATACAATCCTTGATCTGTGGGGTGAGATCAGACGTCAACATGTAAGGACAGCCACTATCAGTCCAGATCAAATTTTGATCTCACCCACCCACCCCATGCAAGAGATAGACCACCACACCAGGGAACACCTCCCCTAATCTTATTAAATGCTCATCCAGTTCTTACTCAAAAGGCTTTTAGTTTCTTTCTCTTTAGTTTGGATGTATAACTAACACTGTATCTTCTGCATGCCTCAGTATTTCGGGAAAACACTTTTCCACTGAATAATAATGAAGCCATGATTCACTCTCAAACCCACAACAGCTTGTCTGCATCAACATTATGCTTGTGGAAAAACTAACCTGTGGAGCTGCTTCAAATATTGTGAATTCACGTTTCAAATGTTCATCCAGTTCTAGTATAGCTGCAACATTCCCACATCTACAAATGAATATCAGAAACAAAGTAGTTGAGGCAATGTAAAACAAAAGAAAATTAGCATCATTTGGAACCGAAAATTTATGAGAGAGTTCAAACATTTTTTGGGGGGAGGGTGGTGAGGCTGGGGTTAGGGGTTGTATATCATATAATTTGCTTCAACTTTTACATCCGTTTATATGTACTTTGAATATTCAAGGTTGTTGTGTATACCTGTAGCAATAGTTAGGGGCTGACCACACTGTGAGGACTGTCTCATTAAAATGCCATTTGTATCCTTCCATGACCAACTGATGAGCTCGGCAGATCAGGTCGATGTCATTTGCAGCATTGAACTAAACAAAAACCAGAAAAACACTGTCATCAATGCTAGCTTGGTTACCCGTCAAGAGCAAAGTTAGAGGACGTCCTGATGTCTGGAATGGCGGCCTCAACAGCCTTAAGATGGACTACTGGACGAAAGCTGGGATCCATCGATTCCTCCAAGCTGAAGGACCTTGTGAAGCTTTTGTCAACTTACCATCAATCAAGTGGAATTTACTATGGAAACTCAAACCACTGCTTTCTGGATTGAAGGTTCACATGGATTTATTGGGACATATCTTTATAAGCTTGAGAAAGTTGGTTACACATGTAACAATACACTAGGTATCATGATTACTGAATAAATTAGCACCTTACCTGCGTCACAACATCGCTACCAAACAGGTATCCCGCTCCTCTGGGGCTCACTCCCCAACCTTGCGTATCTACAGAAACACAGACAAAACAGCTGGCAATATTGATCATAAATAATAATTATGTGATGTAATTTAATGAATTCCAAAATACAAATACATTAACTTTAGCATGTTTTTGGTTTGTCATTGGATAACAGGGTAATTACCTTCAGGATCTGACCACAGCAAGTCACACATCGGTCCATCGTGGGGCACCTCCTGCTTCCGATCAATTGCTCGGATCTGGGAAAAGAAAGTGAAATTCTAGTTGAAGCTAATGATATCAACAGATCACATAATTCTGTAAGAAAAACACAATGCAACTTTTTTTTTACAGAATACAGATAACAAAAATACATGTAGCTTGCATGCTCACCTGGTCTAATGTACTTATTGATGGAGAAAGGCCACCATGAACACAAAAAATCTATGGAGTAAGAACAAACCAGGGATGTGATTCATTCCAAAACACTTGTTTTTCTTTCTCAACCAGTCAGAAATCAAATTCAAGCCAAGCACGTCTGTCTTGCTGACGGGTGTTTTTCTATGAGTCACACCCAGGGGTGTCTCATGTCTTTGTGGTCTCCCCTCTCCCCACCCTTCCCCACTGCACATTAACATTCTTACATCAAGGTACATTAACAGCAAGACAATTAAGATTTCTTGTTAATTAGTACAGTTGACTTACCCTATCATCAATAATTGCCGACAAACTAAGGTAGTCAAATATCTCTGTACAGTATCTCCACACAGTTATGGAGCCGTATTTCTTAAGGCATTCATCATAAAACCCATAAACCTGAAATGAAATAAATACCTGTCTTTAACACTGCACATCGATTACACAAGTAGAGTAAGCATCACAAAACACTTGTCTGTACAAAACAATCTGGGCCATCTTAAAGAGGGCCCATAGCCTCCTTCGCAGCCAATGTTCATGTCGGTCCTATTCTCCCTCCCCACCAACGTCTGCTGAACCAAGCCGGATAGTCCATTCCCATTGTGTCTGAGTATCCAATCAGGAGGGACACAAACAAGGGCTGTGAAGGAGGCTAAGAGGGCTCACAGATGACAGATTTTCCCCAGAATTAAGAATGATTCCGAGCTATTTGGCAGAGAAAGTTACTACTGATAATTTGGATTGCAATTGTTCTGTGCTAAAATATTTTGACTGTATTATTATTTTACCACCTCCCCCCTCCCCCATCATGTTTCTTTTCAATATGGGAGTGTTCTCTCAATGCCTAAAATTTGTAATCTATGTTAAGTAATTAACAGCTATGCACAATGTGACATACCTGTGTTATCTGTCTACTCTCGTGGTTGCCTCTAATTAATGTTATTCTGTCAGGATATCGCACCTTCAAGGAAGAGATATTAATAGTTATTTAACCTGCTGGCTCACTTAAATGGAAGGTGGGTGCCTGGGGTATCCAGGGGCTTCCACTGTGGCCAGCTAGCCCCATGAGAGAATAAAGCCCCCATGGTTGGCAAATCCCTGCAACCCAGCAATGAGACCCCATTCCAGGCACCCGTCAACACTGATCGAAGCAGTGGTAGGAAAAAAGGAGGGGAGGGTGGGTGTGGGAACATTGAGAAATACTGCTTGGAGCTGCTGTGAGAGTGAGAAGGCGAAGAAACTGTGTAAAAGTGCCAGATGAAATGCTGCCCGCTTGCAGAAGACCGCTACAAAACCACACAAGTACACCAGTTGAAAGAAATGAAACAGCAACGAACCACGTGAGCCTGCACTTGAACAGATGACCACTGGCCAGAGGCGCCGGCTAAGCTTGTGGCAGTTAACTTTGATAAATGTCGTTTAACAAAATTAAATGTACCTAGGTAGACTGCCCCTCAAAATGTTCTGTAGCACCTAGCAGCAGAGAACAGTCATTTCCACAATATAGACAGACAGACAGATAACCACCTAGTTTATTTACCCTTGGATTTAAATGAGGCTTGTTAGGCCTCTAGAATGCGTGTACCTTAGTGCCAACCGTTTTCCTACGACATTGGAAAACGGAATTCGAACTTCCATTTTCGTTTTCCGTTTTCCTACGACATTGGAAAACGGAATTCGAACTTCCATTTTCGTTTTCCGTTTTCTTACGACGTTGGAAAACGGAATTCGAACTTCCATTTTCGTTTTCCGTTTTCCTACGACATGGGAAAACGGAATTCGAACTTCCATTTTCGTTTTCCGTTTTCCTAATATTTTGAAAAACGGAATTCGAACTTCGATTTTCGTCTTTCATTTTCTTAAGACAATGAAAACTGGAATTTGAACTTCGATTTTCGTTTTTTGTCATTTCTGTATTTCCTGGGACGGATCTAAATTTGGTTCGGGGTCTTCGGTCGAACACCCTAAGATTAAGACATTAGCGTCTAAAAACTTTCGGTTACCACAGAAACGTGCTGAAAAAAATAAGATAAGGCAGGACCTGGTAATGTAAAACAATAAACACAATGGAGCATGTCGCTCACAGCCGCAAATTGAGCGTATTTTGGATCTGCAGTCCGGCATGCATCACTGGGGGCGATAAGATAAGCTTTGATGTGCTTCTTGCTAGGGTTAGTTGCCTGTTTCTTCAATTTTTTTTTATGAAGCACAAAAAAGCATAAAAAAGCAAGCCTGTTCAGCCTGCTGACCTCAATTGCTCAAGTCACATCAACTGAATTTAACATAGTCTTGTAAATATAAACTCGAACGCGCAGCGATAAAATGTCGATCACTTTTTCATTTTCCTTCCTTTTGACGCAACTGGTTGACTCCAACATTTCAAAATTTCCCAGAGAGCATGCCCCCCCACCCCCTAGATGCTCCCGCCTTTAGCGGTCGTATATTCCAACCTGCTTTATATAAATCCTTATATGAATCCTAGTTCACCTGAACCAGAAGAATGTTGGCACTTTCTGTCGCTAACAAACCTCGGATGATAACAAACAAGATGACCGCCTTAGAAAATACCCTTTGATGAAGTCTTTTGTCGCGCCGTTTTCTTATTGCGGAAATTTAAATAACAGCTATGAAGACCTTCTGATCTCGAGGTAATCACCCGTCACCCGAATCTAAGAGGCTGCAGTTTGCAAGTGTAAAAAGGTTTTGCAGTTATCATGGCATCATCATCATGACGTCCGTTGCTGATGGCACAGTTGACTGATCAACATCGCAGTACGAGGTTATATTCCAAATCTATCATGAAAAGCCTTAGGCCTAGATACAAATATCTGGGTATTTTTTGAGATCTTTAGAACATCCCATGATATTTAGAAAAAATTTATATTCGGAATTTGATAAGGAAAAATTATTCAAATCATGATTTTTTCCTAGGAAAATTGAGAAAGAAAGCTACTTGGTTCAATGTTAATTAGGGCGTTGGCATTACAGTGACAGAAATTCAAACAAATCACCTCATATAGGCCTGCAGTAATCAGATTCAATGTCAGTATTCTCCATTTATAATGTATGCCATGTGTCTTATGTTAGCGATTGCCCGTTCAACAGAATGGCGGATGCTGATGCTGAAAGGTCAGATGCAGTGATTACAGTTCCAAATGACGTATCCATATCCTCTGAACCTGAAGCTAACTCACATACAAACCATACAATAGTGTCCCTTTTAGACTACGTAGAGGCAGCGCTAATGCTCCGAGTAAATAATCGTTAACTCCGCTTTAACTGCACTGCCCTAGTCTTCTTGGAGGCCGCTGGGTACTAAAATAAGTCTAAGGCCGACTTTATGTAAAATCATTTAGAGTTTTGTTGTATTCTGTACAAGGACATTTGAGAGGCTACTTTTTGAGGTTGTTACTGTAATATTTATGAAAATAAAGCCAGATATTTTTGAGATATTTAAAACTTTTTCAAGATATTTAGAAAAATATTTCGAGACATTTAAAAAAATTCGATATTTTTACGTTACATTTGTATCTAGGTCTAAACAGCCTATTGAAATTTTTTAACTTAATAGTGGGACCTAAAAGCAATTTCATTCCGTCATTTGTAACTCCATAATAATTTCATTTTCTTGTGCTCATTCACAGGAAGGACCAATACTCTTCCGGTTTAGGTGAAATACAGAAATGACAAAAACACGGAAACGAAAGACGAAAATCGAAGTTCAAATTCCGTTTTTCAATGTCTTAAGAAAACGAAAGACGAAAAACGAAAATCAAAGTTCAAATTCCGTTTTTCAATGTATTAGGAAAACGGAAAACGAAAATAGAAGTTCGAATTCCGTTTTCCCAAGTCGTAGGTGAATGGAAAATGAAAATGGAAGTTCGAATTCCGTTTTCCCATGTCGTTGGAAAACGGAAAATGAAAATGGAAGTTCGAATTCCGTTTTCCCAAGTCGTAGGAAAACAGAAAACGAAAATGGAAGTTTGAAATCCGTTTTCCCAAGTCGCAGGAAAACGAAAAATGAAAATGGAAGTTCGAATTCCGTTTTCCTATGTCGTAGGAAAACGGTTGGCACTAAGGTACACGCATTCTCTAGCATGTACTGAATACCAGAAAAAGTAAGTGGCAAGCAATTAATGATCAGAGCCAGAAAATATCCACCCTAACTCTTCCCCTGTGGATAGTCATAAAAAAATTGAAAGTGTGATGGGTCTGACAGGCTGAATTATTTTTAAGGAAACTATGAAGGTATGCTGGATTTCAATAAGATGTGGGGGTCCAACCAAAACTCCTTGATGGGAGAGGTACTATAAGGGAGATTTTGGGGAAAATCACTTTCAAAAGTACATGTGGCAGACAAAATAGCTGGTTGTTGAACAACGTGAAAGAATGTGCAAGAATTACATTCAAACTAAGCAAGGTAGTAGCGCAACATTTGAAATCATTCAGTTAGGCAGTTTGAAACAAGTTTGGCACTACTATCTGGCTAGCATGACAGGCCTTATTTTGTTGTGCTGCACGTTAGAAGCACGACTTGGTTTCAAACGGCGTGCTTGTCATGCCAAACTGAATTCATAAATTATGTTGATGTATTTAGGTTATTTTGCACCTTTTACACATATGTATTATTTTGAATTTGGCACGACTGAATTAAATTCAACGTTTGAACCAATGCCTTGCTTTAGTCATGCAACTGCTGGGTGAAATTCTTTAGAGTCTGGTACATAAATAGCACAGTGTTTGGAATAGGCCTTAAGCATACAGCCCCTCAGCTCAGAGGGGACAACAGAAGCTGGTAAATAAGACTAGTCCTGTACACTGGACTTCCCACGTTAATGTTGTTTTCCTGACATATTTTCATATATTCACATATTTATTTCTGCTTTACAAAGCATGTAATACATTAAAACAATGTATCAGGGGCACCCAACGACAAGTTTCGGTAGATATCTGTTTGGTGGAGGATAATCCGCCTTGGGCTTTTGGCGTCGATGAAAGAGTGCACTTGGATTTTCGTAACTAAAACGTGGCCTAAAAGATTCGCAGTTGAGAAATCATAGCCCCTGAGGTTTTTGGAAAGGTTGTAATTGTTGTTTTTGACAGTGAAAAACGTCAGCTAGCATTTTCGGGAAGAAAATAGTTCCCCAGAAAGTTTGTTGAAAGTTAATTTCAGCTTGCATTTTCTCAAAGGAAGATTTTGTTCCCTAACTTTTTCGGACAATTGAAACTTCAGCTAGGGAATCCGAACAGATGAACTTCTTCTAGATTATGAAGACATCACTTTAAACAGACTTCAAACACCATAAGGTACTTAAAAACGCCTTTCTACAGCTTTTGCTTGATTTGGCTCGTTGGGTGCCCCTGATATATTCTACAAATATAACCTTGATGGCTTTAGTTTTACAAGATTACTTAAAGGCAATTTGAAGTAAAGAGTGTCACAACAGCGTAGAAACATTAAACATACTACTAACCTTTAAAGCTAACAATAAAAGGAAAGTTTCTACACTGTAAAAGCCTCTGTCCACAAAGTCTCCCATAAAGAGGTAGTTGGTGTCAGGAACGTCACCTCCAACCTGCAATGAGAGAGAATCTAAATTGCAGTGCTTGTTGCAAAACAGGTGTAAGTGATGTTTTCACCTTAAAATCTCAATTCCCTAAAATTTGCTCTCCTTTGGCCTAGAAGCTGGTTATCATGTCAGAATCATATCATGTCATTTTATTTTGTGATTTAATTAAAGGCCTGAATTTGGAAAATTAGTGTATACAGAAACTGAAAAAACTGAAGTGATTCATGAATGATTTCTTTTAAAAACCCAAACAAAAGAAATCAACCATGCACCAGATACATTTTGCTCCAGTCTGTTAAAATTCTTCAGTTTTAGGAAAAAGTCATAAATTTGTAAATGCATAGAATTCTAGAAGGCCATGTTGTCACTTATGCCCTTCCTGCATCAAACTCTTTACTTGAAACACAAAAATATTGTAAGAAAGACTGTAAGCGACAAATGATTTATTATAAAAAACATACTACTAGCTTCTTTATCCAGCTCTGCCAACTTTTAGGCCTTGTAATGATCAAAGATACATTTTTGCTAAATCTTAATAATTACCAACTTGTATAAGCCTCTAGAGCTCTGAGTGAACTATCTCAACAACTTGTACTTTTATTGTTTAACTTGCTCAAATTTTACTTTTGTATTTTCACATGATGAGTACAAAAAAATATCTATAATCATGACAAACCTTAAAAAGTTCTTTTAAATCATAGAACTGTCCATGGATATCACCACATACCTGGCAAATGAGAAATGATATACTCAACACATAAGCTAGCTGGAATTATATGTGCCTGGTCAAGGTCAATAATACTTTGTGACACATTTCATGTGAAAATGGAGACTGCATATGGGTGATTATTGTCTCTACATCCTGTTACATCTCTACTAGGAAGTTGCCAGCATTCTCAGAGTATTCCCTCTTAAATATGACTGTGCAACCTACATAATTATGTGCTACTACACAAAGAGTGAACAGGGTAATCCTTTTTTTTTAACAAACATTTGGTAAGAAGCTTTATCTCTTAGGTCTGAAAAGGGGAAGCAGTTTTTCCAGGTACAAAAAGATATCGAGTGTTGCTAACTGTAATTCCAAGGAGTAACCTCTCGTCAAACCAGTTTGTCTTGATAACAACATGACAGCAGGAATAACAGGGAACAACCAAAAAGTCCATTCTACCCTGTACCACAATTTTCACTTGCTAAAACCAAAGGGTTGTTACACTCATTGCAGCCCTTTAAACTTTTGAAATAGGGGGTGTAATTACTAAAAAAGTTCCCAGTGACCAAGGCATTCTTTTCCCAGCAAGAAGAAGAAGAGGAGAATGGTGAATTTGGATTAATGGAGTAGAATCTTTGTTCCAATGAACAAATTCTATCGATGAACAAGGCGGCAGTTTTGGTGGGTCATTGGTGCTTATTGAAAGCGCTGAAATGTTCATCAGGGACGGATCCAGGAATTTTGGATTGGGGGGGGGGGGGTCCAAACTTACTTCAAATTACTTCTCCTCTTAACTCCGTCACTCTCCCCAACACCCTCCCCCCTCCCCCAGCCGCCATTGCAAAAGGAAGTTTTAGAAACGAGGACAGGAACGTCAACGGGAACGTCAACAAGAATGTCACGAAAAAAATAGGTTTAATGAGCAAAAACAATCGCTCTGCACATGCGTTTTACATTTTTCTTTGCTGTCCTCTGCAAAACAGCAACGTGAATTGACCAAATTTTAGGTTTTGGTGAGAACACGAGCACATGATGGCAAATTTTTCTTTTTTTTATAATCAACTTTACTTTAATGCTGTTCATAGAAATTTAGTTCCTGGATAGTTCGCCGACATTTTACAAGTTTAACAAATTGGAATAATCGCACAAGTGCTGGTGTGGCAATGCATGGATTGGATGGCAAGAGAGTCCAAGGTATGGAACTTGATATCGTGAATGGGTTCATTGTGCAATTTATTGGCGCTGGCATTGAAGCTGGCGTCTTTTGAATCTGCTACACATTGCTGATGAGTCCCAATAAGGACGAAACAGCTGTCCATGGTTGCAGCCCTACTTTATTGAGTCTCGGTCATGCAAAGTCAATTTTTCTCTAATATACATGTAACAAGCCTTTCTTGTTACATGTATATTACAATAACGAGAAGATATATTTTGAAATGACATTTTTGTTGCCGTCGCCGCCCTTGTTTCTTAATCAATTTAAGGAGACGATCACGTGTTCAACGTTGGTTGGACTAAACTGCTTTGTGAGCAGAGGTGAGTGACCATCAGAGGGTACCACCAAAAAATAACATTTTATTGCAATTGTAGAAATATGCCTGGAATTTAGATTAGTGGCAAAATACAATGGCTTTCCATCAAAAAACAAGCCAACCAGTTGAGTAATAATAGGCGATCCCGTCAATGTGAGAATTTCAGCGTCAAACAAGTCATAGTAGAGAAAATTTCTGCTGAGGAAAGGGGGGGGGGGAGGGGGGTCCAGACCCCCCGGACCCTCCCCCTGGATCCGCCACTGTTCATGATACAATTAACAAGTGCAAAACATGAACATAAACAAGTAAACACTTACAGTGACTGGTGAATCGACTTTTTGAACATTTGACTCCTCTACAAGGATTTCTCTGCGGTTAAGAGTACATTGAAGAGAATAAAGTAAGGCTCTAATGTGTTCCTAAAATAACAACCCTAACTATTTTCACTACCAAAAAAGTAATTGTGAGGTGATTTTCAAATGAATTTCACAGCAACCAGTCCTTCCCCAGACATTGTTCCCCAGTATGCTATGATAATAACCACCCTTTCCTACTGTCCTGTCAAGTCACCAGACTCTGGAACTTGCTTTCTTTGGACACTGTTTATTATAACTTATTTCCATCTCAAACTCCTGTTAACTCATGAGTGTTTCCGGTAACACAAGCCTACTACACTTTTGATATCCCCAGGGGTTTCATTAGAAGCTGGCAGCCGGCGAAAATCATCGCCTACTTTGTCAGAAGTTACCTCTTTCTGTCTCCTATTTTGTCTGTATTTTCACTCAAATTATTTAAAAAAATAATCAGGTTGCCGCCTACTTTAGTTAGCTCAGACAGCTATTTCGAAATTTATTGAAACCCCAGTATCCCTTATTTCAATATACAGCTATTTTCAGAAGATTGATAGTTTCCTTGTTTACCAACAACCCTCAATTTTTAATTTCTCCTTTTGAGCGTCTTTCCTTTAGGACAGTTTTGCTGTTGCTAAGGTACTGGCCCAGACAATCAAAACCTTTCAACACCACCTTCAGATGGCTGACCCCTCATAATTACAGTTTTGTGACTACTGGATTAGTAAGAGAATCTTTGTCTGATCATGACTGTAATTTGATAGCTGTCATCCAATAAGTACAATTTAAGACAATTCTCTCAAAAATAGATACAAATTGGATTTTAATTCTTCGAATGAGATAACAATGCTGTTTATCTTAATTCACATTTCAAGATTATGGGAAAATCATAAATTTTAGCCCCTTGCGAGAACTTGATAAGCCATGACATACCTTGCTTTGGCACATAACTGTTTCACTTCCTTCTCAGTAATCAACTCACAGCGTCTCAGCTTTTCGATTTGTCTGCAGAAAACCGATTTATAAAAACAATTTCAAACAGTTTTCAAGATAAAGACTGCTTACGGTCATACATCAAAAGATGGTTGTGCAAAAACGACATAAATCTTAATAAATGATATCTGACAAAAATGTAAACAATAGTAAGCTCAAGCTTTAATATGTTGGGAAGTCGAATCTTACCGGTCCAAATCGCTACAGTCTGCCATATTGATCTTTTGCTGTTGTCGGTTACGATCAATTCACCTACTTGACTTTACAAGTTTGGAGCAAATATAGTTTATGTTGAAATAAATATTTCCGTTTCTGGATGATGAAACTCGAATCAAACTGACTGAAATCACGTAACGAAGTTGCCGGCGATTCGATCGAAGACGGCACAACTCGAAGATCTCTCAAACGCTTCGCCAATAAAAGCAAGCTGTCTTCGTCAGGGAGAACTACAGCTTAATTTCTATGTCGACATAAATGAGATCAGCAATCTGGAATGCTAAAAGCTGTCAAATTACGTGGATTTTCGAAATATCAGCCTCATGGCCGCCATGTCGTACTCTTTGATGCCGCGCAATCGAAAAGTCACGTGGCTATCGCGAAACGCGCCATCTGAGTGACGTTTGTTTGGCGCGAAAAATCCACGTTCCCAGGGTCCCCTCATTTCCGGTCCTCCCGGCTTTTTCAAAGGGTTATATTTTTTGGCTGTGTACATTTCATTCAGTTTTGTTGCTAGAACGTTGGCCATCGAAAACTATCGAAAACGCCCCTTTTTAGAGAGAATGTGTCGGGGACAGCTGTGGGCAAACATTACGACTTGCATTGCGTTTATCACGAAGGAGAGCCAGCCTCTTTTGATCTTTTTTTTTACACGGGAACTGAACAAAAGACAAATTGAATACGTACCGTAAAAGCTCTATTAAGCCCCCTTCTCTATTAACCCCCCTCTCTAATAAGCCCCTTGTTTGGAAGTCGTTTTTTGTAATAAGCTCCCCCCCCCCCCTCGCTAATAAGCCTCAGCTCCCCCTTTTTGGACACGAGATGTTGTAATTAGTCACTCCTATTCCCTCTTGCGAAATCAACTTCATGTGGCCCAACTGGTTTTTAAACAAATATACACTCAAACACGTAGTACTGTTTGCTGCTCATTGTTAGATATTCACTGTAGTTGTTTGATTTTTGTACAAAAACGAAAACAGGGTGTTTAGGATTTGAAATAAGACCCCCCTCTCTAATTAACCCCCCGTTAATGAGACCTGAAATTAAATACGCCCCCTCCCGGGGGGGGGGGGTTTAATAGAGCTTTTACGGTAAATATCCGTTGTATTTTGTTTGGGCCTAGCTTCTCCATAGTCCCAGAAAGCTCAATCAAGTCTGCTTTGATGCAGTCATTCTTTTATTATAGATCAGAGTCTTTTCCCTGGTCTTTTCCAACAGTCAGCTATTGGTGTGACCGTATTTCCTACTATTTCAGCCCCTATCACAGTTCTGATTTACAAAGAGTTGAAATAAACTTGCACTTGAACTTAACTTGAACACTCTTGATCTGCTAGCTTGACGGTATGACAGAAATATTCAAAAGGTCCAAATCTTTGCTCTAGGGCTGCGGCATGTGGGTCTTAAATTGTATTTTTGTCTGGTTTGCGCGTCTTTGCTCCATGCAAAACCAATGGTGTACCCCATTGTCATCCCACCCGGCTCCCAATATAATTTTTTTCTGACTGACTGCGTGGGAGGATGCGTGGGAGGTCAATAATATTTCATCACGTGACCAAAGAAGCCATCTGCCTTCGTTGTTGTGGGGTACTGGGGCGAATTCAAGGGGCGTTTTTCTCCTCCATAACAGTCGTGTTTTGCAACCACTTTGTGAATAAAAAAACTTGGTAGAGTTTGGCTCAGTCATGGGAAATTGCCACACAGTTGGACCAAATGAAGCCCTGGTTCGTTCAGGTACGACAACTTCTTGTATGATTTTCTCTGTGTCATAAGAATAATGCGTGACTTGTCGATTTGCAATCCATTTGATCAGAAGCGGTGCAATGAACATGAATGAATTCATGTCGTTGTTCACAACTTCTTCAACCCATGGAATCGTGCTTTTAGCATTTTTATACACTTAGCAGGATTACGTGAAAGTCTCTGGGCTGTGCAAAGATTTGCTATTTCCTTCGAGGGCACAAATAGACGAGTGCATTTAATTCCACACACAAGCGGATTTTAATGTCGGCATGTTCCGCATTCTAATCTTTAGTTCTTTACAACACCAGAGTTTGTAGGGTGACAACACAAGCTGAATTTCGTGTTTTCAGGTGGTTGTTGCGGTAGCGATGACAAGAAGACCGTTATAGGTGGATGGGTATGGGCCTGGGCTTTCGTAACAGACGTGCAATCGTGAGTAGAAAATAAGGATAACTTTTATTTTATGTAAAAATGCTCACAATGCATCCTGCAGTCGTCAGTTTCGTATCAAAACAGGTGCCAAGCGACATGCATAACATGAAGCCTTTCTGTGCTTGACCCTATCTTACCTTGTACGGTTCATTGAAAGCCAAGTAATAGTGATGACTTCGCTTTAAAAGAACTGTGTTAATTATATATTAACTGTAAATAGTTAATCGTAAATAAGCTCGAATACCGGCCTTTGTGGTTGTACGTATGCAAAACGCTGGTTGATTATTCCATTGTCCTCGTAGTGTCTTTTGCTGACTTGCGAGTTTTCTGTTTTTCAAACATTTCGCTGTTTGCAGCTGTAGCCAAATGCTGCGGAAAGATCGCGTGAACTTAAAAAATACTTGATGTCAATGTGAGGTAATACTTGGGTAACGTTATGATATTGCACTGGATGAAGATGAGAATAGTTACTTTTGTGTAAATCAGTTCACTATACGGAAATGGAATGCACCATTTGCAGCTTCTAGCAACCATGAAAAGACTTTGAACCCCTTGCACTTGTCACATGGGAAATCTGACAACTGTCCCTTGACATGCAAGTTTATTTCAGTGTTGTTCAGTGCTCCATATTTTTATTTGATAAATTTTGCTTCATCAGGCTGAAACTGGCAGTCATGACGTTAAACCCAAAGTGTGAATCTGTAGAGACAGCCCAGGGAGTGTCTGTCACGGTAACAGGTGTTGCACAAGTTAAAGTCATGACAGAGCCGGAACTGCTCAAGACTGCCTGTGAACAGTTTCTTGGAAAATCAACCAGGGAGATTGAGGGCGTCATTCTTCAGACGCTGGAGGGTCATTTGAGAGCTATTCTCGGTACTTTGTCAGTGGAAGAGATTTATAAAGGTGTGTAACAGAAACAACTCCTTAAGTATCTTACCAAGTACTTTCCGAAAGTGGAAATACACTATTATAACTGCCAACTCTCACTCTTGTGCATTATGTGTGAGTCATGAGGCAACGAAAATCTCACGCATTTGACTTGGAAAAAGTTGGCAGGTATACACTATACATTAAAGATAATCACCTCTTAGGAAGCCTTAGCTTTAGTCAGGTAGCTATCCAGCTGTCCACTGGATGGCCAATTTTAGCAGGGCAAGATTCTGGATGGCCTGTTGTGCAGTGCTCAAACGACCTGAACTTTTGACTTTTCTCTTCTTCAAAGATCGTGAAGCTTTTGCTGCACTGGTGCGAGAAGTCGCTTCACCTGATGTGGGAAGGATGGGAATTGAAATCCTCAGCTTCACAATAAAGGACATTGAAGACCACGTCAGTTACCTTGACTCACTTGGCAAAACTCAGACAGCCAAAGTTAAGAGAGATGCAGACATTGGAGTGGCAGAGTCCAACAGAGATGCTGGAATCAGGGTGAGTATCTTTAACTACATATAAGAGTTTTGTGGCAACCAGTCTACAACAGCCATGTTTTATTTGTCCAAGCTTCTATTGATTAGAAGCAAATGTGAGATAATACTTTACTTAACTGTGTTGCTCCACTGTCAAGTCCATCTTGAATAATTCAAGAGAATGCATTGCCATGATTGGAAGCAATGGAAGGTCGAACTGGTTTGAAAACTTTCGACCAAAACTAAATTAAATAACTGTCTAATATTGCTCCTGGAGTGACAAATTGTTTGTTTTTTAACCAGGAAGCTGAGTGTGAGAAAGAGAAAATGGATGTCGCATACCAAGCCCAGACTAACATTGCAGATTCGTCAAAAGAGTACCAGATGCAGAAGGCTGCATATGACCAGGAAGTTAATGCTAAGAAAGCTGAAGCTGAACTTTCTTATGAATTACAGGTGAATTTTGCATTTTTCACAACCTTCTCTGTATTTCTTGTGCACTATGGCTTGCATAGGTGGATTTCATGCTTTCAAGTTATTCCACAGAATAAGTGCTACAACCTTCGGTCAACCTTACTGACCCTCCTCTTACTTTCTGACAGTAATTTTGGTTACTTTTATTTGTGGAGGCCAAGGCTTTTTATGGCTGTTCATCTTTTATTAAGGGGATTAGTTTCTAAAGAAACTGTGGTGCTGCGTCGGTGGGGGAATGAAACACGAAAATTTGGTTTATCAACGGAGTTGATAATGTAAATTGACCACCATACAGGGATTCAATTAGCTGATGTTTCGAGCGTTAGCCCTTCATTGGAGCGAATCGAGAAATTGTGGGTTGTGTATGGTTTATATACAGAAAATGGAGCTACACTATTGGTGGTAACATGAAAAACAGGAATAAATTAATTGAATGAAAAGCGCTTGTTGATACCGTGGGGATTAAGAGTGCCAATCTGAAAGATCAGTTTTTCTCGAGATTTTTACGGCTTTCCCTGGTACCTTGATGTAGGGAAAGGCCGGAGATCGACATGTGTTGTTTGGAATGGTTAGGGAGATTAAAATGCCGAGCGACAGGTTTGGATGCGTCTTTGATGTTGAGAAAGATGACAAAGACGCATCCAAACCTGTCGCTCGGCATTTTAATCTCCCTAACCATTCCAAACAACACATGTCGATCTCCGGCCTTTCCCTACATCAAGGTACCATGGAAAGCCGTAAAAATCTCAAGCAAAAACTGATCTTTCAAATTGGCACTCTTAATCTCCACGGTATCAACAAGCGCTTTTCATTCAATTAATTTATTCCTGTTTTTCACGTTACCATGTTACCACCAATAGTGTAGCTCCATTTTCTGTATATAAACCATACACAACCCACAATTCCTTGATTCGCTCCGACGAAGGGCTAACGCTCGAAACGTCATCTTTTATTAGACATGTTTGGGCATTAAATTTTTCTCACAGCATGACGTTTTCTTACCAACTAATTCTCTGGGCCTCCCAATCAAAATTTGAGCTTTCTGCTTGTTGAACAATTGAACACTTAATGTAAGTGACTAATTTTGTTGTGTTTTTTAAGGCTGCAAAAGAGAAGCAGAAGATCAGGTCAGAAGAAATCCAAATTGAAGTTGTAGAGAGAAAGAAGCAAATTGAAGTTCAAGAGAAGGAAGTCACCAGAAAAGACAGGGAGTTGATAGCTACAGTTCGCAGACCAGCAGAGGCTGAGAGCTACAGGGTTGAAACTATCGCGCAAGGCAAAAGGTTTGTTTGTTAAGCTGTTTGAGCATCGCAAAATTTGTAGTGGTAACTGTTTTGGTAATGAATCACTACAAGCTGCGTCTTACACAATTCTGCAATATATCTCACAATTTTCTTAATTTTCACATGGTCTGGCAACATAACCCCTGCCTCTCATGCTTTTAATAAGGAAGCACTTTTTGTGTTTCTATCCTGGTGAGATCAAACCCCAGAGAATCACTTATGTCCAGAAATGAATGTAACTCTGAATCTGGGTACTTCATGTTAACTAAATGATGGTGACATACTTGTTTATGGTTATGACTGAGTAGTGAAATGTCTGCATTCACTTTTGTACCTAGAACACAGACGGTGTTTAAGGCTCAGGCAGATGCAGAAAAGATCAAGGTAAGAACACGTTTCCAAATTGTGCATTATTATATGTATTGTCTTACTTTAAATTACAATTATGAACAATTTAACATTATTCCTGTTTAAGTTGCTTGTTTAAACATGAATGTAGTCCTTATTGTACTTCTTCAAAATGCATTAATAGATGACAGGTTCATCTGAAGCCACTGCCATTGAAGCTATTGGAAAAGCAGAGGCTGAACGCATGAGACAGAAGGCTGCAGCTTACAAGATGTACGGAGATGCTGCCATGACCGCCTTAGTGCTGGAAGCCTTGCCAAAGGTATATTTTTCTTCACATTTCCAGAAAGGAAAATGTTCACCAGCTCTGAGGATGACACTAAGTAATTTTAACACAAGTCTAGTAGCACTTTCAATCCACCTGTTACCCTTGTAATCCAGTGTGGTACCATTTGTGTAATTGTATAGGACAGAGATCACATAAAGAGACAGTGTGCATGTGTGATCAGACTCCATTAGAAACAATATTTGAGGTAGAAATTGGAACCCTTTTAGGCATAGTCCTGTGCAGTATTGTATGTAAACCATTGGCTTTATTTTCCAGAAATTGTTTATTAACAAGAAATTGTCTCACCACATTGAGTATAAACTAGAGAAATTCTCCTGTGATTATTGCATTATTCATTATCAAACTCAGGGCTGGTAATCATGTTACACCTGTTAATACAGAGCTTTGTCTGTTATAGCAACAGCTAGAATTATATGTTTAAAATCTATCGTAATACATAACAAGGAGTTTCCTGTTTATTGGTCCACAGGTAGCAGCAGAAGTTGCTGCTCCTCTTGCCAAGACAGATCAGATTGTAATTGTCGGTGACCAGTCCTCAAATGTCACTGGTGAAGTTTCAAAACTTGTCAGTCAACTTCCTCCTGCTGTGCAGGCCCTTACTGGAGTTGATTTGAGTGGGGTAAGCATTAAGTTGTAAGCCATGGTGTGATCATAGATTATTAAATTAATATAAACTTTGAACTGTTATTATTTGTCACTTACACAGTGTTATCATAACTTTTTAAAGTAGAAGTTGCGCATCGTGCTGAGTAGTAGTTGCAAAGCCTGAATGGCGCTGCGCTGCTCCCCTATGGGGCCCCCGGGGGATGCTTCCCAGAAAAATAATTCTCTTGGAGATGCATTTTCCAGTAGTCACATTTTTCCATGTAAATACTACATGTATTTCAATTGAAGAGATGAGAATGTCTGTCTAGGTTTGACTTTTATGTTTGTCTCTTAGTGTATGTGACCCATTAGTTATATGCGAAAGCGACACATCCCTGTATCTTAAAAAAAATCTCTCAGAAGTGATGGTCATTGAAGCAATCAAACATCCAGCAGGGTGTTACAAACTGGTGATTTTTCATGACAATCTAGCATCCACGAGTACATAAGATTCACTGCTAAGGGATTCTGGTACTTTTAACCCTTCGACTCCCAGGAGTGATCAGTGTATAAATTTGCCTTACATGTGTAATACATGTACAGTAGTAGACTGGTGATGAGAATTTCTAAATTATCTATTAAGAGATGTTGTCTTGATATACTTTTAGACCACATTCTCGGAAATAGCCTACAAAGAAATGTATGATCTTCAGATAGGGGAATTGACTTTTAGATCTTGGGATTGAAAGGGTTAAAAACCATGGGTGATTTGAATGCAAGTCCTTCTTTTTCTCCAGTTTTGGAACAGTTGAAGCTGAAAATGAAGATGTGGGAAGTAAAATATAATATTTTGTTATTTTCAGGTGATTGGCAAAATACCTGGTGCAAAGTGAGAAATTTCTTGGAGGATATGTCGCTTGTTTTAGAATGTAGTGTAATCAAGTTCATGTATATGTAAAGTATTCTGGGTAGTCATCTACAAGGTTTTATTTGTAACTTTTCTACGAAAATTTCCTAGAAGCCAGCTTTGGTGGGAAAATTCTTTCATGACAAGTTGCTATAAACTGGTGCTTTTACATATTCAGATTAATTTACACGCATATAGCTTACAAAAAATCTTGCTGATAGAGTAACAATTTCCATTGTTTTTCAAACTTCATTGTATTGTAAATCAAGAAACGTATTCATTCACCCAGGACCCACAAGTCAGTGGCGAGCAGAGTGGGGTAAGATCTGGTTTGAAAGAAGAAAGACTGTTTAAATAGCCATGTAGTTGGCATTTCAGCCCAAACTGTTATTGCTCTGCTCAGTTCTGATTTTTTCATATATGATTCAATTCATATATCATTCACACTTTGTGGCTGTTGTTAGAGGTTTTTGGAGTATAACTAGGTAATCTTCATGTCATCCTCTGGATGGAGTTGCTATCAAGGTTCCTTTGACTGGGTTTTACTGACCCAGGGTAAATCTACTCGGATTAAATTATATCCAATGTGCACTGCTTGAAAAAAGTGAAACTTCATACACTTTAGTATGGCTTTGTCAATGTAGCTTTGTAATAAGGTAGTCATTTCTTGTATTAGAACATCAAAGAAAGAACCCACAAGTCTGTTTAAGTGCTTTAAGTAATGCAATCACTTCTTCCTATTGTTGGGAGCTAACATGAAATCTCCTGTAGTGAAAAGCTTGTTTTTGGTCTTTTTTTTTTAAAGACTGTTGACAGTCCCCTACAGACCTTTGTGATAGCCAAATGCCAGTACTGTCTTCGTAGAGCTACCATCTTGAGCAACATGGCACATGAACTCCTTGGAGAGGTCAAACTAATAATGTGGTAGAGATTTCTCAACTGTAGCCTGTTAGGTACTCTTGGGTGTTCTGGTGCTCTCCCCCCTCCCCCTCCACCCTTGCGTAATTAGGGACTGTCAACAGTATTTTGTTTATGAACCCCTTCTTACTAACATCTCCAGAATGCGAACAATTTGTCAAACCCTGCTTCTTTGGACCCCAAGGGTCTAAATTTTCATACATTCTCTGATGTCCTGCAAAGATTGGACAGCTTTACTCCAATGCTCTTTGTTGTTGATGTCCACAACAGAGGTTTCCCTTTGTGTAAAATTTGAATATTAGATTACTTGAAGTGCTTTTTTTGTGTGAAATTTTTTCGTGCACACAGCTCTAGGTTTCGCAGTCATTATTTTTATTAGTTGTAATCATTATCATAATACACAATGTACATGTTTTTACTTGATTTGAAAACAAGAATGAATGGATTTTAGAGAAACATGGCAGTTAACCTGGTATGAAAATTTTCAAAGCAAGGCAATTAAATTCCAACATATACATGAAAGCTATTCCTTCACAGCAGAGTTTTGAATACTATTTTTGGCTGAACAGCTAACCAGTTTGCCATCAGTTTTTTTTGTTTTTATTAATACCTTGCAGTGTAATGTTATGCTGCTTATTATGGACATTAAAGATAAAAATTAATGCAAGGAGCCTGCTAGGATTGGAATAATTGTCAGAAATGCTCCTGCTTTGAAACTGCTTTTTAGACAAGGTCAGGTTGAAATAAATATATTTGACGCGATAAATAATATCCAACAGCACTATTTAATCTCATTAGTCAGTTTCATTGACCCATGGCACTGTAACCAAGTATTTTGGATGTCAAATAAAATGTATTGACAATTCTATCCAGTTTGTTCATTTATATTTATCTGGTTTGATTCAATTTTTATGTAGGGTTAAATATCTTTAAAGGAATAACCCTCAAGATCACCACCCTCACTAATCAAAGCAGCTATGAGCCACTAAGCTCGTAAAGTGAATAATAAACCACTTGCATGTATATAGTTTTGATCCCTTCATTCTCCTTTGGGCATTTCATGCATGTGACCTGCTCCAGGACCTCAACACTACAAGAGATATTTCCTGTTTTTTTTGTTTTTTTTTTTGTTTTGTGTGTGTGTGTGTGTTTTCTAACCAAATATAATATGCACTGATAGCAGATTATGAGTAGAAACCCAACTAAAACATCAATCCAAGGTACTTTAAAAAAACAGATGAAATAATATAAAACTTTTTATTTAAATTTGTTAATTCTGTCTTTGGAGAAACTCTTGGCTAATTTTACTATTATTACCAGTAAATTTAAATAAATATTGTCACTCAAAGCTTGTGTATTTGCTACAGACATTACCAGTACACTAAAAGTTGGTTTCCAATAAATATGTTAAGGTAAAAAGTTTTTTTTAAATTTCTAGTGTAACCTACAAATATATTTTTAAAATGTAGCAACAAACTGTACTCGCATATTACAAAATATATATTCACATATCTTACAGTGCAAAATTAACTTAAAGCTCATTTACAAGTATCTTACATCTAATTTCTACTGCCTTGATATTAATGCACAATCTGCTGTAATGATTTAATGTACAAGGCTAGTCTGTGAAGCTGTTGGTTCATAAAATAAATACAACAATATAGTTATTGTGGTTTAATTTTATACTTTGTTCAAATTTTTTCTCCCTTTGTTTCAAACTAATTATCATACATTACCATACATTACCATACCCAGAAACAAAGAGAGAAAAAAAAAAAAAAACCAAGGATAAATTGAACCACAACATAGTGGGTGTACGAGAATTCAAGCTGCATGTAGCCTGCTGGCAGTGCACTTATTTTCAAGAGAATTCCCTCACTGTGTGACAGGGCTCAAAGTTTACGACCAGCTGGTCGCACATGCGACTACATTTTTTATCGTGCGCCTAAAAAATCATTTGTGATTACACTTGCGCACCAAAAACACACGAGTTCAGTGTGACTGAGCTCATTGCTTCTTACCTGGGCATCCTCATGTACTCTGACTGGTTAGACATGAAAAGGAAGCTTGAAATAATGAATTCAAATAAAAATGTAGGTACAGTGTATGACACAATTAGGCTCCAATTAATAAAGCTACATCAGTTCCCTTGCATCAGTGTGTGTTTTACTTATCCTTTTCTCTGAACAACATTTCCATTCAATCCCATACTCTTTTTGGTTTTGTAAAGACTCCGCTGACATGTGCAAGAGAAGTCCACCTTACAGAGCACCTGCGTGCTTCTCATACTCTTTTCGGTTTTGTAAAGACTCCACTGACATCTGCAAGAGAAGTCCACCTTCAAGAACACATGCTTGCTTCTCGCTGACAATCGAGTTTGCCGATGTCAACTTAAAAGAACTCTTAACTTATAAACCACACAATTAGCTTGTAACATAATAGCTGTCTAACTTCCAGCTCTCCTAGTAATTAATCACAAGAAACACATCTAGATGCTCTTTCTGGCATGACAAGATTGCTTTCTCCACCTTTGACACTGTGTGAAGAAGCGTCCACTTCAGCATGTCAACTAGATTGCAAGGAATCTTCCCAATTCACATCAATTACCGGTGTTGACTGCTGTGCTTAAGTCGTGTTGAACTCAATTCATAAATTAACATTTTGGATTTGCTTTGTACAATGGCTGGTAAGTGTTTTGATTATGGCAACTGACGATTTTGCGTGCAAGATTGCACAACAGCTTTTTATTCGACAGAATTAATTTCGGCGTCTGAAACCATTAAACTGACAGTGTGTATTGTCTTAGTTATTCATGTTAAATTAAAAAGAAATGGAATGTGGAATTTTTCCGTCATCTTGAACGTAACACAAAGTGTAATACTTATTGAGATTGCGGAGAAGGTTGATTAAAAAAAACATAACAGTGTTATATATTGTTTTCTTCAACGTACAGTAAGAGCCTGAAAGGAACAAACACTGGATTGAAATAAAAGATAACATACTGATAAATGATTACTTAATATACAATGTTTGAAGCTTTTTGGTACTATCAGTATTTTAAGCTGTGCTCCTAACATTTTTGGTTGTGCGCCTAAATTTTTGACAGTGCGCCTAGAAATTTACCCCTGGTAGCATAAGTGCTCCCAAAGCCAAAAGTAAATTTTGAGCCCTGTGTGAGGGAAGCAAAGCATCGCAAGGGAAAAAAACAGTCAGTCTTTCTCCTTCAATTGACTAATTTTTTTTTTTTTTTTTTTTTTAACAATTTTTATTTGCTTTACATGACACCATATTTAACAATACTACATATACAGATTACTTACAGTAATTGCATTACAATAATTACAATTACCTACAAACTCACACATACACACACACACACACACACACACACACACACACACACAAGCGTGCATACAAACTAGAAATAAGACAGTATTGCTTACGTGTTGTTTACCCGAAAGTAACATATCGCGTATATTAATTGCTACAGGCATCGCTACAAAGGGAAAACTAACTGCTAGAATGTGCTTACGCGAGACTTAAGCTATTAATATATTTTCTCCATTTAAGAATATGACTAGGCTCTTTGTTGTTCAATTTAGCAATCTGTGATTCTAATTGATAGACGTAGGTTAGCTTGGTACAGAACACCCTCAAGGATGGTCGAACAGTATTTCTACGACAGTCATAAATATATTGTTTAGCTGTAATTAATAACTGATTGAGTATTAAAAAGTCATCTTCCCTATCCCAAATTCCAAAAAGCTTATCCGTTTGAGAGAGTTCTTCTAAGATTATACCCATATTTTTACACCAACAAATAAACTCCAGCCAGAAACTCTGGGTAAAAGAACATGAAATAAATAAATGCTCAAGGGACTCGCTCTCTGCATGACAGAATGAACATAAAGGTGAGGCTATTAAACCAATTTTATGAAGAAAGGAATTCGTTGTCAATTGACTAATTTGGCCTCAAGGATATAATATTATAGAAAATCCTGCTGTTGCTATTCTACAGTGCATGATAGTTTTCCTTCTAACGAAGTCTTCACCCTGTAAGTAATGATTACACTTGGTGCATGGTTGAATGTGTGAGGAAGAGAGCAGGAATGTACTTATTTATTCCTAACATGACTTCTAAGGCCATTAAGACTTACTTAAAAGCAACTTCACTGTTGGACCTGCTTGAGTGCATGTTAAAACTGTCAATATATATCAACAAAGCTGTATCCAACTAGCTGAATAAATGAATTCATGTTGAAGGGCGGTTGTGATCTGTTATCTTGGATAGGCCAGTTGCTGTTGCTGAAATAGTTGTTGTTGCATTTGGAGCTGCTGTAGTTGCTGTATCTGTCTCTGAAGTTCTAGTTGTTGTTGTTGTTGATGCTGTGCAGCCTGACCTCCTGACAGGTCAATTGTAAAGCAAAGACAGTTGATAGAATCACACTCT
Organism: Pachyseris speciosa; assembly: GCA_016490735.1. Taxonomy (NCBI): domain Eukaryota; kingdom Metazoa; phylum Cnidaria; class Anthozoa; order Scleractinia; family Pachyseridae; genus Pachyseris; species Pachyseris speciosa. The sequence continues at coordinate 628,869 of JAEMWC010000096.1, forward strand.
GGAGTTGAACAGTTACAAGCACAGTTACAATCACCCAGCTGAAAAAAAAGTGCACACAATGTCAGCTGTTGATTCAGTGCTGTTAAAATTCCAGTTTCTCATTCACCAACACCTACGACTTGTCTGTGAACACTCATCTTTGATCTGATGAAATTCAACACAGTTGTTTGCATATTGTGAAACTGAATAGTTAATGCTCTGTCTCTGTCTGTGAAAATACATTTTGCTGTTTATCTCGTGTGAAAATACTTCTTGCTGATGTTTACCTTGCATGAAAATACTTTTTGCTGATGTTTGCAAGCCTCAATAGAAGCAAAATAACCGAGGTGATCGCCGCAAAGTGACTTATGTGTTAATATTCGCCAGCATGTTTACCTGTTTACAAACACCACACGATGACAAAATTATGCATTTTCGCTTTCAATACACCTTATTCCAAAATGGCTGCCAATTTATTATTCTTTTGTCTGCATGTTAATTAGCCCTCTTTGCCTCGCCAGCATGTACAAAATACAAAACAATTTTGAAGTGAAAATGAGGCAAAGAGGGCTAATTAACATGGAAACAAAAGAATAATAAATTGGCCGCCATTTTGGAATAAGGTGTATATTTGCCATACGTGTCAACTTTTTGTTGCATTGTATCTAGGATACTCATCGGAAACAGACGGACTTTTCATCATGCTGGTTTCCCCATCTTAAATGATTTCTCTGTAATGTTTCCGAAATGAAAATAATCTACCACATGCATAGTCCAAGCAGATTTAATCCTGTCACCCATGGGAACTTTTCACTGACACAGTGCCCTCTGTGGCCGCAATGAATTGTGGGTAAACTACAGCCTCAAAACATGGACAACACTCTCCAAACATCAGAGATTTTGAGCCTGTAAATCCAAAACCAGCTCTCGTTTTCCAAACTATTAGCATGACAACCGTGGACAGACAGACCGAGACTAGCAAAGGTGTGCCACTTTTTAGATGAGAGTTGCTTGCCTGGTGACTTTTTGTTCCCGCCTCGCCCCCATAATCTGTACTCCAAAACAGAGAGATTTCATGATTTGGAAAGCGAAGAGAAAACTTCTCTGGATTCAGTCTTTCAGAAAAGCTAGTGGCTTATGTGTATCCAGACTTAATTATGTCTTTCAACCACCAGGCGAGCAGGCAAACACTCAGGCATAATGCGATTAAATGGAACTCAGTACCGATCAAACTGACCTCAACTGTGTAAGTTTCGTATCAGTGAATCGATATTTTAACTGCCAAACTTGTAGTCTACGTCACATTATCAAAAAACAAGTCCCTGTCAATCATTTCATGTCCAGTTTCAGTAATCCAAGCAGGAAAACTGTGCTAAGTGACTTGTTGAATACGTTTTTTGGCCTGTGTTTTCCCAAAAACTCAGTGCAAAAAAGCAAAAAAAGTATAGGGCAATGTTTTTCTATTGTATCAAAGGCCATATGCAAAAATTCAGCTCATTTGGACGACATCAGAAACACCACCAAAATCATCACTTACGCCCTTCTTCCACTGAGCCCTTCAATTATTGGATGACGTTGAGCAAATATTTTGATTTGTCAGTGGCGAGCAGGTCAATTATTTGCCAAAGTCGAAGGCCAAGGCAAACAACTGGTCTGCGAGACACTGGCAAATCACGATATTTTGCAAAAACTGAGTTCAATAATAGTTGAGATTGTTTTTCATTATTATTCTTGGGAAGCGTGAAACAATCTGCCATTTTTCACTGAATTTTAAGAGCATGGACGCGTGGACACAACTATGCATGAGTTGCAGAATATTATTTGCAGCAAAATCACAGTTGGACTGTAATGCACATCAGCAGACCATTATTTGTAGGCAGTTATTTGTAGGTCACGTGGGTAGGCTCTGGGCCAATGAAAAGGAAGGAAAATAAGTACCATGATTATTATTCCCTTCCATGATGATTACCCCACCCTAAAGATGCCTTTTGCATGAAATTGTACAAGCTCAGAGCATAAATGGGAAATTTTGCTGTGCAGTATATATCCTAAGAAACAGTGTGGTTTCTGTGGGCAAATGATATCAGTGAGCATGGATCACAAATTAAAGAAAAAAAGCAGATGAATCAGATTTTCAAGAGTAAGTCCACTAAATAGTATGGATTCAATAGATAGCGTACAGGGCTGAGTTGTTCGAAGCATGGTTAGCACTAACCATTGGTTAAGATGTATTAAAACCTATAGGTAGCCATGGTATTTAACCTGCAGGGTTAGCGCTAACCATGCTTCAAGCAACTGGGCCCAGGATGCTAGTAGCTCCAAGCTACATTGTACAACATAATACAAAAGAAATGAAAAGCATGCATTCATCAAGCTATGCCATACCCCACATTCAGGTCCTTTGCAGTCCTGGCACATAGCACCTCCTGGCTCAGCATTCATACAACAACAGAATGTATCATCACAACGCTTGCAAAAAGAAAACATATTCTACTTCAGGTACTGGTTGATTCTAACAAGAACACAGCACCCACAAACAAAGCTATAAATCAAGGTCACTGAATAGTTATAGTTCCAACCCTTTCAATAACTTTTGAAGTGGGGGGGGGGGGGGGGGGGTAACTAAAAAAACTGCCAGTGGCCTAGGTATTTTTTCCAGTGTCACTACTTAAGAGAAGACTGGTGAATTTGGGCTAATAGAGTATTTGTTAAAAAGACAGACTTCCATCGCTGAAGATCAGCGCTTATTGATAGGACAGAGTTCATTCATTTCACACACCTGTTTTGAAGGACAAACAGAATCCAAGCATGACTTTTTGCTTGGCATAGCGCAATCACACATTTCTGCCATGGGTACAAAACAAGCACAGAGAGAACACCTCTGTGTGTCATCCTCATTTCCGCAACATGATACGCAGAAAAACTCTGATACCCAAGTCGGACAAATGCTTACTCCCTGAGACTGCCAACAAAGCAAAACATAAGACAGTCATCATATGAATTGGTTAAGGGTCAGAAAGAAGTCAAGTCATGTAAATAATTTGTTTGAAGAAAATGTTGTTTTGTTTGGCCTTAACAAAGAATATACCATTTAGTAGCAATTCTGATTGGTCGAGAGTAGTGAAATTAATCCCAAATCGTACTACATAAGAGCATGGCAAAAGCACACATGGGTGAAATTGGTTTGAAAGACACATATATCCTGAATTTGTGATTTGGTGGAATGAGTTTTTCTGTCATTTTGTTGACCGTATTGTAAATTAGAAATCACACAACCTAGTACAATTTGTTTTTTTTTATATGCTGTAAGTAGAAATATCACAACTTTCTCGTACAGTTCTTGATTAGTAAGTACTCATAATTTTGAAAGTTGTTCAATTGCAAAACTTTTTCAAGATCTTCAAAATCACTTGAACATGTTAAACAAATTGTACTCAAGCTTGTGTGATTTCCTAAACAAATCATAAACAACTGCCTTCAAAAGGTCTTTAGTTAATGTTGTTATGGTCATCATACATACATACATTACTTTATTTACCCTCGGATTTTAGAGTAGCTTGTGCAGCTAATATCTCCAAGCATTTAACCATCAAATGAGAGATAGACCACCACACCGGGAACTATGTTCCCTACTATTTTTTGAACAGTGTTTGGGTGTGTCAAGCAACAGAAAGACCAACCAACCTTCAAGCACTGCCTGATGATGAGAAAAATGACAACTAGTACAAGGTAACCTCCAACGCCTATCATCACAATAGCAGCTGTTGGCAAACCCTCATTATCACTGTTCTGGGTGGGATCTGGAGTGGGCTGTAAGGCAGTAGAGATTTGAAGTAAACATTCCCATCCTATGCCTCTAAACCAGGGCTAGATAGCCTCCTTTGCAGTTGTTATTAGGGTCGTCACGGAATGCCAGGCCATTAGAAGGAGTGTTGCATGATGACCCTAATAACAGCTCTGAAGGAGACTAAGGTAGACACAAACTCCCTTACATTTTTAGTTAGTTTACCACACCCCACAAACTTTTAGGCAAATTGCATGTGTCTCAGTCTCAAACTGTTTTCTGTAGTTCCGTGTCTCCATGTTTCAATTTCTTTCTCAGGCTCTCAGGGAAAAAGGTGGTCTCACTGTCTCCCACAGATTTATCACTCATCACTCCTAGTACTGGAAAACTCTCCTAAAAAATGGTATTTGTAGCAAATGTAGAAACATTTTAGTTCCCTTGGGTGAAAACTGTATCTGGTCATTTCATTCCATGAGTGTTTCATCACAAGTCATTTTGTTCTAAGTCAAAATTACTTGCAGCAGATAAGCAATTTATCCCTCTCCCCAATCTTCTCACACATGCTCGTGTCCGATCATAATAATAATTGACTATTGCATGGACGGAAACAACTTTTTATGGAATGAACCAACAACTGAATATTCCATTATTCAAAACTAAAACAGGACAGTGATCCAGTAATTCTTATAGAATTGTTAATATATGGAACAATTTACCATCCAAAATCAAGCTTAGCCAATGTCTATTCCATCATTTCATCCTTCTAGTTAGTTTAATTACTTATATTATTATCTTTTTATTATTTATCCTTTATTTTGTTAGTTATTATTGTTATTGTCACTGAAAAGCCCCCATGAGGAGTTGTCAATAACGCATTGTATTGTATTGTATTTTACTTTGACTTGGAACGAAAAGACAATGGAACAAAACGACTGAAAACCATGAAAACTCGAGCAACTAAAATGCCTGTATGAAGGGCAAGACTTATGTGACCTTAAATTGGATACAATCAGTACCATCTCCTATTTCTGACATATATACAAAGAAATGCAGGTTCATAGTAATTAAACCTGAGAAATTTAATATGCAGAAAGAGATGCAGATACAAGAGTCCTCTCCCACTATATAATGAGTCGACAAAAATTATAACTACTTGAGTGCATCATTTACCGAGCTTAGTGATACAATAAACTGATGTTTCACCAAACACAACTAATGTCTATTTTCCGTAAAAAAGTAAATAACTCGGACGGTTAGAAAACGTAGGGTCATATGCCAGTGGTTTGTTACTACTGTTACCTTATTTTGGAAATGTAATCTATTACTTTTAAAAGCTTAATAAACTGTAGAAACTAGGAAACTGGTAGGATTATTTAAGCTTACTTACGAGTTGTGTTGGAGCCATAATGGACCTCTTTGTTTTCAAGCTTTGATTAAGTACTGTTCTTAGGTGTTAAAAGAATCATTCTCTGAAATGAACTGTCCGTAGACCACAGCTGATTTGCTTTCCACAAATTCTCCAAACAATCTGCCAAACTCTGCACAGTTTCACGACCGCATATTCTTGCGAGCGTTTTGAGGGGTTTTGTCCAACCGATAGACTAACGTCCACTGAAATCACCAGAACAGTCGTCAATTATTATTTCTATGGAATTAAAAAGCTTGAAGCAGGATGAAAACCACACTCGAGATAAACAAAAACTAGAAAGTATTCTCAATACGCGCTATTAGGTCCCAGCTCTTCATCGCCTTTGTACTCGAAGCCTCGTTTCCGCGCGTTCAACGCGTATTAGCGTGGTACCTCCTCTGATCTGATCCCCTACTGATCCCCTACTGATCCCCTCCAAAATTCACTGAAAAAAGTAAAACAACAGAATAAAACATGAATTTCGGCAGAATCAAGTTCATGGGTAAATTCTGGCTCACCTCAAATTTCAAAGATGGCGGAAACTTGGCCTTAAATTCCACCTTTATTCAAAAATTTCAAGGCCTGCAAAGGGGGTACCATCACGCAAGACGTTTAACTCCTGACGGAGGACCTACTTTCTGACTCGTTTCACAGCGATTACAAGTATCCCGGTTCTCTTCTCCGATAAACGAACACAAAATAAATTGAAGGATCATCAAGTATGTTATCCGTTTCCACGAAAAAACCACCACCACAACAACAAAGACTAGCCTCCTTCGCAGACATCTTTGGGCTCGTCACGCGTTCCTTCCCCACGAACGTCTGCTGAACAGAACTGTCACTTCCGTTCGCGGCGGTTAGCCAATCATAGTCCGTTTTCCAATTTTTTGAAAGCAGGACTTCGAGCCCGGGATTATTTTCACAGACGATGCACGTGAATCGGTTGTCGATTTCCATTCTTACGCAGCTCGTTATTGGTTTCTTCAAAACAAAGGCTAACCGCCAGCGAACGGAAGTGGCAGTTCAGTTCAGCAGACGTTCGTGTGGAAGGAACGCGTGACGAGCCCAAAGCCGTCTGAGAAGGAGGCTACAACAAAGACAGACTCTTTCCATCCCCAGGCCCCGCCGAATTTTCTTCGCTGGTTCTCACGCGCTCGCCCCAAATATCTGAGAGCCTGGAAAAGGCTACATGGAAATTGGCCTCATGGCGGCCTCATGATTTTCAAGGGGCCGAAAAAGGCCACACCAATGCATCTTATACTATGTTATTCATATTATGTGATCTCCATAACTGATGCAAAGTATCACAAGTATTTCAAAGGCTGACCTGGTGTGGAAATTAATGTACAAATAAATCATTTATACCGTGGCTTTATTTTCTGTCGTCTTTCTAAAGTCTCACAATAAATAACCTACAAATTGCATACTGGAAGAATTTCTCCCGCTGTACAATCATACATTAAATCTGAATAAAATCACAGTTGATTCAGCTGTGACTTTTCTCGCCCTCTCTGATCAGCTGTCTGATCATAGTTCACACCTGATATTTACATTCATGTGATAACGAAATCTGAATGACATGAAGTGGATTTACTACAGTCAATCTACGTCATGCGTGACCAGGAACCGCCATTGGCTGAATTGCATCTTGAAGATTTCTCTCGAAATAAATAAAACAACTAACAGTTTTTAATACTTTACGCTATAGTGTAAAAATCAAATTCATAGCTTTATACCGTCAATAAATTAGGGAAATTTCTACGGGAAACTTTTGTTTGGTATGTTCCGATTCGGAAGTTTTTCTACATGCGTTCTCACGGTTTGATCGAAAACTAAAAGAACCATTTTGTATCGGCAGGAGATCAAACAAATTCCAAGCTTGCCAAATAGGCACGAAAATTTGGTCAATTTACATTATCAACTCCGCTGATAAACCAAATTTCACTTCCCCATCGACGCAGCAGCACAGTTTCTTTAGAAAGTAACCCCCTTTTACCAAACAGGTAGATGGTCACTGAGTTCAGTATGATTTGCTGCCGACTTTGGACTTAGTTGAGAATTTGTACATAACAATCCATCAATGAACATTGTTTTCGAAAAGCTAAAATACTTACAGTATATACAAATAAATAACGTTTCATTAGAATAGCGCACAATAAATAGCTGATACAGTTACACCCATGATAAAAATTTATGGTTCGGTTATTTGCAAACAACGATCCTCATGAAATCGCCCATCAAACGTCTTTTCAGTCAGCAACGGTGGAAATCTCTACGTTGTAGAAAATCTTTTTATTTCTGGTCCAGCTGTAAGAATTATCAAAACGCAGAATATCTGCCAAGGAAAACCAACGTTTGATTAATATGAGTGAGGTATATTAGCTGAGTTATAGAGAAATACATTCAGCAACCAGATTTTGAAGAAAACCAAGCATGTAACGTACAGTAGAATCCCGGTAACTCGAACTCTGGAGGGAAACAAAAAACTGTTCGAGTTAGCTGGGTTTCGAGTTATCGGGGTCGATTAAAATATTCAATCTTCCAGGTTAATAGTTATAGTTTATTGATTTTCACCACTTCTGTATACAATACAGTGCAAATTAAACTTACTTTACGAGAAACTAATACATTTTGTAATAACTGTAACGATTATGCATTCTTACGACAATGCAATACTGTGAATGTAACTTAGTTTATTTAATACACTCAATTTAATTAAAATCAAATTGCTCCAGTCTTTGTTCTAGTGTTAGAATTCGATCACACGATAAGAAAAGCTAATGGGATATCTCAATGGGCATCCGTGGCGAGTTATAAGAACCAGAAATTCGAGTTATCGGGGTAAATTTTGATCAAGGGAAACGAAATTTAGTTCGAGTTAGTGGGGTTTTCGAGTTATCCGAGTTCGAGTTAACCGAGTAAAAATGACTGAAAAGTTGGGTCAAATCCAAGGGAATTGAGACTCAGTTCGAGTAAGCGGGGGAGTTCGAGTTATCCGAGTTCGAGTTACCGGGGTTCTACTTTACAAGGGTGCAAGCTTTGAGAAATTCCGAGTCAAATTTATTTTCTCAAGAAACAACAGCAACCGGGATTTCTATTGGGGAGAGACTACAACTAAGAGACCTCAAAACATACCATTTTTGAATGAGAATACTTAAGTCTTAAGCTCTGTAAAATGCACGATTATCAGTGGTATCATTACAAGGCCGTAGATCCTGATAAACATTGGACTCACAAATTCCTGGTTTCTCACAGAGAATAGATCCTTCTTCAGTGATCATATGGCAATTTCGCCTTTCCGTAGGAATCTGTAAGGAAAGTGATCGAACTTTAAGGCAGGACTGACTAAAAAACGTTCACAAATAAGAACAAATTGGATAACAAAGAAAATGAAAAGAGTAACAAAAAGACACTGAATTCCTACGACCACACATCACACAGTATCCAATGAGAAAAACAACAGTACATACACACGCTAAGGATCCTTATGGTGACGACCAGTCTGGCAGAATGAAATTTTATTTTCTTTATTTTCCGCCAATCACAGCAAACCCAAAATTAATGATATCAGTATAAAAATCCATGACTCGACTTTTGCGTGTTTTACCGTGCTTTAACGCGCGTTTCTTTCTTTCTTTTTTTTTGCCAAAGGTGAAAGGCGAAGTTACATACGGTCCGCGAGCGATGCACACGGTCAAAGTTTGATCCGCTTTCTATCGCATGAGTCACTGGAAATATTTCGACCCCTCCCCGATGGGATGCGCATCCATGACAGGGTTACTCCCAACGCTTTGCAAGGTTTTCCCGAGTGCTAATAAAGTCTGTACTGTGCTGTAGCTGGTTTTACAGGAAAGACAATTTGGAGTTACTGCAAGTCTCTTGGCCACCGAAACTACACAACAGCGCAAAGAACTGAAACCCTCCTAGTTCTAACCCCGAATCAAACGTCCGAGGAGCTAAATGCCGCACAAGCTCATCGACTTTATTTCACCAAAGTAAAGGCGGAACTAGGGTGGAGGGGGACAGGGGACCTGACCACCGTCCTCCCCCTCCCTCCCCACTTTATTCCAAAGATGTTAAGAAGTGTAGGGGTGAATTTTTTCCGAAATGTTTTCACTTCATCTCCTAAGTCGCCATCTGATATGAAGTCAGTTCTGGATATGCCACAACTTATCAAAAGGAAAATTAAAATTCACACTCACCATTTCTTCCACGTCTTTCGAATTTTTCTTTTCTTTCTCGGAGAAGAAAACACCAAACCCAATGTCATGGTCAAGAGATCTATACTGCCAACTGTGTAAAAGTACAAATGCACCTCACTGTGGGTGTGAGTGAATCCATCAGAACATGTGTGTGATATGCCAAAATTCGTTCTCAGTTTTCATCTCCCCGAGTTGGGTGGAAAGCTCAATCATTTTTTCTTAAGGCTTTAGTTTCCCAACTGCGACGATCGTCCATTTATCGATTTCGTTTCTCTAACATATAATAGTCATGCATGTATTCATTCCCCAAAAGTAAATATAACAGCCAAATGGCTGTGGTAGTATTTTTGTAACAAACCTCATTTCTATCAAACTACCCGCGTTTTCTTTCAGCATACCTTAAAATGCTTCCAGGAGCTTCCACCTCGTAGTTTAGTCTAAGCGCTGTTCCTCTCTTGACACAGCCCACTTGAAAGCTCTCTTCCTTTAAACTATCCGCTCTCCTATTTTCTTTGCGGTAGTAACATACTGGCAAATCACCGCCATAACAGATCTTGAGATGACACAAAATGCAAGTTTTAGAAGAAATGGGTGGCAACAGCCTTCATGCTAGACTGCGAGCGGTCTCTTTCTTTTTCTAGCGTGCAATGGGAATGAAATTTGCATAATTTTAACTTTTCCAGTCGCGCGAAGGATCTCAGGAACAAAAACAGACTACCGGTACTCATAGTCTACCTTCATGCAGAACAAGCGATATTTGTTACAAAATCTTTCTTAAAATACCTTAGTTTTACACTTGGGGTTGCCATCAGGATCACAGCATTTGCCTCCATAATATTCAGGTAAGTTATCTTCGTCAATATATTGCAGTAACTCTGTTTTCCAGTCTCCTGTATTATAAAGGGAACAATGACCAACTTAAGGTTCTGGGTTGGGACATTCTCATATGAAAGGGGCGGCGATGCTTGTCAGAAATTTTGAATTAAACCTTTAAAGGAGACCAATCTGGGCATGGCCCAAGCTTTTTGTGACCCCTAAAAACTAATTAAAATTATACATATTAAATACTGGTATATAGTTTTATATTTCTTGGAATGCTAGCCTAAACGAGACATTCACGGCTTAATATAATGGCATTCTGCCCAGAACACCCTAAGTGAGACCAAAATCTGAAATATACCACTAAGCAAGATAACGTACATCCCCTCCCCTTTCATATGTGAGTCCCCCCCCCCCCCGGGCTTAAGGTGTAACATGAATGTCAATTGGATAAGAAACTGTACATTATTGACTGAAATATAGACCACACGTGGTGCAACAACAACAAACAACCACAACTTTATTTATGACTAATAATGAAATCACAATTTGTCCACCCGAGTATAGCAGAGCTAATCAAGCCAGGTGGAACAATAGACAGGTACAACATATTACACCTCTCATGTAACCTTTCACTTTGCATTTTGGTCAAACAAAAAAGAGATGAATGGAGAAATGAAGAAAAGAAGCCATTACTTAACTAGTCATACATCCGTAGGCTGCATAGCAGGTATTTCAAGAAAATGGGGCACAAATTAGTACGGTGAGCACAAGGAGGAGAGAAAAATAGAAAAACACAAACAAGGAAAATATCCTTCTCCCTTCCTCACATGTTCTGCTCAGACTTGGACCCCATTTGCTCCAGCACCTGGAGATTCGAGATTCATGATTTTTGCAGTTTGACAAAATGAAGTTGATGGCAACTCAAAAGCATAGAGAAGTGCGAAAAAAAAAAAAAAAAATGAAGAAACAAAGTTTTCCAATTTTTGTTCAGTAGTCCATACCTCCAAGTATTTTCACTTTGTTTCTTGTAACCTCGTTTAGAAATGGTTTCACCAAAGCATAAGCTATGGGAAATATCTTGGGAGCTGCAAAAATAATACAAATTAAAAAAAATTAAAAACCATATTTTTCTTTCAGGGAATTTCACTAGTCAGCTTCACTCGGGTAATTTTTGTAATTTCCTAAAAAGTGACTGTTAAAGAGACTTTTAGTTCATGACACTTTGCATTACCTAAGTTTAGATACCGTGACACTTTATGTTAAACATAAATAGTCAAACCAGACATTTTGTTATCTGATATCTGTCAGAATGAATCGTATCGTCTTTTCAAAGAAGCGTGTGTATTGTAAAGTTCGTGTACCGTCATTGTAGGAAACATTAAAAATTGGAACTTGTTCAGTGATTTCGTCGTTTATTTCATCGCTTCGATCATTACAGTTAATCGATTACAACAGTGACGTTCCATATTTTTGGGTTGTAGTTCATTTCTACTCCAGCGAGACAATAGGAACTCACCTTTAATTACGAGAATATTCTTCATCACTTCAGGGAAGTTATCTTCATAAAATGCCGTGATCTATTGAAGATTGAAAAAAATCACTGACTTTTGTTTTCAAAAGGCCTTTTCAAAATTATCCTTTATAGCCACTTATGCAACAAAGGTTTGCAAATATCTGCTGGAATTAAGCAGTTTTGAAAGCACTTCTTAACTCCCATCAATGTTTCTTTGAATCCTACTCAACATGATTTGGCTTTACTCTCTAAATATCACCAATTTTTACTATGCATTACAAGTTATTATTTTTTAGCTCATACCCCAAGCAATTTTTGTGTAAACATACTGCACTGTGCATACCAAAGGAATGAGTGTCCATGCAGTGATATAAAGTTCACTAAAACACTCATGACCTTGATGCAAATTGTTCAGAACATTAGCCTACCTTCAATCTTACATTTTAGTTGACATTTTAACTATTATGTTCTTGTAAATGTGTGCACAGAACCAGAGCATCTCATAGTGATGTTAAGATGACAACCTTACTATTTCCACTTTAATAGTTTAGCTTTTCTTTTCCCCTTTTATAGCTCTCACATACTTCTAAAAAATGTAATGTTCACAGTATGATAGGTGTAATAAAGATTGTTGTTGTTGTTGTTGTTGTCCACTAATCTAAATTCTCTTATGATTAACACAACTTTTAAGTACTCACTTGTGGTCCTACTTTTCAAATCTACTCTTACTTCTTAAATATTTCACTTACACTGTTAAACAGCATTATGCCTAAAATAAAAATAAGTAAAAATTAAACACAATTTAAAAATTAAGAATTCAAATTTAAGGAAAGGATTAATCAAGCTCAATCAAACTTAATTACCATGCACCACGACCACCACCAACATCGTCATCATCATCACCACCATCATCACTACCACTACTACCATCATATCATCATCATCATCATCGTCACTATCATCATTATCATCATTATCACCACCACCACCACCACCACCACCACCACCACCATCATCGTCATCACCATCACCTTCAACACTAGCCTGTGTTGGATATGTTAATCATTGCATACGTAACCTAACTCTCCATCATCATTACCATCACCATTATCCTAAGCATAATCCTCACCACTACCATCATCAGTACCACTACTACCATCATATCATCATCATCATCATCACCACCATCACCACCACCATCATCATCCTCACCATCATCACCAGTCCACTACTACCATCGCATCACCACGACCACCACTACTATCACCATCACCATCACCATCACCATTGGCACTAGCCTCTGTTGCATATGTAATCTAACCCCAATTAGTAACATCTGTGAAGCAGTGCTGAATTCCTTGTTCTGGGTCCCCAGTGGACTCAATGAATTACAGAAAGTGTGTTTCAGATTTCCCTTCACCCTGATTGGCTATTGATAATGGCTTTTGTTGATGGGGTAATCGTAAAGGGTTAGATAATATGTCTGCAATGCAGGCTACATCATCACCACCATCATCATCACCACCATCACAATCATCACCATAATCATGACCATCACCATTAATAGCAAGCACTAGGAAGTATGACAGCACTAGTCCAGTTCTCTATGAACTTCACTGGTTGCCAGTGTATTATCACATTTATTTTAAAATATTAATTATCACTTTTAAAGCTATTCATGGTCTGCATTAGGTCCTGTGCTGCTTATTGTTTGAGATTGAATTATACAGTATCGTTAGATCATCCTAAGGTGCACAATAATATTGCTCACAACTTTATTAGGTGCTGGTTCTTTTTACGTTGCCTCACTGACACTGTGAAAGAGCCTTCCAGCGGACATTCATGAAATCCAATCACTGGGTGCTTTTAAAAAACATTTCAATACACACCTTTTAAGTTGGCTTTTTAGTAGATTTATGTAGAAAGTAAGTAAGTAAATATTTCCTGAGTTATTGTTATTATTTTATATTCATAGGCCTAAGAATTATTATTATTAATGATTTATCTTGAGCATTCAATTTTTAGCATGATAATCATCATCATCATCATCATCATCATCACCAACACCATACACATCAACGTTATTATGATACCGATATGTCATCATCACTATCACCACTGCCAATGCCATCACCATCACTATAGCTGTCACCATGACCACTGCTGCTGCCATTGCCATCGCCATCACAGTTACCACCAAAGTCATCATCACTGCCATTTCCATTAGCATCATCTTGACCAACAGATAGGTTGCTAAGTTCACACCAATATTACATTTCATAACCAATTCTCTGGGTCATAAGCAAAAACAAGTGGAGTAAGAGGGCTGATAGTCTGGACATCAACCTCCTTAATTAATACATGAAAATATTTCCTTCATATCCAAATCAAGGTGTATTAAACCATACAACTAAAGACATAATGGGTGACTACAAGTAATTAACTAATATCGTTGACATGTTATCCTTTCAGTATCTCAAATAAGCCATGGCATTAAATTTTAATCTCTTCATCAGTTGATCATGAAGGGCACCAGCCACCACAACTACTGTTAGTTACAGTTCTTATTACCTACAACTTGAAGCCTCAAATTTAAGGCTTTCTATTTAGACAGCTCTGCTCATTCCTATGCTGAAAAATTTCTAGCAACTTTATTTGTAAGCCAATAAATGGTTTTCACAAACCTGGTTTCCAAAGATGTTTCAACCCTAGGCCCTCCATGTCCATCAACATTACAATCTGCTCACTTCTGATGCCACGCTGGGATTTAATAAGAAGATAATGGCAACTTTTAAAGCTTTTCTTGCTCCTTGAATTGCAACATATAAGTATGTTACTTTATAGTGGTTTCCTGGAAAAGCATGGTTCAGGGATCGGGGATCGGGGATTGGGGATCGGGGATCGGGGATCGGGGATCGGGGATCGGGGATCGGGGATCGGGGATCGGGGATCGGGGATCGGGGATCGGGGATCGGGGATCGGGGATCACGGATCACGGATCAAGAATCGAAAATGAGGGATTGGGGATCAGGGCTTGGGGATCGGGGATCGGGGACCATATGTAAAATCTAACAAAATGAAAGCACAAAATGAGCGAAAATGAAATGAAAATGACTCTTGATCTCACGTCCCGTGAGAAGGATGTTATTAGTGATTATTAGAGCAGAAAAACTGTTCCGGATAATTATTCTTTAAACTTGAGCTTTTTACTGTGGCAACAGAGTTTACTATTCAGGGTAAATCTTTTCGTCAAGGAAACATAGATTAATTCCTCATTAAATGATGCCAAATACAAAGGAAATTTGACCAAGGTAAATGTTATAACTACAGCTGTGTGCAGTGATTTGGCATGGTTTATCTAGCAGTTGGTAACTTGACTTTCAAACTGAAAGATCCCTTGTGCTGGTATGTTATTTTATCTCCTATGGAGTTAGGTCTTTACTGTCAGTTTCCTATGACCACAAGGGGCGGTAAGCGATCAAACACTCGACGAGATATGGTTGTTTTATTTCACAATGTCTGCAAAAAACTGTATTCTGACTATACTGTAAAAAGTATTCTGATGTGGTGGCGGGCCGTTCATCTCATGATGAAATAGGGAACATTTCCCCTCCCAGCTGGTTGAGGAACTATCAACAGGAAAACGAAGAAGAAGCTTACATTTGCGGTCCTAGGATCATTTACGGATTTGCTATTTCATCAATTTTTTTTAAAATTAAAATTACATTGATCTTAACTGCATTTCCGTTTTACATTGTAAAAGCACTTTTAAATATCTAATATAAAAGTGCTATATAAATTGATTATTATTATAATTATTATTAAATATTATTATTATTATTACAGTACCAAGGATACGACTCATTTTGGCAACAACGTTAACATATTAAATAATTATTGTCTAGCCTGACAATCTCAATTTCTTCTCAAGCAGATGCCCGTGGTAAAAAGGTCAGTCATTTCTGCATGGGCGTGGGCAATTGGGCATAGGGATGGGGTGTCGTGCCCCTCCCTTCCTATTTATCCTTTGGTCCACTCCACTGATAGAACTTTCAAATCTCTCCAGCCTTCTTTTTTTTTTCAGTTTCAAATCACAGATGATGACTGCAGTGAATAATGAGCACTCCCTAGTCCTCAAAATGCCCCTGCACTGCAAGCTACACTTACACAGCTATGTTCCAGAATTGTTGTTTGTTTTGTTTTGTTGATAAAGGAACAGAAAATACTAAAAATAAACTTCATGTTAACATTCTAAGAAGCGCAGGTTATGATTCAATTTATCTACTGTCAGGACATTTTGTGATGAAAAACAACCAGAAAACAATATAAGCCATAAATATGCAATTATTTCACAATAATTGATCCCTGATCCCTGATCCCTGATCCTGCCTTTCCAGGAAACCATTAATAGTGAGCACGAGAATTAATATACCTGCCAACTCTCACACATTATGCATGATTCTCACGCCTGTGGAGCAAAGACGCTGATCTCACGCATTGAAGACAATTTCTCACACTTAACTTAGAAATCTGGATGACTTGTCCTTTGTAACACATTAACAACAAGAATTCAATTCAATATTCCCTGCAAATGTTCCAACAAACGGAGCTTAATATGTTGAGTTTGAGACCTTACTGTATCAGAATGCCCTAAAATGTTGTGTTTCAGTTTGCATTTGAGGGACTGGTAACGAACTCAAATAGCTTTGGACATGTTCGGAAGTCATCGGAACATCTTCGGACATGTTCGGTACCATTCGGAAGTCTTTGAGAAATTGTTGGCAGTCGCCGGAACACTTTTGGAAATTCCGGTCACAAGGAGACGAAAATCTCATGCATTTGACTCGGAAAAAGTTGGCAGGTATAACTTAATCACCACTGAGTATTACTATAATAAGGGAGGGACTGGTAACGAACTGGTACCTTTACTGCTTGTTGTCGAGCCAGGTGCATTCCATATTCAGCCAAGTAGGCCTTGAATTTCATAATTTCTTCTTTACTTGTGGCTGATAGGATTCCTTGAGTAATATCAAACAAAGGTATAAACATTTGGTCTGTTTTTTTCCTGACAACAACAACAACAACCTAATGCTGGAAATGCTGGAAAGGATAGTTACAATATTGGGATGAAAGGAAAAAAGGAGTGTCTTTTAAAGAAATATTTATATTGCCCTTAGTTAGTATAATTTTATAACTTACAGAGACCCAGGCTAAGTAAATAAAACAATAAGCAATCAGTGAATATGCAGTGAATATTAAGGTCACAAGGAAATTATGGAGTAAAAATGAAGTAAAATACTACAGAGCCACTCTGCCCCTAAAATCACTAGAGACCAAACTTAAAAGAGTGGAGAGGAACGGGCAGTTAAATTTCTTTTCTCCCTATTTTTCCCCTATTTTTCTCCCTCCTCCCTAATTTTTTCGGCCGTTTCTCCCTCCTCCCTGATTTTCACCTTTCTCCCTGATAAGTCTTTTAAGAGGCTTATTTTATTTGCTACTTCATTGCAGTGCCTTGTTTCCACATGAATGAAGCATGAAATAAAGTTATCTACTAAACCATGGATTACAAAAGACATACTTGCAAAGATAAGATACAGAGATAAGCTCTATTCACAGGTCATGAAAAGTAAGCAATTAGATCCAAATCTGATATCTCTTCACAAGAAATTCAGGAATAGTGTTGCTAAAGATATCAAAGCTAGCAAGTCTAATTACTTAAAGAATTACTTTTTGTGTAACTGGAATAATATTAAAAAATCTGGTCGGGAATTAGATCAATCATAAACATTAGTAAAGTTAAAGCTGACTATATTCCCACCCTTTTAGAAAGTGGCAAATCTATTGACAATCCCTGTGCTATTGCCAACATCTTTATTTTCTTTTTATTTTCTTTTTAATTTTTTTGTTAATGTGGGTAGAAACACTGATAAAGATATTCCACAGGGGAGTTGCTGTCCTACCTCTTTTCTAAATGGCAATTTTCCTGAATCAATGTTCCTTTCCCCTATCACCTCATTTGAAGTTGAGTCTTACATATCTCAAATGGATAATAACAAATCTATTGGCCCTTGCAGTATTCCAGTCAGATTGCTAAAAATTCTTAAAACTCATATTTCTCCACTTCTTTCGTCCCTAATTAATGATTCTTTTCTCTGTGGCATTTTTCCAAATAAACTTAAATCGGCAAGAGTTACTCCAGTTTTCAAGAAAGGCTCTAGACAAGACAAAGATAATTATAGGCCAATATCAGTGCTATCTGTTTTTAGCAAAATATTTGAAAAAGCTATGTATAAGTGCCTCTATGGTAATCTTGTATGTCATAATATTCTCTACTCACTTCAGTTTGGCTTTAGGCAGAAGTGTTCAACTAATCACGCACTCATAAGTATCACTGAATCTATTCATTACTCAATTGACAACAATGAGTTTGGCTGTGGTATTTTTATTGATTTAAAAAAAGCCTTTGATACAGTAAATCATTCTATTCTTTTGCTGAAATTGTATCATTATGGAGTAAGAGGTAAAGCCTATGACTGGTTTCAATCTTATCTATCCAACAGAGAACAATTTGTGTGTGTTAATGGTCATGACTCTGATTCCCTATCAGTCACTTGTGGGGTTCCTCAAGGATCTGTTCTTGGACCTTCGTTGTTTTTGTTATATATCAATGACTTACCTAATGCCTCAAAATTGCTCACCTTTCACTTATTTGCCGATGACACTAACATATATTGCTCCTGTAAGAACCTAAACAATCTCGAAGTAAAGTTAAATCATGAGCTAAAAGCAGTTGCAGAGTGGATGAAATCTAATAGATTAGCACTTAGTAATCTTAAGGTGGCTCCTACTGGTTTCCAGCATTTCAAGCACTACTGTTTTGATGGATCATTACTACCAATTTTTATAAGTTAATACCTTTAAAGTGGTATCAAAGAAATGCCCAATTATTGGTGAACAAGTTATGAAACTTTTTTTAACATAACAGGTTACCATAGCAACACCATAACCTGTTAAAAACACCCCTTATTTTAGCTTTAAGTGACAATAACTTAAAATCGAGCTCGGTGACCCCCATTTTTTATTTTCGGAAAATGATTAGCGTAATATAAAACTTTTTGCAAAGTTTAAAAAAATTGGTAGAGCGGATTCAGAGCCACCTTAAATTTTCAGTTCAATTCAATTCAATTCAAGATTGTACGGGATTTTTATTGTTTAGCATTGCAACCCTTTCTGTTCTTTAACTTCATTTTGCAAGTATTTCTGTGGGGTCCATGATATTTAATTTCCATTAAACTAACAAAACCCTAACAATTTGTGTCTTGCAAAAGAATGGTATCAGTGACCAAATTGAAGCAGGCCTAGGTAAGCGATGCAACACTAGCGCACATACTGCAGACTTAAAGTTGTAGCCTTTTGCATCGGAAGCGTGCATACTTACAGACTCCTTATAACTTACAACTTCCTGTCAGTTGACAGACTGGACAGTTTGCGGCCAGCAAATTAACACACGGACAACTGAATCATAACGAGAATTACTTTAATGCATGCTTTCTAGCAAAGCAATATCGCTGTGTGGCTGAACTGGAAATGGTTGTTGATGAGCATGAAAAGGTCAGAAAATGTTTGGAATTGTCCACTTATGCGTCAGTTCTGTCAAGGTAACGCAACATCAACCTGTACATGAAGTCCATAATGATCTTGAAACGAAATATTTCTAAAATTCGATTACATTGTTAATCAGTTTAGTTTAATAGTTTTCTGACTTTCCTTTCCACAAATTATTCTTACACAATCTGCAGTAGCATTTTCTTTTGCACAAAAAAGGAGTAACAAAAACTTCGGAGTTTTATGTGACACTGTTGACACAGTGCGAATGTGACAATGTTTGAGTGACAGCTATAATGGGTCAAAATGTCAGATCACAACATGGCACCATTGTGTATCCGTTGTCGATAACATAATGGACCGAATGCCAAAAGCGTGATTTCAAGGGCTATAATAAATTATTTCTTATTAAAATCATGTTGCTGTATCGCTATACATATATTTTATGGGGACCTAATGAAAACACCAAATCGGAAAGCATCACTTGTTTCATTGGTGATGCCTTAACAGACCTAAAGACATGCATGGTCCACACGCAAGACATTTCATACTCACCATGGCCTTGTCCTTGATCCTGACCTCGACAATAGTGATTTAATTTGAACTGAAAGTTTAAATGATCTATATATGCACCTGGTGTAATTCACTGAACTTGTAGAGTTTATTTCACATTGCTGGATGTTAATTAATTCTTTTGGTGTTTAAGCGTTAATTTAGCCTTATACTACTAATAATAATAACAACAACAACAATAAAAACAAGGAAGGAGACTTTCGTGATTCAATTTCAAAACAATCTTCAGTAACACCGTAAACGGCTTTCACATGAAAATAATATTCACTCACCTTGACTCAAAAAACTCCAAAAACTACAGATTAGCTAAAACCGACGCCAAACAAAAGAAGTCACAAAAGCCCAGAAATCAGACATATCAGTGCTGTTGTCACCACTCGGCCAAGACTGCTCTGGGTACAGTGTACAAATGATGACCTCACAAGACTCACAAGGGGAGGGCAAGAAATTGTTGTGGCCGAAGCTGCCCTCATCTGTGAGTCAGTAAGGTCCTTGAATTAAGAGTTACTAAGGCCTTAAACATTCATGTCACATTTTTTAAAGAACATTCTCCGTCCTCCCTTTTTATGCTGGTTCTCCCATCTCCCTATTTTTTCGCTTCCTTTCTCCCTCCTCCCTATCTTTTTTGGCCATTTCTCCCTCCTCCCTAAACTGTTCCTCTCCCCTCTTAAAAATTAAAAATAACAGATCACTATCATCCCCTGTACATTTTAACTCATCATTATTACCTCTAAAGTCTATTTGCCCAATGGGATCAATAAAAACTGGAGAGCCTTCCTTGTCATAACCAAAATAACTTCCTGGATAATACTTTGATAACACCTGTTGGATAAACAAATCAGGGTTCAAAAATATTAATGTGAGATTTACAGTATGACTACTATTAAAAAGAAAATGTTCTAACTGTATGTGTGACCTCCTCTCCTCCCTATGCCATCCACAACATTATAATGGTCTACATTTTCTGCTGTAAGCACACAAATTCACAATGACTGCCAAACAATATATTACATGGGAATCCCAGGCTGCTATTTTTTCTTTTAATCAGATGAGGCTGGATCAACAAGTGATTCACAGGTGGACAAGAGGAGACAAAGAGATTCAACCTAGTTTAAAACTTTTTTTACCTGAATTTAATTTTTACCTGCAACATATATATAGTTTATAATGATAAGTTTTTGCATAAAAAAAATTGCAAGTGCTTTACATGGCAGATGCTAAATCATATTCTCAGTCAATTGGATGTTACATAATTATTTAAATTAACTAGCTTGAAAATGAACGTCATTTTTGTTAAATTATGACAACATGATTAAAGAAACTCACCTCAGGGACTTTGTATGTTTCAAGTAAAGTATCAAGTCCCAAGCATTTCCTCACATTCATGCTCTAGATAACGTAAATATATTGAAGAAATGGAAGTAATTTTTTTAGCCAGCTGCTGCCACTCAATAAGAACTCTGTATAACACCTAAGTTACATAGTAACTGATTTTAATAATATTATTATTTATAAATCCTTAGTGAGGCCTTCCAAGGTGTAGAAGCGACAAGCAACATGGCTCTGAAAACAGCCAACAATCTTCTCCCAAAACAATCACAACTGACAGAAATTGGCAGAAAAAGCTAAACAGTTTGCGACAGGCAGACTGAGTAGTCATACTGTCATTACATGTTTCAGCTTCAAAGCTGAACCAATTAAATAATTGTTCCTTTGTGAGTACAATGAACCTACAACAGTCAAGGTCACCTGTATTATTAAGGTCCTTGTATGGGAATTCATCATAACAGGTTAATATATACTTATGACCTCATAATGACAGTTAATAAACTCTTTCAATTGGCAGTGGTTTTGGATAAAGGTTCACACAGATATCACACAGAAAGCACACAACAAGTAATGGGCAAAATTCTGGTGGCAGGGAAGCGCTTAAATCTAGGGGTAAGCGGACCAAGAGAGAAGCTCTCCTGGGGGGAGACAAGATGGAGTGGTACTGGGAGTAGTCACCCTGAACAGGAGTCCTGATTGGTCTCTGGGGGTGAGGCCCCTATCCCCCTAGTACTAGGAACTAAGAGGAACCAGGAGGGGTGCCCTCCAACAGCTTATATACTTATGACCCTATAATGACAGCTCTGTATAGAACTCTCCATCCCTAAACATTTAATCCTTCACTAGGTGATTTATACAATACCTCTCTGACCATAAATTCTGCTTTTTCTATACTGAAATCCCTTGCTGCGGAAGAAAAATAAAGACAACAACAACTTATTAACAGATAATGGTTCAGACTTCCAGAGCAAATATAATGTGACATATGCAAATTCAAGCAAGTAATTAATAATTATACATAAATAATTTCATAGCATAAATAATACTTTGTATGACTAATTTCCAGCCAACCTAAAAGTCTACAAATATCAATGTAAGCATAAAAGGGTGGGTGTTTATCACCAGCACAACTGTTTTTTTTAAATATACTGCATCACTGGTAGATGCCAGGATAAGAGATAAATCCCAAACTAAAAGAGAACAAACTTGCGAACAGAAAACAAAAAAATCCCTTTTCTATTTAATACTGTCTGGTCACCTTGACTCAAAAAGTATTATTAAATTAATTTCTCACAAGGATAATTATTAATTAATAAATAATATTTACCTCGAAGCCATCTTAACAGGAAGTAATCATCATGTTCAGATTGAAGGATGTCACAGACACGCTGTCGGAACTAGAGATAATTTTGAAACAAAAATTATGGCTAAACCTCCATACCACTGGATACTGGAACAAAGCTTATTGTGGTTTAACTGGATGGTTTTTAGGCCGGAATGTGTTAATCTAGTAAATTTTAATGTTATTAATAACAATATTGCGTTTCAAATAAGACGCTCATCCTTTCATAACTACCTGATACTGTGCAAAATATAACATTTAAACTTCTCCTACTGGAAATTTCTGATCTGTCCCCAAGGCTATAGTGACTTTTGGTTAACTTGAAAAGTTCATTCTAACTATTTCTGGTTTTGGTTTTATTCCAGCCAATACTGAAACACCACAAAAAACCATTTACTCACATACAAAAATTAATTCATGTGCAGTTACATAATCTGTGATGTCCACCTTGAAGATCTTAATGCGCTGACATCTGGTTTGATCTGATATTTATGGAAGAAAATTCTTATATTTATGTACAGGTACATCAGTACAAAAGCTTATCTAAACAGTGTTTGCTGATGTGCAATTTAATACTTTTCTTGATTTTTGTTTAGAGCTTGTGATTATATTTTGATATTAATAAATTTATTCCAACAAGAACAACAACCAATGTTTGCACTTCACCAGATCTCTCTTCCTCTCAATCTCATTCGTAATTACTGGATGTGTTTAACTAATCACTGACCAACCTTGGCTAAAATCTGTTCTTGTTGTGTTGTTAGGTTCTCCATCCTAGCTTGCCTTTTCAACAGTGCTATATGGGGAAAATTGTAGAAGTCTTTCATGGATAATGATATATCATCCCAACAGCAAATAAGGATTAAATTAACTAACCGCGCTAACAGTCTTTGACTGTTCATAATGCGAAAAAGCTGGCTTCATCCTAAACGATCGACGTATGAAAATACTTCCGTTTCTTAATTATACAACTATAACTTACGTATTTCGACAACAGATATGGTAAATTTGTCCAGTACAGATGTCTTGTGCAATTAGTGAAACGTCTGATATGCTTCGAGTCGTCTGACTTCACAAAAGAAAGCTTTATTAAAAGATGAGCTAAGATGAGTTACTCCTATCTGACCTTTACAGCAACTTTCGACCAAGCTGTGCTTGCCTGCAGTTGACGTTACATCGCAGGAAAACAGTAACCAGACGACCCTTGAAAAAGATCGATCAAGGATGACCGCTTTTCACGCTCCAGCTCCAATCGCCGAGACTGGTTGTAGAAATCGTCTTGCCTTAATTAGAAATTTCAATATCGCAATATTAATGAATCAGTTTGTTTTGGTCAATCGATTTTACCGCATGTGCAAATTGTTTTCACCAATTAAAACTGGGAAGGCGTTGCAAATTCTCCATTAAAAGAACTTTATCCTTTGAGATTTCCTTTCCAACGAAACCCGTTCCCGAGTTGGACAAATTATTTAAAAAAACAGGAATACAATATGAAACACCTGAAGAACTGATCATAATTTTCACAATACATGTGTTGTCTCCTGGATTATCCCCAGTCTCTTGCCGATCTGGACGAAACCTCAACCCCAGCCCTTCCAGATTACCTAAGAACCAGATGAAACTTTCCCCAAATTATCCCCCAAATTATGTATACATTTGCCTTAACGTATAATGTTGATCACGTGATCAGTCACGTGATCACAATATGAAACATTTGCGATCAGGCGTTCTCTTTTTTCAGACAGACAGACACCTTTATTTAGTTATAAAGCTCAGGGTAGTCCCTTCAGGAGCTAAAAGCAACCTGCTATCAACAGGAGCCCTGAGCACTAAAATACACTATTTACATGGAAAATATTTTATAAAAAGTACAACAACGTCAATATAATCAAACTAATTACAATATGAATAAACTATAAAAACTATATAAAATGTATTAATAACTACAATGAACCATATATAGATTGATACATTAATTCTTAAGACATAAGGAAATATCATTTAAAACTACGCATCCATAATAATAAAACGATCTCTTGGCGACTTCAGTTCTTACGGCAGGTAGATGAAGCAGATCACGTTGTCTAGTCGCGCGCGAGTGAATCTTGTTGTTAAAAGTAAAGTAGCCATCAAAATATTGAGGGCAACGCCCTTCAATGCACTTCTTTACCAGCTGAAAAACATGTTCACGACCTTCTTCTGTACCAGGTAGGGAGAAAAAGGTAAGCCTGACACAATGGGTGCTTACCATTTGCCAGAAAAATCCGGATGGAATGACCGTTGAATAACGGTAAGCGATTTTCCGAATTTACTGACCAACCGGATGAGATTGGAGCTTACCATTTACTGCAAGGCGTACCGTCATGCGCAGTCACTCGTTCTGGCGCAAAAAGACCTGGAAACGGAACCGTTCGATCAAATGGTGAGCAATTTTCCGAAATTCCGTTCCGAACGGGAAGAGAGGACTACCTCTGGAGGTTGTCCACAATTTCCGAAAATATTTTCCGGAAAATTACCCTACCATTTGACTTCAAACCGAAATTTCCGGATTGTTCTCTACGAGTCGCCTGCGCCTCGTCCAGAATCTGGACTTTTTTTTTTATTGGTCGAAGAACAAAAGAGTCTTTTGAGCCCTGTTCCGATTGGTTACTTGATTTACAGATGTGACTTCCGATGCAAACTCGACGGACAAAAGAAGCCAACTTCCGTTGAAGTCCTGAATTTTTTTCAGGCTTCTTTTCGCAATTGCATAAATTGCGTTCACGACTGCGAGGATCATTCTTCATTTGATTTCATTTCCGCAGTTCATGTATGATTCATTTCATATATCATTCACACTTGTTTCAGCCTTGTTAGGCCTCATCAGCATGGCATAGCTAATGCTAAGGCTCAAGTACCCATATATCAATAAAACAAGCAGTCAAAACGTAAAGTTTGTGGGATGTGGCTGGAGTGACAAGGATACCTCACAAATTAATGTGATCTGGTAAGCTGAAGCCACTCTAAGGGCGCTAAGAACACGTTTTCACTGCTTGTTTTATTGATATGTGGGTACTTGAGCCCGAGCATTAGCTATGCCATGCTGATGAGGCCTAACAAGGCCGAAACAGCTGTCCATGGCTGCTAATACTTGGGCTCAATCTTTGCTTTGGTAGATTTAAGGGGTAATGGCCGCTACCTTGTGGCCTTAGTGCCCTTAGAGTGGCTTCAGCTTACTTGATCACATTAATTTGTGAAGTATCCTTGTCACTCCAGCCACATCCCACAAGCCTTACGTTTTCATATCGTGGAAACATGCGCGAGCTCAGAATTGTTCCCTCGTTTAGCCAGATCGAGCCTAAGTGTTTGTAATTTGCAATTTCGATAAGTTTTTGTTTTCAGAGTCGGGGGAAGGGAAACAATAAAAGAAAGCATAATTAAAGTTTGAAATTGTTCGCAGGGAATATTCCCACGCACAGTTCACACGAAGGTAACAAGCATTTTTCAGGGGAATATTCCCAGCTAACGGTAACAAGAATTCAAAAAAGTTCGTTTCGTGAATTCGCAGGGGACAAATTTTGGCCGGTCCCTGCGAATGGATTTTTGATAGTTCACATGAAAGGTCCCCGCGACCGTTCCTTGCGAATATTCCCCTGGTGCGAGCCTGCCTTTACGCTGAATTGTTACACCTATATTTGATATGGCGAGATAACGAACTTACGTTCTAATTCGCTACGTTCAAACGAACGTAAATTATTTTCCTCTTAAAAACATAGATAAATAAATACAACAAATTGATGGTTGGATGCTCTTTGATCATCGTGAACACAAGACCTTGTAAACTTAGACATAAGTTTATATTTGAAATCAGACTGGTATATCTAAAAAGCAACATAATAAATGTTGTGAATGATATATGAAATGAATCATATATGAACTGCGGAAATGAAATCAAATGAAGAATGATCCTCGCAGTTGTGAACGCAATTTATGCAATTGCGAAAAGAAGCCTGAAAAAAATTCAGCACTTCAAGACAACGGGGTTTGAACCCGTGACCTCGCGATTACCGGTGCGATGCTCTAACCAACTGAGCTATGAAGCCACAATTGACCTGCTCCCAACGTCAGTGGCTTCATAGCTCAGTTGGTTAGAGCATCGCACCGGTAATCGCGAGGTCACGGGTTCAAACCCCATTGAAGTCCTGAATTTTTTTCAGGCTTCTTTTCGCAATTGCATAAATTGCGTTCACAACTGCGAGGATCATTCTTCATTTGATAATAAATGTTGTTACTAAATGTGAACTGTTGTTTTGTTTGTGAAAAGCCTGTAATCCCCAAACTTGTCGCTCATACTCAGATTGCTCTTACAGCCAAATTCGTTGTAATGCGCTATGTATTTTCAGGGGCGTAGCCAGGATTTTTCAAAGGGGTGGTCACACTGTGTCAAACAGAGAGTACTCACCAGATTGTCACCTCAATATTGTAGGTTGTTTTCTTAAAAAAAAGAAGGCTTACAAAGGAGGGGGTCACGGGCCCCCCAGGACCCCCCCCCCCCCCGCTACGCCCTTGGTTTTGCAAACTTCGAAGGGATTTTGGGTTTTTCTGTTCCGCCAATCATCGATTGGGAGCGGTGTTATGCAAATAGCACAATCAGAACGCATTGCTTTGTGATTACATAACCCCGCCTCCACTCAGACGATTCACCACTTCCACATCTCCCATAATACACTTTGTTTGCCCCCCCAAATTTTGCATAAGCATTGTTTTCAATTTCTCTTGGGACGGTTGTAAGTCCCAAGAGAAATTGAAGACAATAGTTATGCAAAATTTGGGGGGGCAAACAAAGTGTATTATGGGAGATGTGGAAGTGGTGAATCGTCTGAGTGGAGGCAGGGTTACTTTTATTCTTTCTATCTTTTTTGTTTTCATTATAATAATGTTATTTGTGGTGTGGCAAAATAAAAAGAAAAAAAAGGCACTGTTCCTAACACACTAGCATACCTTGAGTAATAACGTTATACAGCAAATTCTCTTGTCCTTGGTGCACTGACGATGCCAAAGAGACTAAAAGGGGTGTTAAAACGATAAAAAAGGACCACGTGGAGAATGACCCTGTTTTTTCTACGAATTTTTGTATATACGGCCTGATAAATAACGCAAAACTACAAATTGCACAGCATTTCTGATGGATTAGTTGATGCCCACAGACCTTGCAGTTTGTCCATTTCTACCTTCACAAATTGAAGACATTTACGTAGAATTATTCCTTTATTGCACAGTTGACCCAAGTCATTGCGTAACAAATGTATGGCAAGCCGTTGCTGCCAAAAGCCTATCGAGTTGTAAATCCTGGTCCAAATGTCTTTCAATATCATCGAGTTAGAAAAGTTACATGGTCAGTTTTGAAATTGCATGGTCGAGTTCTGGAGAACCATGGTTGAGTTGCATTTTGAAAGTTTGAGTTCTCGCTAGCGAGTTTTTATATTCTCGCTAGCGAGTTTTCAATTTCTCGCTAGCGAGTTTTTAAATTCTCGCTAGCGAGTTTTCAATTTCTCGCTAGCGAGTTTTTAAATTCTCGCTAGCGAGTTTTCAATTTCTCGCTAGCGAGATTTTCAATTCTCGCTAGCGAGTTTTCAATTTCTCGCTGGCGAGTTGTCAATTTCTCGCTAGCGAGATTTCAAATTCTCGCTAGCGAGTTTTCAATTTCTCGCTAGCGAGTTTTTCAATTTCTCGCTAGCGAGTTTTTCACAATCGTGCGCAAGCGCAATATGCGGACGGATGTTGTAGACGGTGGCGGAAGCTTTAGACCATACATAGATGGAAGTTGAAGGCCGCGAATGGAAGCCGTAAATTTTGCAATTTTGAACTGTTGTTTTCTTTGAGGGCTCGAACTGGCGGGGTTCAAGTGTACCGATATTTCATTGACCCAAAGAACATGATGCAAACAAGACGCTCTGTGAGCGTTAACTCGGTACACTTTGGACACCTCGTGAAGTGCAGAAGTCGAACGCACGCTTTCTGATTCTCGGAAACAATCCGTATGAAAAATGAAAATGGTTTGCTTTTGGGTTCGCTCAATGCATCTTTGTTTTTGTACGAGGGAATCACGTAAAACTGTTTTCGGAGTTGGCTATGCGAAAATAATGTCACTGGCTCCCACTTGAATTACTTTTATAATTCAGCCTCGCTGTAGTTATTTCAAATCGTGGTATCGTTTCATGACTGTAACTAATTTGGGTCGACCTAAACTGTAATTAAGCTCGGCTCAGGAAAAGTACAGTTTCTGACCCGCGCTTTAATACGGATCGAAAGTAATTTTAAACTGATTTACTTGTGAAATGAACTACTGTAAAAGCCAGACTCCGTGGCGCCAGTACGTGACAAGAAAAAGATCATTATCAAAATTTGCCATTAAGTCAAGCATTATTTGTGATGCAGGAAGCACAACAAAGTTCATCAGTGTTGGCATCGTTCAACTATTATGACTATTATAAATTTACAGTGGCTGAACATAATTTTTCCTAGGTTTTGAAGGAAAAAAAGGTGCATTAAATGTCCTTTCGTGACATGCGATGCTGAACACGTCTAGATCCTGAAGACTTTCGTTGTTTTTTACAGTGCAAGATATGCAAAATTACTGAATCACAACTAAATTCCAGCCGACAAAGAATATTTGTGTCACTTTGTCGAAAGAAATCAACAAGCTGCTCTGCCTAACTATTTCACCTCATGTTGCAAACCTGTATTGAAATCGCATCAGACTACAGCAGCAATGAATACCCGAATGCATGCACTTAGCCACTACGTGAATGAGCTGGCTTCAAGGGCCCTTTGATCAATTTTCGAACCAATAGTCGGTTTTAGCGTACGTCTACTTCTGCACTTCGCAAGGTGTTGAAGGTGTCCCAGGTAGAAGCTCATAGAGCGTCTTGTTTGCATCATGTTCTTTGGCTTAATGAAATATCGGTACACTTAAATCCCGCCAGTTCGAGCCCTCAAAGAAAACAACAGTTCAAAATTGCAAAATTTACGGCTTCCATTCGCGGCCTTCAACTTCCATCTATGTATGGTCTAAAGCTTCCGCCACCGTCTACAACATCCGTCCGCATATTGCGCTTGCGCACGATTGTGAAAAACTCGCTAGCGAGAAATTGAAAATCTCGCTAGCGAGAAATTGAAAACTCGCTAGCGAGAAATTGAAAACTCGCTAGCGAGAATTTAAAATCTCGCTAGCGAGAAATTGAAAACTCGCTAGCGAGAATTTAAAAACTCGCTAGCGAGAAATTGAAAACTCGCTAGCGAGAATATGAAAACTCGCTAGCGAGAACTCAAACTTTCAAAATGCAACTCAACCATGGTTCTCCAGAACTCGACCATGCAATTTCAAAACTGACCATGTAACTTTTCTAACTCGATGATATTGAAAGACATTTGGACCAGGATTTACAACTCGATAGGCTTTTGGCAGCAACGGCTTGCCATACAAATGCCCTTGCACTACGTACTACATCATTGTGATTTCTCTGGATATGAAGCACCAGCTCCTTTCGATAAATTGATTAATAACGCCATTGTTGTACATATGCTTTGCATTCTTGTACGAAATCTTACTGTCTAACAAATTGCATATATAAATAAGCTTAAATAACAAGCATTCAGAATAAAATTCTCAACATTTCCCGGAAATGAAAATAAAAACAGATTTGCTCAGAAAATAATAACATCTTTGTTTTTCATTGAAATTTTTACACCCAAGAGCAGACTATTGGTATTGAAGTGAAAGAGGCACCACCATAGTCTACTGGTGTTGGTATTAGTTCACACTTCTTTTGCCCAGTCTATTGGTATTGAAGTGAAGCTTTATCCCAGTTTATTGGTATGGTATTGAAATAAGCTTCTCCATAAGCCATTTGTACGTTTTCGTTTCCTTCTCAATGGAATGATGTTCACCAACATACTTTTTTGCATTTGTTGTAAGATGTATACGGAGCGACGGAGACTCCATTAACTCTCTTGCAAGTTCAACAAACTCCTAGAAATAAAGTGTATAAATGAAATAAGTTTCCACAAACAAAAATTCCTACCTACCCCCCTCCCCCACCCCTTCCCCACCCCTTACCTTTTCCGGCCAAAACTTTTCCATAGATAGTTACGATTACAGTTCTTTTAAATCTGTTACCTGAGTGTTCCAACCTGTTTCAAGTTATTCTCACTGCTGGGTCCAACTTAGCTCAAAATCTAATTTCTTCTGAGTAATTATACTACTGAAGATAACTCCGGGTGAATATGTGAATGATCATCGCAGTTATGAACACTACAGTACTTAAGTGGTAGTGAAAATAAAGCCTGAAAAAAATTCAGGCTTGTACAGTGTTCGAACCCATGACCTCTGCGACACCGGTGCAGTGCTCTACCAACTGAGCTAAGATTAGCTGGGAGCTGGTCATTTTGTTGGTTCATGATATACCTGTGAGTGATGAATATGCGAGAATGAATATTATATATGAAAATCATATATTTGAAATGCGGATTAAAGAATGAATATGTGAATAATCATCGCAGTTACGAACACTACTTAAGCTGTAGTGAAAATAAAGAAGGAAAAAATTCACTCCTACCTAAGTAGTATTCATAACTGCGACGACCACTCACATATTCATTCTCTAATGCATAGTTTAAATATATGGTTTTCATATATTCATAGTCATCGAACGTGCTTTGAATGAATATAGCCCAGACCTTACAACACATATTGAGAAGTTTGCAATGCACCAATGGATTTTGACTCTAGACTGGTATTTCACGTGACATACCTCGGGTGTATCATAGAGAAGACCAGACTCTCTGTGTTGAATGATTGCTGAATTTCCAGGAATGTTTCGAGCCAACACAGGGACACCCAAATCCATGGACTGTTATTTCAAACATGCAATGCGTATTAGTGAAAGAGGCTAGATGGGGAGTGGGGGAGTGGGGGGTGGGGGAGGGGGATTGGGGGAGTGGGAGGTGGGGGGAGGGGGAGGTGGGGGAGGGGGATTGGAGGTTGGGGATGGGGTTAAGGGTGTTTCTTTATGGCCTATCCAGGGAGGTCTGCACGTCTTGGTTATAAAGTCATATTTGACGTACCTCAAGAACTGCAGAAGACATTCCTTCACTGATTGAGCTGTTTATGACAGCAAAAGAATCTTGAATAGCGGCGTGAAGATCACAAGCAAGTAACGGTTGCATAAGAACAACTCCTGGGAGTCTAAAGATAATTGAATAGTTATAAACTAACTTACAATTTAAACTTACAAGAACTTACAATAAAGTGGGCAACCTCATTCCCAGGGTTCTCTCCTACTCATCTCTCTTGTCAATCTCTCTCGCTCCCGGTGACAAGTAGGAGAGAACCCTGGGAACAAGGTTGAGAGTGGGCCACTGGCAATTAATTGCCTCGCCCACACCAGGAACGATTGCCAGTTTGAGGACAAGCTGTAAACCAAGATATCACGATAAACTCTTTGCACCTGGTAATACATAAAAAGTAATCATCAGTTTTTGAAAACTTGACATAAAATGTAGCATCTGGGGTGGGTCTCTAAAATATGAAATCTTTGTCATCTTGCTCCAGTACTAAGTCACCTGTAAGTATTTTTCTTCTTTTGGAATTACAAAGCAGTGATACATTGTTTAAGTATAACATTTTGCAGGATGCACAAATAAAGTGATCATGGAAAACAGTAAATAGCAATTCCTCAATATGACGGGTGTGTAGAGACTTTACCTTTGCAGTTCAGCTTTGACTTCCCTTGCAAATACAGTGTCAAGCTAAACAAAACAGAATAAACCACTTTTCAATACAAATTATAACTCAGTAACAAAGGAAAGATTCGTTTCTTTCTACAAAATGTTCTCGCCTTCAAGTAGGGACTCCATAGACCATTTTTTAAAGTGATAAGGCTAAAACCTGGGGCACCCAACGACAAGTTTTGGTAGATATCTGTTCGGTGGACAGTAGTTCGCCTTAGACTTTCAGCGTCGATTGAAGAGTGCACTCGGGTTTTCGTAACTGAAACATGGTCTAAAAGATTCGCAGTGGGGAAATCACAGCCCCTGAGGTTTTTGGAAAGGTCTTATTTGCCGTTTTTGGCAGTCAAAAACGTCACCTAGCATTTTCTGAAAGAAAATAGTCCCCTAGAAAATTCGTGGAAAGTTCATGTTAGCTACCATTTTCTCAAAGGAAGATTTTGCTCCCTAAAATTTTCGGGCAATTAAAATTTCAGCTAAGGAATCCGAACAGATCAAATTCTTCTAGCTAACGAAAACATCACTTTAAACAGACTTCAAACTTCATAAGGTACTCAAAAATGCCTTTCTACAGCTTTTGGGTGATTTGGCTCGTTGGGTGCCCCTGTAAAACATCTGGCCAAGTTCAAGTGGTAAAATTCATCCAGGTCATCTCCGAGCCTGAAATCAATCCAATAACAAAAATGGTGGGGCTATACCCTAACAGCCCCTCCCCCTCTGAAGTCCCTGACAAGGCCATAAAATAAATCTCTCTCTCTCTCTCTCTCTCTCTCTCTCTCTCTCTCTTAGCTTTAATTTGGCATACAGACTGGCTTTGAAAGAAATAGTATAGAGAGAAAGCTTAAGAAAGATCAAAATTCAAGCCTACCTCTGGCCCAACAATTATCAAATAGATGCGACGGTCCTCTTTGTGCCACTCTACAAGAAAACCATTCACAGACTTGAAACAATGATATATGCACAAAATTCACAGACAACAACCAGAAAAGTGCATGTTAGTGTTATAATAGTTATTACTCTGGTAGGTTTTGGTTTTGAAATGGGGAGAAATCTCTCACAAATAACAGCATAATTTGCAGCAATAGTATTAGACCATTAGACAAGTAGTAGAGAATTTTATCCTAGCATAATTGTCAAAATTATTTTTTTCTAGTTATGTGATACAAGTTGCCAAAGGACAAAAGATCATGGTCATGCAGAATTTGTAGCCGACTAAAGATGACAGTGGCAATGATCATGCATAACAATAGATCATGATGCCAATATAATGATGGTGGTGAGGATGAGAGCCAGCCAGCCACATTTTA
>JAEMWC010000096.1:665000-667500 GCA_016490735.1 Pachyseris speciosa
ACAAATACACTTTCAATACACTTAAACTTTTAAATACTTCACAAGCCACCACACTCTTCATATCTGATGAGATCTGGTACAAATACTTTCAAACAATGTGTAAATAATGAATAAATATGTGAATGATCATTCTCACAAATATGTAAATAATTAGGACAAATATTAAATCACACTTAATATGTTCTCTTAACTGACTAACAGCAATGGAAGGTTTTAAAAATGTGTTTAATGCCATTTCGTGGAGATGAATGGAATATATATATATATATATATACATACATATATATATATATATATATATATATATATATATATATATATATATATATATATATATATATAAAACAGTTAAAAAGACCGAAAATGGACAACTTTTGGTTCAAAAAACGATAAAAATTTAAAAATTTATGATTAAAAAACGTTTCGGTCTCTCGACCTTCGTCAGTTACAAACAGAATGTTAAAAACCTACAACTTAAATATGATTTTACAACAATGGTTACAAATTACATACGGGCTACGTAACTCAGACAATGAAACGAAAAACAATAGGTGTACAAAAAGTATAATGGATGCGGTTTTTTGAATGAAATTCTTGTCTTTTATTAAGTCCATAAGGTGAAAGGGAAAGCAACTGCGCACTCCAGTATGCTTCTTTCGTAATTAATAGCTGTTCAGTGTTTTCGGACGTGTTAGTTTGGATTTGATCCAAAACCGCATCCATTATACTTAATTTCAGCAGAGTTTGGACAATAGGTTGCGATTTTCTTAAGGTGCGTATTGGCAGTGAATTTATTTTTATATATTTTAACAAGTCAGTGTGTACCGACTCATTAATTGTAATCTTTAGCACTTGTAGTTGTTTCAGCGCTCAGGGGCCCTCTTTTGGGGATTCTGTTATTTTTGTGCTAGCTAGGTCATTCAAAGGCTCTTTGTTGGGAAATTATTACTTATTGTTTAAGGGCCCTCTTTAGGGATTTTGTTATGATACTGACAGGTATGAGGGCCCTTGAACAATAAGTAATAATTTCCCGAGAAAGAGCCTTTGAATGACCTGGCTAGCACAAGGGGATTCTGTTATTTTTGTGCTATTTTTGTAAAGGGTTTTGTTGTTTAAATGTACTCACCAAGTCAGAATATTCAGGGTCACGGCATAACTCACTGCATTGGCAGCCATATAACAATGATGGTTGAAGGGAATCTATGAATTTTAAATAGCAAAATTTAATGCTACTGATACCAAATATTTATTTGATTCATTAAGTACCTTAATCTGACTGTTATATCTACAAGAAGGGAAAACAAAGACTGAAATGTTTTTCTCACTTTTGATTTTCTTCAAATATGTATGTAAATTGAATCCAGAAGGTCCAACACAAACTCCTAAGACAGTTTGATAAAAAAATAGGCAGTTATATAATGTAATTCAAGTTTATGGCAATACTTGTACAGTGGAACCTTGATTTAATGAAGTGCCAAGGGACTAGGGAAATTGGATTGTTATATCAAGGTCCTTTTCCATTACATATTTTTAAAAGGTTGGGCTGAAGAATGCCATTCGTTACATTGAGGACTTTGTTATGTAGAGGTTCGTTAAATCAAGGTTCCACTGTATTTACATTGAAAATTATATTGACTGTAGATTTTTATGAGAAATTGGGATTAATGTAGATTTCCAGTATTTGGCCAATCTACATTGCAGCCTGATAGAAGACAAGGTTTATGGTTTAACTGATAACATTGTTTCCCGTAATTTATTATAATTTAGTATTATAATAATAGTCAATAATAGTTGTGGCTAAGTTCATTGTTTTCGAATCTGTTGAGTTAATGTTTACAGCCCTTTAAAAGTCTGATGTAACTTATCAGTTTAAATATCTTAAAAACTTTAAAAATTACTACTAGGTTTTATGCAATTTACCAGCTGCTGTTAAGGGAAATAAGGCAGAATATAAAACCCAACAAGGCAATGGAAGCATTAAGCCTATAATTCAGTTACACAGTAACTACAATATTATTATTTAGTTTGTTAATTGTAGTTTACAAGGTTACACTTTTGTCACTTTCCATCATTACTGAGCCATGTCCCCAAAGTCACAATGCAAACAGTTGCTCTGAGTCTCATTTTCAACATTTTTCAATGCAAGCTTTAGTTTTATATTTAATAAACCAAAATTATGCAACAAGTCTATAGTTACTGTGTCAGTAACTATAATTAATAATACTTAATTAATTTACCTTGTGGCTGCAAAATGATTTTATCTTCACTGGCAGGCTGTGAAACAAAACCATTTTAATACTTGAAATTAAAATAGGCAAGCTTTTATAAGAGATAATAGATAATTATAAGGAATAATAAAAATGTATTTACTGACTCATTAATAGCACATTTCTCATCATGTTTTATTGAGCTTAAATTCAATAACTTATTGTAAGTTATTAATAATATAAAATTATTACAACATAATTTTATAAATCAGTGAAAAACTTGACACAATTCT
>JAEMWC010000096.1:680000-685000 GCA_016490735.1 Pachyseris speciosa
AAACGTAAGAGATCCCCTTGTCATCACCCTTTGACTGATTGACAGTCAAATTTGCATTTCTAGTGTATGACTCTGAGGAAGAGCACTAAATCATCACCATCATTTTCATCATCATCATTCTTATAAAAATTGTAAAAAAATTGAAAAGGTCCCCCTTGAATATGGACGGTGTTCAGTACAGCTGGGAGCACCCTGCCCGTCATCAGTCAATCAAATGGTTGGGCAAACACAGAGAATTAATTGCATGAAAAGATCCATATATTAGTCCATCAAACCATGAACTATCCATTCATCAATATCAATAAATCAATATTATTAATCAGTCAGTCATCCACTCCAAGGTTCCAGAAAAATATCTTTACTGACCCAAAGTAATGTCACTGGAAATTCCAAGAGAAATTGGAAACTGAAAATTCCCATGGGGGAGGGGGGGGGTACTTAACAAAATTGGAATTTCTAAAGGGGTCAAGTCCAAAGAGCCTTCCAAAGTAGGGGTAACGATCTTTTCTGGAACGTCAGTCAATCAGATTATAGGCTCGTTTTCCGCTGCTCACTCAGGTCCGGGCTTTCCTCCTCTCTCGGGGAGGAAAGCCCGGACCTGAGTGAGCGGCGGAAATCAAGCCTAACCAGATTACCGATCAAAAATTTCAATTTTTTTTTTTGCTTTCTTCTACTTGTTTTTATATGGGCTTCCTTGTTTTAGACCCACAGTAGGATGGGTTTATATATCTGTAAAGTACCAGCGCGTGTCTTGTTATTTAATAGCACGTCATTGCACAAGAACGATTCTTTTGTTTCAGTATTGAGTTTCTATGGGTGCTTTCGATTGTGAAATCTGGATTTAGATCTTAAAATCCAGATCTTCGGATTTCCAATAGAACACAAGATTCGCAGCCGGTTTTTGTTGTCGGGGAAGGATTCAATTAACAAAATTCGCGGCGAAATCCATTTTCTGATCTTGTGTTCGATTGGAAATCAGAAGATCTAAATCCAAATTTCCCAATCGAAAGCACCCTATGTAAGCCATGCGATGGGGATGGGTGATCTCAAACCGCAAATAAAATCCGAAATTTCAAAGAACTGTACAGTTGATGACGTGAGAGGTTAAATGACTACCGTAAAAGAGTTCACAATCTAGATCCGGAGCAAAATATAAGACTTACTACTTACTGTACTCGATCGGCAGTTGAGAAATTCCCAGTTTCTGATGTCAAAGACGCGATAAGCAAGACCTTCATTAATGTAAAGAGTTGTCTTAACGCCTTCTTGACTCATTCCGCTTTTCCACTAAACCCGGAAAATGATTTTTTGCAAATTGACTCTATCTCTCATAAAAAATATTTCTGGATTCTGAGCTGATTTCCGAGCAACGTGGAAACAGCTTTGTAACCGTGCTCTGTTTTTGTCGTCTCGCGGCGACCCACAGCCCACCCCCAAAAGCACGTTTCCTTTCTTGGGGTGGGTGCGGACACAAGCAAGGCTCGGATGGCGTCCAAAGAGCTGGTGAAGCACAAAGGAGGTTGCCATTGTGGAAAGGTCCGATATGAAGTAATGGCACCGGCGGTACTACATGTTTTAGACTGCAAGTAGGTTCGTAAACTAATTTCAGGGATGCTCGGAGACCCGTTGCATTTATAAGCTTATATTTTCGTTATCGACCTTCAATCGCCACCTCAGTTGAAGCACGTTGAATTCGTTTGTATATTAAAAGTGGAATAGGGGAATAAAAGAAATGGGATCCTGGAATGATGGAAATAACAGATTCTTTATGGGTGTGGATGAAAAAATAATGGAATGCTACGTGCTAGGTTTTCATTGGGGTTGTCAAGGGATGAACATAGATTTGATGGATTACCAGATGGGGTACCGGTAGTACTTTATTTCAGGGATTATGCACATGTCATCGGTTTCCCCGTGGGGTCGACCCCCGGGCCAACCAGGGAGATATGTGGGGGAATACAAAGAGATGGATGGGATTCTTTGCCCAATTGTTGGGGAAAAACGGCATTGTTTTATGATCACAGGTTAGGGGGTGGGGGAAATCACGAGTTTGTAAAGGAAGTCGGGGGATTTTCTGCTAAGAGACACCTCACACAGGGGACTTTGTCATGCAAGATCCCCCTATCCCCCGGGGAAATTCCTCAAGTTTGCTTGACTGATTTTACAATCCCACTGGTTAGCCCAGGATTGACCCCACAGGGAAGCTGATGACATGTGCATTAAGTTTTAAAGGGTTTCTTCAGGGGTAACACATGATTTTTTATAGTCCAGCTCCTGATGGGGTGGGGTAGGGAGGGGTAGGGAGGGGGAGGGAGGGGGGCATATGGGTGCAGATTTTACATGCAATGCCCATTTTGCATCCTGGTGATAAAACAAGCCCATACGTACTATGCAGAAGTATCTTTGCAGCTGCCTTCCAAACTCTCATCAGTCATGATTTCCAGCTGGATCTAGACTTTGATGGCTACTAAATAGCCTATTTTACTGTTGTATGCTCAGTGTCCTGGCCTTTGGGTGGAAGCGAGGCTGGAGGTGACCTTGTTTTGATACAAACCTCTCTGTCTTTCTTATGCAAAATATGTGGACTAGTTAGCTTAAGAAAAACATGATTAGCATGACAAAAGCAGTGAGGTCTGTATCAAAATTAAAACGAGGTCACCACCAGCCTCGCTTCCACTCAAAGACCAGGTCACAGTGAGCACACAACTGTCAAATGGGTTATTGGCCAATTAAACAAGGTTAGAAGTCTACTTATGTGGCCATTTAAAGGGGCCACAGCTGCTTAAGAAAGGTAGTCACGTAACAGGGGTGCAGAATCAGTAAGCAGTCAAGGCAATAACTGCAGGCCAAAAATTCCACTGTAACTCAGTTTTATTTGCTCCTCTAACAGCTGCAGTATTTGCATGAAGAAGCAAAACAGACATTTTATTGTTCCACAGGAGCACTTTACTTTGCTAGAGGTAACAGCTTTTGCCACAGTAAAACCATGCGTAATCTCCACCTAATAGAACAGTACTAACTTAGAAATTCACAGCAACACTAACTAGTGAACAAAACTGCACACATTCCATTTATGTCTAGTGGTCTTTTATCACATTCCAAGTGTTCATTGCTTGAAGTGGGTAATGTTTCTGGGCATCTTTAATTATTTATATAGTACACCACACTTTGGTTCAGTAATTCCCCTGATGTCCTTAATGTGCCCTTTGCAGGATGTCAGTCATCAGAGTACAAAAATGCCATGCTGGGACACAAGCAACACACTGGGGCAAGGCAAAGAAAGAAAATTACCATGTTAAATGATGTAAACTAATTGTTTTTCTATGTCCCAGTGCATTGCTTGCATCCCAGCATGGCATTTTTGTATTGTGTGACTGACATCCTGCAAAGGGCCCATAGAGTAATAATAACTCTATGCAGCCAATATCCTGTTTCTAGACATTTTGTGGCACAATGACTAACTTTCTCTCTCTTAATAGAGTCTAACAATGTGTTATTTCCAGAAATTATCCATGCCTTCAGTGGAAAGTTCTCATGATCAATAGGCCTGATCATGTTTTTAAGACATGATTGTGGCAGGTAGGCAAAGAGAACAGAAATAACAGTGTTTGTATGCAATTCTGTTGTCCAAAAAATGCACGAAGTGCCTGTTTCTTAGCAAAAAAAAATTTAATTAGTAGTACCAGGCAAAGGGTTCCCCTGACAAAATTTAAGGGATTTAGCCGTGCCAGGAAACGTTCTCTGTTTTTTTTTTAAATTTCCACACATTCATCTGTTATTTTTTTCCAGGGAATTTTTCAGTCCACGGCAAAATATTACAGATGAACGAATGGAAAAATTAAAAAAGCCAGAGAACATTTTCTGGCACGGCTAAATCCCTCAAATGCTGTCAGTGGAACCCTTTGCCAAGTACCATTAATTAGCAAATTATATAACTTTTTGCTGAGAAACAGGCATTTCATGCATTTTTTGATAACAGATTTGCATAAAAACACTGTAATTTCTGTTGTTTGCCTACCTGCCAGGATGGCGTCTTAAACCGTGATATAGTCTATTGTTTTTGACTGGACCAACAACTTATTTAGCTTCATCTATTTAAAGGTTTGGATGTTGAAATCATCAACAGGAAATCCCAAAATATTGTTTGTTTAGCAAAGATGATATTTAATTTTCCTTACATTGTTGTAACCGTTTGCCTGATCAATACCAACAGGGCCTTTGTGTGTTGTGATACCTTTTCAATATCATAACTAAAAGGTTTGGTTTTTTTAGCATGAAGTCAACTGCTTCTTGTTTCCTTTCAGGGTGAAGACAACTTAACCTGCTATACTTTCAATACACATGCTGCAAAGCATCTTTTCTGCAAGACATGCGGTGTGCAAAGTTTCTATAGGCCTCGTTCCAATCCAGATGGTTACGGAGTCATGCCACATTGTTTGGACAAAGGCACAGTAGAAGATGTGAAAACTGAGGCTTGTGATGGTCAAAACTGGGAAAAATTCATTGCTGAAAATCCAGAAATCCAACAGCGGTCTAAGAAAAAGGAATGAATGATAGTACAATTTGCTAAATATATATGATATCAATTAAGCAAGCACTAAAACGTTTTTCTTATTATTTTGCAAACTTTGTTCTTTCAAGGTGTATTGACATGACTTAACTCATTCTACAAAGGAACAGTCCATGTCAGTAACAAGGTTAAGAGCCTAATTCCTCACTAACCTATTCATTGAAAGTATAAAGTACTTTGGTCAAGAGTGTCAATGTTGTAGGTCACTCAAGTCCTGAGTTATCAAAATCTTAGTTTTCTGTAATATGAGAACATCTATGTGGTCTTTTATTACAATCAAATGGATACCAGTTTATAAACAATGGTAATTGTAAACCTTTTCTGTGTGTAATGTACATCACTTCAGCTGCTGAATAAAGTATTTTTAGCCACTTGTGTTGTCAAAAACGATGTTTTGCTTAGTAACAGCACTACTATTAATTTAGAACAG
>JAEMWC010000096.1:690000-737500 GCA_016490735.1 Pachyseris speciosa
AAAAAACTCTACAAGACCACAGTTAAAGACCTTTGAGTTTTTGAATAAAATTTTACTGGACATACATCTTTTGAAAAAGAAAATTCACAACACTAATTTGTACAAACAAAAAAGCATAATTTTTATTTCACTAAAAACAGTCAGGACAGATCTTACAACAACTTCACTTGAGATTCAATCTATATAATGTCTCCTTACCAATCTGATTGGTAAGGAGATGTTATATAAAAGGTTAAGGTAAAATCTTTATTTAGACACAGTATTTCCTTCAGGACTATACAATATTTAAATAAATAAATCCAACTACCTAACTAAATTAAGATGGATAACAATAGAGTAAAATTAGGGATAAAAAGGAGATTAAGAATTTTTGTTAAAAAGTATGCAATATTGTCCTGGAAGTGGGCAAGAGTTACTGTCCGCATTAGGCGTGATCGAGGTGTGCCAAGATTATAGAAATTTCCTGATGCGGAAATTTCCTTTGTCAATGATCGACGAATTGTTGAAGTCAAAATCTGCCTGTTTCGCCAATGACTCTTATCAAAGAGTCTTTCTCCAAAGTTACAAAAAATACAAAATCATGCAGCATGCGTCATAATGTTTTCAAATTACGATCGTAGTGCTGATGAATTGTTGCGGATGGTAAACTGACTGGGCTAAACTGGACTGGGGACTCTTCAATAATCTATTGTTATCATTTTTATCTCACCATATATTCTTTGAATTTTTACTTCATTCATCTTTTTGCCCGTTGAAGACCACAGTTCTAGTGGTCGAAAGCTCACAATTTTAATATTTTAGCCAGAGAATGTCCATTCAAGTTTTTATCATGACTCATCCTGGCTGTGTTCCTTCAATTTTTTCATAAATTAAGATTGTAAATAACTTAACTACAATAAAAGAAATGATAAAAACCTGCTTTATAAGGAAACCGTGTATGATCTATCTCTTAGGTTATAAGTTAAAGTTTCAGAATGGAAGACAAAGCGCAAACTAAGATATTCCGAAACGATATTATTTACAAATTATCTTGTACATCATTATTGATTTATTAATGAGGCATTGACGGTCCAGTTTAACCCAGTCAGTTTACCATCCGCAACAATTCATCAGTACTACGATCGTAATTTGAAAACATTATGACGCATGCTGCGCAATTTTGTATTTTTTGTGCAGCAGCGGTCGAAACACCAGAACCAAACATACAACGAACTTGTCTAGTATCGACGCACCAACAAGCAAGATATATTTTAGAGACAATCACTTGAGGTTTATTCCAAGATCATATCGTAAACTGAAATTAATAATACAAAGAAAAAGCTAAAATTCAACATCTAAGAAATGCGACATTCCGATCATTCTTTCACAAAATCGCACGTTCTCAGCAGTATATATGATCATAATTACTACAAAATTCAATGTATAACTAGGCGAAGGATGTCTTATAACAAATCAAGCTAAAATAATAGCGAATACAGAGAGATCAACGTGGAAAAATCACTGCCTTAAATTAACCAATATGATCTATGCCACATGGCACTAAAAAATACTTTGTTGAAACTTCTTATAAATCGATGAATTTATAAAACAGCAAACTGGCTTTCTAGCAGAAGAAAAGAAGTTAAAACTTACATAACAGTCCTGCTATGCCGTAGCTTGTCCAAGAACCTCGATGTTCGTGCAACAACTACTGATACGAACAAGGTGATCTGAACTCTCGGACAACTTGAGCCTACTAACTAAACTTGTGATAAAGGCGTTGCTATAATAGATTGCGTGCTTAGGAAAACAAAACGTCATAACTGATTACAGGAAACAAAGTTCCATTATTAAATGATGTTCGGGAATGTTATGCAATGCGGTTACATTTTGTAACTTTTGAGAAAGACTCTTAGAACAGGATCCCCACACCGAGCTGAAGTAATCGAAATGGGGTTGGACTAATGAATTGTAAATGGAATGTAAAGTCTTCTATGGGACCGAATACCTAATTCATTTAATGGTGCTCATACCAGAAGCAATCTTTTTAACCTCAGCCTTGTGTAATACCATTTATGACAATTTTTGTGTTGAATTTTCCCAGACAAATGTCAACTAGGGATAAAATGGATCAGGCCAGTCACTAAAATTTGGGTGGGTGGTTTTATGACAAACAAATGTTTGACTAACTATGCCATAACTAAGAACCTATAACTATTCAAAACAGTTCTTCCAATCAGTAACTGCACAACAATGTTGTTAGCATGTTTTGTCTGGTGCCCCCCTGGTGAAGAGGGTACTCCCTTATATTTTTGGATAGGTGTGTGCCACAAAGGGTCTTAAACCCTAACCCTATTCAAGGATGAAGCAAATGAAAATTGATACCCTATTTAAGACCCAAACCCGAAAAAAATGGAAAGAACTGGTGTGAAACAAAACACAAGAAATTGTCAGTGTTTGCAGCTAATGGGGGACGATCCAAATGACTAACTGGTATGGAAAAAATTTCATTTAGCTGGCTATTTACGCACTGCTGTTTTAGCTGATACAATTTAGGTACCCTATCTAAGGATCAAACCAGGAACACTATGCCAACATGGGCATGGACCCTAATTAAGGATCAAGAACCTCAAAAACCATACCCTATCCCGCGGCACATACCTATATATCCCATATGTGGGAGTACACCCCCACCCCTCCCCCCACCCCCAGGGTCTGGTGACAAGAACAGTAAATTATGAGATGTTTTCAGTCATGTTTGCTGCCTT
Source organism: Pachyseris speciosa (assembly GCA_016490735.1). Taxonomy (NCBI): domain Eukaryota; kingdom Metazoa; phylum Cnidaria; class Anthozoa; order Scleractinia; family Pachyseridae; genus Pachyseris; species Pachyseris speciosa. Next base: position 692,748 of record JAEMWC010000096.1, read on the forward strand.
AGGATTTTCTTCCAAGTACTTCTGCCAGTTTGCCCAATCCAAGGCATCACATGGAATGATATCTACTTTCTTCACAGTTCCTTCATCTAAGCAGTACAGTGAAATGCCACACCCATTTGGATTAGTGCGGGGATAGTAAAAGGAGTGGACTCCACACGTTTTACAAAAGAAGTGCTTGGCTTTATGTGTATTGAATGTGTAGCAACTGAGTTGGTCCTCTCCCTGAATGTGAAAATAAAGAGTAGCATATAATTTTAGCAAAATAATCAAATCAGTTATAAAGCTGACACCTCTGTTCAGAAAATTTAATATTGGCACTAATGGTTTAACTCTAAATGGTTATTTTAACTGCCCTGGATGGGTCAAGCACAATTCTTGTGTCTCCCATTTCACTTTCCCAGCTCAGTTCACCCAGAATATTAGTGTTTTTTTGCAAGAAACACAGTTATTATTGATAGAGAGAAGAGAGGGGAGGTTGTGGCAAATACAAAAAACATAATCCTACAAAGCCATTTGCAAAAGAAAACCAGACATAGCTAAAAAATACAGAAAAGTAAACTGGAGGGGGCTGCACCGTCCACCCGCGCTCCGACCCCTCCCTCCCCCCCTCCCCCGCAAGAGCTCAAAACTCGAAACTCAAAAGTGGCCCGTCCACTGTACCTGCAGGAGTTTGAAATTCTCTTTCGGGACAAGGAAAGGTTTCATTCCTTTCTTCACACATATAGTGCAGCTGAAGAAAAGAACCAGAAAGAGCTTCTTTCATAAAACGCAGGGGTCTACATCTTTTCTCAGAACTTGAGAATAAAAATACTTTTAATTACTGGTTTACTAACTTGCAATCGTAGACCCTCAGTTCGGCCTTGGCTAGAACTTCGAATCTAACACTTCCACAATGGCATCCACCAGTGTGTTTAACAAGATCAGCAGACATAATAATTAACTCAGTTAAACGCAGATCAAAAACGTAGCTGCGCTACCGCGCGCGCTCTTCTGTCACGTTGTGTATGGTTGCCAAAAATGTCACGAAGCTGGAAGGAAAAGGTAAAAAGACTCAAGCGGGTTTTAGAAAACGGAAGGACGACAAAGTTTCTATACAATTGAAAAGGTAAATTAACTATCAAGAATGAGTTATTCTCCAGTTAAATTTAGGTTGAAGGTGTCACGCGCGACCAATAGAAGGGAAACAGCTGTCACGCAGTCCTATGAGAATTGGTGTGGGTATGCGGGTGGATGAGGGGTGAGGAAGATGTATAGGGCTCACAATTTTATTTATTTATTTATTTATTTATTTATTTTACCAAGTAGGTCACACACTCAATACACTTAACCGAACCATAAAAGACAAAACAGCTAATCACTTCAAAATTTTTCAATGAGTCAGAAACAGGCTATTTCCCTGGGGAGGCGGTTCTATTCAATTACTGTTCTTGGAAAAATGAGTTTTTACTAGTGGAGAGAAGGTGGGTGGTGGGGGATGGGGGGTTCTCCCTTATATGGGCTATATAGGTATGTGCGGCCCCAAAGGGTATGTTTTAGCCATTTTGGTCTGAAATAGGGTATCGATTTTGACCATTTTGTTTTGAAATAGGGTATGGATTCTGCACTCTAGTCTTGAATTAATTATGTTTGCAGAAGAAGCTACTTCTTAATCATTCAGTTTTGTATCCTACTTAACAAAAGCATATAAACATTGCCTTTAACAGTGGTCTGAGCTAGCTAGGGAACTGATTATAAGGCGGGCCGGTCTGAAATTTGGTCAGGTCTGAAATAGGGTAAGGAAAATTGCAGATTTTGGTCTGAAATAGGGTAAGGGTTTCAGGAAGTGGGCCGCACATCCCCACCCAAATTTTCTGGGTGATGGAGGGGGGGGGGGGGGGGGGGCAATCATAAATGTAGTTGTGGTTGCGAGTTTGGTACCTATGTTTGATTGGTTTAAGCTTGCTGTCAATCACAGCTGGCCAGTCCATTTCTCATTTGATAAAGAATTGTTTGGAAATGCACTCTATCTCTGCTCCTTTCCAGGGATCTCAATTCACTCTCACATATTACTCATGATAAGGCTACTGGTCCGGCAATGAAAGCAGTCCAACAGTACCACAAGTTTGCTTTCTCTGCCAGCTGATTCATTTTCACTCCTAAAGGATTCTCCAGTTCTTTGCTGTGCTAGTCAACCCTTCCTGTTCACTGGAGGTCATTAAACATTTGTAAAGCCCTGTGCAATATTCAGCTGACGAAGACTGCTATGTCACAAGACTGTCCTGGAAGGAAAAAGATAATTCAGCTACTTTTACTTGCCTGATCAACCACAATGTTTAACTCTGAATGTATCCAACACATTGCTCAAGAAATTGCAGTTACAAGTGGAAAACAAGATGGTGGGGCTGGCTGATGCCTCCCACCCACCCCCCAACATCAGCCTACCACAGCAGGTGGGAAAGTTTCAAATGAAAACGGAGGGGTATGGTGGGAGGGAACCATGGTTGCAAACCTTTGAGGTTTCTGTTTAGCCAACAACTTTCCACCGTGGCAAGTTGACAAGAACAGCAACATCATGAGGATACAATTTCATATTTACATTCAAACCCATAAATACTATAAGTGATTGAGTAACAACACACTTCTTTGCCGTTCTATTCTCTACTTTATCAAGTGCTTTATTAGCTTTCTACCGTTAAAAGTGAGACAAAATGTCATAGTATAAAAAGAAAACGTACATTACAAGTACATAACTCAAACACATATCTATTAGTGAATAGGTCATTATATAACTAACCTGCACACTTTCATTGAAAAAAATACAATGCAAGATACAAAACTGGGTAACAGTTATCAAAAGGATAGGCACTGCCCCACTTGATGTGTCCCCCAATGTTTTCAATGAGAACATAACATATTAAAGTCTCATTTTCAGCACTAAACTATTGGTCTTGCATCATCCATGAAATCCTGCAAACTATTTACTAACTTTGTATCTCTTTACTCACAGCCAACATCACTGGCTCATTTGCTTTTATCATGCATTAGATAAATCAATCAGAGGGCTAAAAAAATAGGTAAACCCTTTTCAGCCTTGTTGCTGTAATGTATAACAATGCTCTCTCAATTACTCTTCAAAGAGTGCCCATTTCTCAGTTTCCCTCAGAAAACTTCTCATTGAGTTCTCAGCCAGCTGATATTTTCTTAAAATTAACTTTTAGCTTCCACATACTACATAGTAGCTTGTAAAGGGGTTGAATTATCACTTAACTAAGATTTGCTATCTACTGTCTGAAATATAAAAGGGCTTGCATTCTACTTCCAATACTTTGTTTGAACTGTTTTCAACACCAATGCTAATACCAGTATGTACACATGCACAAAAGGGGGAAATTGTCTTTGCATGAAGACAAATGAGAAATAAGTCCTCATCTGTCTTCACAATTTCTCAGTATAAGATGAGCTTTTGTACTACTTAACACAATTTACAAAAAAATACCTCCTTACTGTGCCTCCATAAATGGCTATGGCTAAGGCCTAATACAATAATACTAATAATAACTATAATATTATATTTAAAAAATGATGTTTAACAGGGTAGGAAAGGCAAAGGTCTGCTATCAAGCAGGGGGGGGGGGTCTGTAGAAAAAGAAAAACCACAATAACGACAAAACCCAACAACTACTGTCAGTAACAAAATACAAGGATGCCATAAAAATTAACAACACTGACTATAAAAATACCCCAGAAAAGTAAGAGAGGGAGAGATGGAAAGTTCTGTGAATGAAGCTATGAATAAAACTCTGACTGCACAAGTCTGTTTGCAAATAGGTTGTTGCAGGAATTTTTTTTTTAAGTTTTTGACTCCTAATCCTCAGGAAATCCAATTATTTATCTTTGCAATTTCCTTTGAACACTTTGGCTTTGGGAACCTGAGCACTTCTTCCTTCAGTTTTTGCAATGGCTTTCCATGGGCTGACAACCGAAATTTTCTTAAACCTCATTATTATTTCCAACATTTTACACATTAATTTGTATGAGTACTAAGTCTCAAGACCCCTATATCATACAGACACACAAAAACATGAGCACCTTCTTAAGGTGTCATCTCATATGCACACAATAATATATACCATATTCTCATTCTTAAGAAAAAGTCTTGAGTGCACAGTGAGTGCAGCTGAAGGGAATGGGAACTTTTCAAAACACATGACAAAAAGTTAAGCAAACTACACACAAATTGAAGGCCTCGGAGCATAACCATCCTATGTCGAATTTTGGGTTGTTTTTCGATTTTGCCTGGATTTGCCCGAATTGTTGCATGTAAACTGCAATTCGATTGAAAGAAGATGTAATGCAACTTGCAAACCACTCCCATGGAAGGTTGGTTTCTTGGTGTACGTAAGAAAAAATGCATTTCTGGATTCTGGATGAATCAGTCAAAAAAATACCATACAATGTGTTTCCATCGAATTGCAGTTCACATGCAGAAATTCAGACAAATCCAAGCAAAATCGAAAAACGACTCAAAATTCGACATAGGATGGTTATGCTCCGACGCCTTCAATTGTTTTCTTCTTTACATAACTAAGTGAATTAAATGAATAATAATTAAAGGTAATCTCCCCTTACTGTTTCCCCAAACATCGTTTTCTTTTCACCATTTAATGATGCAGATAATTTGAAAGAGGGTCTTTGATAGGGGAAATTATGAAAACACACTTATTGGGACAGGTCTGAAAGTAGTCATATCTTTATATTGTGGCTGCGGCCCATATAAAAGTGGACACTTCTGTTTACTATGGGTTTATAATTAAAAATAAGATTACGAGCTTGAGATTTCTATCAGGCATAGAAATTGTGAGCAAATAATCTATTATTTTAGTATAAATATACTAGTTGTTCAAAACTAAACAAATAAATTATCTTAATCCTCCTTGCAGAAACTTTGAAAAGGCGAAGAAGCAGCCACCAGTTTGCTGACAATTGCTACTCACTATCTATCACAGAATAGATAGCAAGTAGCGTAGTAAACATAATTAAAAGACAAAAAAGAAGGGCTTTTGTTGATGGTCTTATCGCCTAATGACGAAAAAGTAGCATTTTCTAAAAAAACCCAATTCAAGACTAGAGTGCACAAACCATACCCTATTTCAGACCAAAATGGTAAAATCAGACCAAAACAGCTAAAAAACCATACCCTTTGGGGCCACACATACCACCTATATAGCTCATATAAGGGAGGTGTGCTTACATCAAAGCTTCTGTGAAGTAACAACACACTTCTATATGGCAAACACGAAGTTCTCTATAGTTTTATAATACGGGCAAATCTATTATATGAATATTCTACAAGGTGGGCACCTCTAAAATCTTTAACACAAGCATGTCTAAAACAAAGACATCTCTATGAAATCTGTACTTGTTCTTGTCATTTCAGTGTCTGTGTTAAAGTGCACATGAATCGAAATTTCAAACCCAGTTTTTTTCTCCAATATGAAAATTGGTGTTTTAAGAAACATTTTGAGTGGAAAATAATTTACTAAAACAAGCAAGAACTAATTTTAAAATGCGGCGAAAGTTGGGCCTTTCTCGCTAAGATTCTAGACAAAGATCTGGGGTCTGGTGAATAGTCATGACGTCATTCATGTGTTCTCAGTCGAGTGCGTCACTCTGTTTTTGTGAGTTCCGTGGAACAAATATATCGGAAAACTACCAAGATTGACTACCGGGGCCGCCAGCTGCGCAACACTTTCCAAATTTAAGCTTTTTCGCCTTCTCAGATATTGTTTCACGCTTGAACATTACACACGAATGATGTCACACACACCTTTAGGCCGCACGCAAAATGTCTCAAATTTCATGCCATGGCGGGAATTTTTGAACCTCTACAAATGGTGTTAAATCCTTGTCACAAAAAGGAGGGAAACGACTGAAAATGAAATGTGGGAATTATAAGCTGTCTAAAAACGTAAAAAAAAATTGGTAGTTAATTTTCGATTCATGTGCACTTTAAGGGACTGCAGTAACACCCGGTCACACAACAGGAGCTTGCAGCTGTGCTTGACCATTGGCATCAACAACCGTCACATCCACCTCATCATCATCATGGTCTGACTGAGGGACACCCACTGTGTAGCCTTGTCTCTGGTATGCTGCTCTTGGGACAGATGGCTTGCTGCACATGCAGACTCTCCGCATTACCAACACCAGTGACTTCCTATACTTCCTTAGACGCCATGCAAATACAAATGGATCAACAGCAAATTTCCACATTAAGAAGAACTGTGATACCATCACTGCAATAAAGATCCTCCACGTGAAATCATACACCATTGCAATAAAGAGCGTGATACAGAGAGGCCATACAGTGATTATCAGGAAAAGTGTCATAATAATTGTGCCATACACAAAGTCTTTCTCTGCTTGACGACGCTGTTTCTCGGATTCTGATGGCTCGATTGAAGGCCCTTGTCCTTCAGTATTCTCCTCGAGATCTGAAGAGCGATGGCGTTGGGCGAGCTTGCGGAACTGAAAGTAGATGATCAAGTAGAGTACTACAAGCACCACAGTCAGCAAGGTGTTGTGTACGACCAGGTCGATGAAATAGTGCAAGTATTTGTTGATGCCCGTCATCTCCGGCAGCGCAGCAAAGAAGATTGAATAAACGAAAATACAAATCACTCCAACAAGGGCTGATTTCGGGCTGACAACTCTGTCGTAAACTCTCGGGTGATTGATCAGCAAATACTGCACTATTCCCAGGGCTAACATGATAAGAAACGAGCTGGTAATCGTTACAAAGCTGAATGCTTCTACAAAGCGATAAAACCGACGTAACGATGGGCTCTCTTCTGAGTCAAATGACAACACAATCCAGCCGACAAAAGCTGGCTCCACTATCAAGCCGGTGAGAAAGTTGGCGGTCGTCAAACCAGCTATGAAAATTGCAAATGGCGTTCGCAGGCACTTCAGAGGATCTTTGTAGAAAGTCAGCAGAAACATTCCGTTGCTCAGGACAGTTGAAATAGCAAGGACAACAAGGCAGAGGAGAATGAATCCTCCTACTGCGTGGAATTCGGCCTCTGATTCGTTTGTTCCATTTCCATTTGTTGCATTGGTCGAGTTCATCATGAACATTGTTTGCTGATCGAGTACTTCCCGGTTGAGGTTGACAAGAGTCCCGGCAAGAGTCGGCGCTTTCAAATCTGATTTCTCTTGAGTTCCACACTTCTTGCGACGCCTCCTTTTGGGTAAAGAAGTTGTCGTCAAATTTAGTCCAAGGTTTCAAAACGAGAACTTTTCTGTTAGGGATAAAAGCTTATTACTTCTGGAGGAAAGATGTTCCCATAAAATGGAATCTTCCAACGCCTACGTAACGCAGGTGACAGCTTATCTTGTTCCCTTAGCAGGGTGGGTTGGGGAAAGATCTCTTCCAGCGTAGTACAATTTTTATTTCCTGTCGTGAAGGTTCTCCGTTTCCTAAAAAAATAGAAAAAGATTAACAAAAGTAACGAAAAGTTGCAATGTTCTTGGAACTCCTTACAAGATAAAAAGTCAGATTAATCATTCAAAAAAATATCCTCGCCAGTACCCTAGAAGGTAAGACTATAAAGGTCCCAGTTTCTCTTCGTGTACGATTGGTCACGTGACCAAAATCTGGGAAAACAGGAAGATGCGAATATGCTAATCGTGATTCCAAATTCCAGCTGTGAGCAGCAGACCAGCAGTTACATACGGAAGCTCCAAAGGGACATAGACTTTTCATCCTAAATGGAAGATTGTTTTTTTTTTTTCGAAAAAGGAAGTTGATGTTGTGAAAATGGAAGTTTTTTTAAGTGTAAAAGGCGTTAGTGTGGTGTTAGCCAATGTTAAGTAAAAGGCAGTGTCACGGACGAGCATGCGCGATGATACTCTCGAGCGAGTTAACATCTGTGAATGATGTATATGAAATAACGGACATTTGTCCGCCATCTTCAGTTTGATCTGTAGGATTAATTTCGGCCAGTATACCTTATATTAAATACGGTTTGAAGCCTCAGCTATATTTCTCTTTTGAACTGTTTCATTGTTTGTTTCGTGCCATAAGGATGGAGTTGACAATCGGAGATATACACATACATACATCCATACATACATACATATCCTCTCCCCGTCGGGGCTTTTCAGGGATAGTTTACATCACTGGCCGGGGGACTTGACCAGACTGCTAGTGCAGTTTACAATTAATGAAGTAACTAATGAGTGACCCCGTAATGTAGATATCTAGGACAGACACTAGGGGTGGTCACTGCCAGAGTTTTGTTACGTCCCTAGTGGTTCTTTTACGTCCCACAGAATCAGATTAAGTGAAAGTACTGTGAGACGGGGCCTACGGTTTATCGTCCTTATCCGAGAAGACTAGAAAGTCTAACCATTTGCAGATGTCATTACAAAGGCAGCACTTTCTCCTCAGTTATTTTTAAGACCCTGAGTGTTGGTCCGGGCGGGGTTATAACCCGCGACCTCCCGCATGGTAGTCCGGTGCTCTACCACTGAGCTAACCTGTCTGCGGTCTACGGCAATTCAATTCGCCCTTGCAGCGACGAAACTTGAAAACACTTTTGAATATAATATTTCATGTTCCTGTAAGAGAATGCAAATAAATATGAAAGAACTTTTTTAATATTGCCTTGGTAACAATTTTCTTCTAGCTACGGTCCTGCTCGCAGTTAAAACAGTCCACGTAACCTTCTCCAGCTCATGTTGATTCAGCTGGTTCTTTCATTGCTGTGTACCAAAGAGAGTACCTCGTACCCTCTTGTACGTACCGTGCTATTGAGTTCAATGAACTCTGGTCAGCAGACTGTGGCCAAAGTTAGGACAGAAGAAATTTTTGACGAAGCAAGCCTGAGTGAATTGCTTAGGGTGCTAAGTACCACTAACAACTGAACTGTATATGTGGGTTATTGGCCAAGCGTGAGGTCAAGATGGCTTGATATTGGCCAAGTTCTTTTTTTGCGTGTTTATGGACCGAGACGAAGTCGAGGTCCATAAACACGCAAAACAACAACAACAACAACAACGAGGCAAATATCCCGTCATCTTGTCTGAACAAGTTTGGTCAATAAAGGATTTATTATATGACTCAAAGGACGCGGGACGAACGGGCTATCCCGACGGTCAAGATGGCTCCATCTTGACCTCGCGGGTAGCCAATCACAACAGGAGAATTGATTCATCTTGACCGCTAAAAGAGCCAGATTGGAGCTGAAACAAGCCTTTCCTTGAATCACGAAAATTTGATTAATCAACGGAGTTGATAATGTAAATAAATTGACCATCCCTGTACGGTGGTCAATTTACATTATCAACTCCGTTGATAAACCAAATTTTCGTGTTTCACTCCCCCACCGACGCAGCACCACAGTTTCTTTAGAAACTAATCCCCCTTATTTCCTTGAATCAGACAGTCCAGAGGAGTTACATCTACTCCAGTTTTAATAAAGTTCTAGAATTCTGTAAATTACCACAAATTTTTAAAAAGACGAGAGACTAATGGATCTATGAGAGCAAAACAGAAAGGGAAAGACACAAACGTCAATCTAGAAATTAACCGCTTAGAGACCTTAGAGAATGTATCGACAAGCAAATTTTCCATTATATTTACAAACAAGACGCTCTGTGAGCGTTAAGTCGGGATACTTTTGTGCTGCAGATGCCAGACGCACCCTTTCTGATTCTCGAAACTATCCGGCTTAGTGGTTTGCTTTGGGTTCACATAAGGCCGTTTTGTTCATGCACGTACGAGCAAAGCTCGTTAAACTGTTTTGAGGGTTGCCTTCCATATTCGTTGTCAGCTGTTGTTGTTTACTTCTAAATTAAGTGGCAATATCTGGAGTTTACTTTGGCTCTCTCAAAGCATATTTTCTCTGTGCGAAGCTTGAAAATATTCGCATAGACACTTCTCTTAACATATTGGATATTCAAAACTCGAAAACACAAGGCGAATCGTTTCCGTGCATGTGACATGTTTCTCAGAAGCAATCCAGATGTCACGCATTGTAAAAAGAACTCGAAATTCAAACTGCTCCATTTTTAAAACAAAGCGTGTCACTTGGCTTAAAATGTCATTTTTTTTTAAATACCTGATGAAGGTTAAAAACCTAAATGATTATTTTTAGTTTTTTTTTTTCTGACGTCACGTGAAAACCAAAAATTCGTAAACTTGTCTCTAAATATAGAACTGTCACAGCGATTGAGTTGTGGTAAAATCCGGATCAAATTACATCAAAACAACTTTGCGATTTTCTAAATATAGAACTGTCACAACGATCTAATTCGAGTTGATACTCACAGCACGTGCGAGGCTTCCAACCTTGTCTTAAATTCGGCAAACCTTTTCACGCGGAAAGTCTGTACTGTATTAAACTTTAGCTTCACAACTTTACAAAGATATGTACAGGAAAATTTGTTCCGGCGGTCGAAGTTGAGTGTTCACGTGCGGTCACGTGTTAAATGGAAGGTATCACATTACGAAAACAACTTTGTGCAAATCTGTAATTTTTCTGTCACAGCATTCGAATTCGACTTATGATATCAATTAGGCGATAAGCACTACACGTGCGAGGTTTCCAACTTTTTCTTAACTCTCGGCAAACCTTTTCACGGGGACAGACTGTGCTGTATTAAATTATCAAGCTTCACAACTCAAACACGATAAATTTGCATAACAACAAAACAACCGTCGCGTGATGTTAGCCTTTCGACCTTTGGACTATGTGGTTTGCTTTAACCAATGAACACACCGCCACGTGTCTGCTATTGTGCATTGGCCAATCCAAACACCGGAACGTAATTGTATTGTGCATTTTGCTGCACAGGAAAAAGAAAAGACTGAAATCTGACACATTTTATAACTCGGTATACTTACAGTATCCCGAGTAATTACTCTGCTGTTAATGATATTCTATGAAATGAACACTGAAGAAAGACATGTTTCTTAAATGACACTCTGCTTTAATACCTTGCGGATGCGTTAATGGTTTGGTTGGTTTTTAACTGGAGTAACAGGACCGCTGCATGATTCTTCTAATTAAACCACAAATATGTAAATAGCTACAAAGTGACAAGTTTCGCGCTGAAAAATAAAAGGCAAAGTTTGTCAGAGATACTTAACTTATTGAGGATAAGTTGTCTTGACGGTCCGCCGTGGTTAAGTTCGAGACCTTCAATTCTCTTTATACAGTTGTTTTCACGGCTTTGTTTCTTAAGACCAGGTAAATACAGGTTTACACGCTGTTTTCGTTTTCCATTTATTTGTTTATTTTTTAATACGCGGATACTGGTTTGAGTTTTAGAACGAAGCAAACAAAAGCGAACATAACAGAACTGGCTAAACGTAAGAAACAAAAAGAACACAGCAAATAACTGATGACTATTTTAGCCAGTTTTTCGCTGCACGGGGCTTACGCTGGAGGAAGAATTAAAGCATTACACATTGTAACATGTTCGCATTTATGGTTGCGTGCTAAGTGTAACTTATGCCATGGAGTAAGAGATATTCTGTAAAAAAAGGGCCACTGATAAGTGTCATTTACGCACCACCAGTTGAATAGCTTTCTCGACGGAAAAAGAGCACCTTTATCGTCCTGCGGTATGTAGGCAGCCGCCAGGCATAAACAAAAGTATCAAGACACACTTTGAGAAACAACAGCAGATCGGAGATATGAAGTGCGATCTGAAACTTTTGAACACTTTGCCGAGATAAGTTAGTTGAGTAGAGATAAATTTGTGTGGTAATTACGTGAGGCAAGGCCGACAAGAGAAGGATCCCTGCCAGATACATTGCTACAGCTGTGAGCTGCTGTTGTAAATTTTCACGGCGTGTTTTTCGTTTCGGTCTTGGCGAAGAACTCTCTGGCTGAGCTTCAAACGCTCGCCCTCGCTTAAAATGGCGCCGAAATTCTATGTTCAATAACAACAGAATCACCATTAAATTCACAGAGAGAAACGTGGTATTCACGGCCAAGCTCGCTTTGAGGAAAATGTATTTATCTATTCCCATGAACTGCAGAGAAGTGAAGCACAAGAGATAAAGTAAGCTAAGAACATTGAATATCATACTGTTCCTCTTCGTGACAATTCTTTTGAAATTGTATGGAAACTTCAGGGCGATATATTGAGACCACGACAGAGCTAAGACTATCAGGAAAGAATAACTGATGGCCACAGTGGAAATTATACTTCCTGCCGTGAAAAGATGACCTAAACGGCTGTTAACTCTCTCCTCTCCTTGAAAATAAACCAGATAGTAGTACGCAGCGAAAAAGGGTTCGGTTGTGAGCGCAGTCGAAAGATCTGCCACGCTTAAAACCACGATGAAACTTGTCACTGGTGCACTGAAATATTTAAGCGGATCTTTCCAGATAGCAACAAGAAGGAGAAGATTGCTCGTAACTGTGGTAACTGATAAAACAGACAGGCATATTGCACTGGCAAGGTGAATAATTGCTGTCATACTGTTGAGTAGAACAGTGCCTTTCTTTTGTCTGAACACGTCTCTCAAATTTTTGGAGCGGACGTTTTCCTTTCTTTTAAAAGCCGTCAACTTGGTACCAGCAAGATGATCTCTTGTGAAATGTGCTCTGGCAATAACTTAATTGAATACTTGCAAAACGTTCTAGAATCGCCGGGCTCCACGCGAGAATGACTCATTTGCATGTTCAGTAATTGAAGATGAATCTCAGCTCTTTATGTTTCTCTCCCTTCACATCAGCAAGTGAAACTTGCACTGAAAGAAACACAACACATCAACAGCGTTTCTTTGTCCTTATCGATGAAATTACGAAAGATTGTCATCTGTTAATTATCTGTAAGTCCCTTTTATGTTTCCAATCAAATTTGCCATAGTTTTGTATTCGACCTGCGCTGTTTTCTTGTCGCCACTTCGTATGTAACTTTGAAAATGTAAAATGAAACGAAACCTTTACACAAGACAAGGGAAGTTTAAACATTCACAGTCGCCGGCAGCTGTTTTGCTGAGAGTGTTTGAACGCTGACTGCAATTTTGTTGACTTAGTGCTTTATCACTACGGTGACACAGAAAAAAAAATCATTGATAAGTCTCTTTTTCCCTTTTTCTCTGTTCATCAATTTTGGACAATGGCCTTTTAGTGAAATACCTTTTGTTCAGTATAGTTTCAATTGTTTATTCAGACTGGTATAGAGAAGCTGTATAAGACGTTTTATTTTCTTCAGTTCTGGTAGTTTTTCTTTTAATGAAAACTCAGCTCTTATTCAGTGCTTTTATGATATTTTTCAGTGTAATAAATGTTTGATAATAATAAGTTTTTGAAACCGGTCTAAAACGACTATAACAAACTATTCCAAAAACAATAAACATCGTGGTAATTAATGACTTTCAAAAGGGACCGCTTTTAACGAAGGTCTTTCCTTATAGCCTATTTATTTCTTCTTTTCGTTTAACAAAGAAGCGGAACCGTCTAGAAATGTTTTTAGTTACTAAGCCATACATATTGTCATGATTGATTTTATTTTTATTGAGAAACTTTAACAGTTAAATAGCGGTCAGGTTTGAAAGGATTATTATTTGAATGCTCGGAAGGTTTCATACGCGCGTTATTTGCACGCTGACAATTCACACAAACTCCGACAGTTTCCACGATAAAACTGCAAAATCAACATTCACGTTATTACTTATGAGACCTATTTTTAGTCCCCAAACAAGACTTTGCAAGGCGAATGTTGAGAATAAATACTATGCACACACCGCGAGGTTACGTGTAGGCTCCCCTAATTCACATCAGCAAGAATACTTTGTGCTATAGGGATTCGAATTTTGAACAAAGTTTACGGCCTAAAACTGAGGAAAAAGAATTGAACACCAGGGTCGATATTTCATTACATTTATCGTTACAAGACTTTGCTATTCACTGTTCAAAATCTTGTACAATTGTTTGCATTGCTGTATTGCGCCCTACTTAACAACGAAACTACAAGGGACTGTTCACATGGAGGTGGGGGACCCCAGGCAGGTGAGGTCCCCCACCTACCCGTGGTCCAAAAAAGCTTGCCTTCACATGCAACCCGGGGCGCTGGGGTGAGGTTTAAAATGCTATCGCGTGGTCGCTAAGAACGTATATTTACAAAAGAATTCAGAGATAATTGTCCGGATGAACCTCACCCCACCCCACCTCCAGCATTCACATGGAGAAAACTTACCCCAGCTAAGCGGGTTACCCGCCCTGGCTGACCGGGTAACTCGCCTCGGTGAGGTGCCCCACCTCACATGTGAACGCTATCGAGAAAAAAAGAGAGATTGTATGGAGAGATTGGTAACCCCACCTATGTGGGGGACCTCACCTGCCTGGGGTCCCCCACAGTTCCGCGCTTTGCCAATTTTCATCAAAACAAGATCGTCGCATCAATACATGGGCTGGATACACCAGAAGGTGTGCTCATCAAAGACGACCAAACAGTTTTTCTTGAGTGATATTGTGACTTAAAGGGGCAGTGTCACGCTATTGTACTATCACTTTAAAAAGCTTAAAACTGCCTATGCATCAGTGGAAACCTTAAAATAATGGTCTAGATTTGTTTCCAAAGACTGTAGTACTGTATTGACAATATAAACTTCTGTATTCCATCTAAGATGACGAGGATGGACATGGATTGAAATTTGAAAAACCTTCCCAGTTTTTTCAAAATTTCAAGCTATGCATTGAAAAATCACCCAAAAAATTATGGTTAGCTCTTCCTGCTAAAATTTCATTGGAATTCATCTTGCTAATTATGTAGGAGCATTGTTTGCACGATAACAGGTAAAAGGCAGTAATTTTGGCAGAATTGAACCAAAAACAGCAAAAATCCCGGTGGAAAAACGTGTAGTTTTGTTGCAAATTCAGTACTGCTCATGAAACAACGCCAGGGATCCAAAGCCAGTCACAGGAAAAGGGAGGCTAAAGAAAAGCCTTTGGTGGAGGAAAAAGTGAGCCCTCCTGAGCGCATTTGTCCCATGGTCATGGGAGACGAGTGGGTGTTTTAGGCCAGAAGGTCTGCTTATATCAAAGACGAGCAGACAGCTTGTCTTGTGAGTGATATTGTGACATAATTGATTAGGAAAAAATATATTTCTGCTACAAAATACTTCTCATGAAGCAACCCCAGCGATCCGAAAGCAAGTCACGCAGGCACATTTTTCCGCGCTCGTTGCTGGGAACATATAACTGCTTCGAATTCCGAGTAGTTCATTTCGTTGGTTGTCTCTTCTTACTGGCAAAAGTGATTGCTGTGGTTTTGCTTCAATCACTACTCGATTTAGGCTCGATTTCCGCCGCTCACTCGGGTCCGGGTTTCTATACTCGATTTCTATCGCGTGATAGCTAATGATCACTGACACCGCCACTATCACCACCACCACCACGACGTTCATCACCAAGAAAGAACAATGATCAGCCAAGAAGTTGCAGAAAAGCAGTTTTATTGATGTTAAGTCCCTTCCTCACCTTAATTTGCGTGGCATTAACATCCGTATAAAATCACGTTCCCTTCGAATAATAAATGCATGTTTTAAATATCTTGAGAGTGAAAAGTGGGATAACGTACTGAAAGGAGGTTCACGCCTCTCCCACCCTCCGCAAGTATTCCGATACTGTATATTCACCCATCGCTCGAGAAAGCCGTTGTGCCCAACGGGGAGAGGGGAGGAGAGAGTGCCAAAAAGCATCGCACATGCGTGAGCACATTCTAGTGACGCCATGTTACCAAGGCGCGCATGTGCGGTACTTCCTCGTTCCCAGGGCTTTTCCCTCACTTGTGAACGAGGCTGGACACCGGGTTGCAGTTTGTAGGAAGACGGAAATACCCTCGGGATAGATATCTTAACATAATTTTACAATCGCTTAGAGTTGCTCTAGAGAAATAACGAGGTTCACGACTACTAAAGACGTAAATAAACCTCTCATATACAATATACAACCCCTTCCTAAATTAAGTATTACGCTAGTACTTTTACACAGTAAATAGTTTGGGGTGAGTGTGGAAGTAGTTTGCTTAGTGCGCTCGTGTGGTGAAAGCAGGCTTTAAAGGGATCATTGTTGGTGACGAAAATTTAACTCATACCAAACGCAACGGACTCAAACGTAGTGGTCATTTATCCCAATACTCACAGCCAACCACATCTTAAAGTGCCTATGAAGTAAAATTTTGTTTTTCGTAGTTTTGAAACTTGGTGTGTCTTGACTACGAAATGACAAAAGAAATTTGACAAAATCAACTGACGCCGAATTTTTTCGCCCTCAAAAGAACCTAAAATTCACTAAATCGTTTCCCGTGGATCTTTGCTCAGAACAATGCTGATGACGTACGAAATGCAACGACACTCGTCACAGCTTTGTAATACGATCATTTGGCCGCGCGCGAGATGGAGGCACTTTTAGGCTCCAAATTTTAAACTTTCCGTTTGATTTATGCCGCGTTGTAAATGTTTTACTGCCTAAAACCAGGAGCCTAGTGATGGGCTCCTACTAAAACCTAAATATTAAGAATCGGAAAATAAAAAATTATCATATTAGCACAAATGTTTTTACTTCATAAGCATTTTAACCACCCCTCAGTTTAATGTGTAAAATCGGGCACCCGAATTTTCATTATTTGATTTTTGACTTTGTTTTGCAATATCACACTAAGAAAACATATCCTAAATGGAATTCAGATCCCATAAATTCGTTCTCTACAGGGAAAGCTTCATGATGGAATGATAGCAGGAAACTCCTGTACACAGGGTTACCAAGAAACCCTATGAGCAAAGTTGAACAACACGTAAAGTGCAGTGTATGCTAATCTCAATTACAGTTACCAGTTGCTCGTCTGGGTGTGGTTTCTCTCGGCAAGTAACACTAAATAATTATAGCAGCAAAATAAGAAAGAGTACATCCTTAGGCGCTTTGTCATGTGCTATGTCAAATATTTGTTTCTGTTGGGTTTGTTTTACTCTCCTTGAAAATCCCCTCAAAAGGCGAAAATAACTGCTTATTGCATTGTTATGGGTTAATGTTAGGCCCTATCTTAGGACATACTAGGAACAAAAGCGTCGTCAAAAACTCGAGCCTTGAGACGCCTGCTGGTCACTTACAATAAAAATATATCATAATGAAACGTTTTGGTCACATACCAAATCCAAATTGAAGAAAGAAATAAAAAATAAAGCATGAACGATATGACCACGTGGAATTACGGGAAGGCTAAAATTGTGCTCATTAATATTAAAAAAGTTTCCTCATGGGACTGCAGCCAGCTCGTGGGATGGATACTATCCATGCTGTTTTGAAAGCAGCCAAGTGGGAAGGGCAGTAGCGGATGTAGTTTACAATTTCTTCATAAGCTACATGCATAAAGAAATGCAGCCATATGGCCCATAAACACAATTCTTCGCGGGAGCAGGCTTTGGGCATGGTGATCTTCAATGCAAGTAAATTGCTCTTAAAGTGAAAATAAGTAAATAGTTCTCCTGACAATGTTTTTTTTTTTCGATCAAGTATATATGAATACAATGAATTCACATCTACAAACCAAGAAGAATGCCTAGAACATGCTATGTTCTGAGGGGACCTGAACAGATTTGTCTGTTATCAACAGCATATAATCTGAATATGTGAATGATCATCACAGTTATGAACACTACTTAAGCAGTAGTGAAAATAAAGCCTGTACGGGAATCGAACCCACCTCTGCGAAACCATTGCAATGCTCTACCAACTGAGCTAACAAGCCAACTGGGAGCTGGTCATTTTTTGGTTCGTAATATACCTGAGACTTGTTAGCTCAGTTGGTAGAGCACTGCACCGGTATTGCAGAGGTCGTGGGTTCAACTGACTCTTTTTTCTGGTTTTATTTTCACTACTGCTTAACTAGTGTTCATAACTGCGATGATCATTCACATATTCATTCTTAAATCCGCAGTTCAAATATATGATTTTCATATTTTTCATATATTCATTCTAGCATATAATGTCACACACGATCGTCGATCTTGTTCTCCTTGGTTTTCATAGATGCAATCCGGTTCTCATAGTGAACATCTACTCCAAATAATAAATTACATCAGTCCTTAGGGCACATACATTTTGTTTTTGTTTATGGAGCATAAGTATTTTGCTTTAATTAAGTTTATTAAAAAAATGAAAGCAGTGTCGCATTAACATCAGGGGTTTCTCGACTCCTGAAGGCGAGTACTATCTTCCTTTTAATTCCCTTCATTTTAACGGAATGTTTAACACACGCGGTCATATGAAAAATTATAACTTCGACCACTATCATAACTTTTTTAAAAAAATCTTTCTTTTATCATTTGGTCCACTGTTTTTTCCTTTTTACTGTGTTTGTAGCCTGTACACGCAGATAACTGTCAACACGCAAATATGACAAGAAATGCACCTAACAGCTTCATATAATTCGTCGCCAATTTCATGTCACGTGTATAGTCATGTGGGTTGCAAGTGTATAGTCACTTGAATTGACGATGGGCCATCTCTGAGGTGCTCGACGACGGGCTGAAGACTACTTCATTATGTATCTGTGATATATTTTACCTCTACACCAACTACGCATGCACTTTCAGCAATTACATTTCTTGGAGCTTGAAATGAACCCAGTTGGATACCAAGGGCCCATATCATCACGTGTCCCAATTACGTCACCATCAAGAGGAGGTCTTGCTCAGCTGAAGCCACCTGAGGCCCCGTTATTTTGAGGCCCGCCCGTGGAGCCTGGAAGAGCCATCATGGCGGCTAGATCAGTGGGGTCTCTTGTGGTGCTGGCTCTCAGCGCCTGCTCAGGAACTTTTGATGGGTCTGACAAAATGGACGTGGCTTTACTTAAGTCACGCAGAGATGATAACGCCGCTGGAAAAATATATGACATAGATTTAAACAAAAGTAAATGAATACCTTTCGGACTTCAAAAACGTTGCTAAAAGGCAGGGTGCCAGTTGAGTGTCAAAGTTCCAAAACTATGGAGTTAAGTTAAAAGGTTTGTAAAAATACTCATCATTGCTGCTTGAGAATAAAAAGTGAAAAATTGTCAGCAGTACTAACCAGGTCTGAGGGCAGGAAGAGAGCAGTGCTGCTCAAGCCAGGCCAGCACGGTTCTACAAAACTCCTCTACACTGACTGTCGATACCATAGTGTTATACTCTTCAAACAGCTGACGCATCAAGACACTGAACTGAAGGCTGCGTCAAGGAACTGATCAGGTATAAGTCACCTCTTCCTTTTACAGACACTTTCTATGTCATCAAGTATTCTTTAAGATGAATCACACCCACCACCCGAACCAATAACCTAACTCTAACCTGAAAAACATATCACCACTCCTCAACTGGGGGCACTTAACGGATTGTAATGAAAAATTTGTTTTATTTTGTCAAACAGAGGCTCGAATTTGTGCAACCTGAAAAAAAAATAATAATAAAGCCTTCTACTTTCAGAGGGCTAAATAAACCGCACTGAACACGAAAAAAGGCCCACTGGGATTCTGAAGAAGGATAGAAATCCCAAAGTGCAACCGCTCAAATGAAGGCAAATGAGGCAGTGCTTTCCTCTGGTACTTTAATTATGCTGTTGTTCGATTTTTTTTGTTGGTGGATGAAAAGTAAACTGGGATCTATTAATGGTCACATGGAACACACTACTCCATAGACCATATCCTCTACTAACTATGCACAGACGAAATTAAGAAATATTGTTGATTTGACGCATAGGCGGCGTTAGGTTAAACTCGACAGGTCCCATCAATAATTACGCATTTGAAAAGCTCACAATGAATCTACTTAACCATAAAATACATTGTGTCACTTAAGCTGCTTCTGATGTCAAAACAATTCAATAAGAAATCTCCTTTCACAAGACTACATGTAAAGGATACGATCCAAAACTTGAAGTTGTCCTGGGTGCGAGTCTTGACATACTGGTTAAACATTGACCACATCTGGTCTGCACGCTGATCAAGAGAAACAGCAAAATACTGTGACTTTCACTGTTCTAGCAGACAGGGGTGTGTGAACGCCCTTACCATCTAAGACTATCTAAAATAGCACCTTAAAACCTTAAAACTAGCAGACCATACAATAGACCTTTTCACGGTAAAATCTGCCGTTTTGAAAATGGAGCAAACAGCACGTGAAATACAGTGTTTGTGTAGAGACTGCGCTGTGAAATAACTTTGTAATAATTGGTATCTGTACAAACCTTGGATGGTGAAGGTAATTTATAGGGCCAAAAATTATTCCGTTTATAGCTGAGGGATACAGCTGGGCTAAAAATGTGAGTAATCGTGTTTTTAATTTTCCATACATTTGCCTATAATTTCCGCGAAGACTGGCAGGAAAAAATTAACTGCAAATGTATGGAAAATTAAAAACACGATTACTCGCTTTCTAGCTCAGCTGTATCCCTCAGCTTTAAAAAGAATAATGTTTGGCCCCCTAAATTACTATTCAGCTTGTTTTTTACTACTATTCTGAGTAAATTTTTTCCTAGGTAAGTTATATTTCTTTTTGTTTTTCTTTGCGTACTCCATACTGTTGGCAAAATAAATGGCTGGTTTCTCTGATCAAAACTCGCACAGAAAACCAAGCAGTGGTATAGCTTTTAAATTACCTGTCTGGCAACTGGTACCCCTGTGGCAGGCAGCTGCTGCTGACACACACTGAAACAGACATCATATCATACTGTAAGTTTTTGAAAGCAGAATACCAACGAGATGACATGACATTTGTGCTTCAAAAATTTCTCACTGTCTGTCTAGGTGTACTGAATGCTAGAGCAAATTTACCATGACCCCAACACTGGCTATATCACATTCTAGCTATGTCGTAAAGAAACTCATTTTCCCTGGATGCTATTCACTTTATTCCAAAATGGCAGCCAATTTATTATTCTTTTGTTTGCACATTTATTAGCCCTCTTTGCCTCATTTTCACTTCAAAATTCTTTTTCTTTTGTACATGATGAGGCAAAGAGGGCTAATTAACATGCAAACAAAATAATAATAAATTGGCCGCCATTTTGGAATAAGGTGTATTTATGCTGTTTTATTACAAGTTGTGTCCATCTACTACTAGCCTCCACCCTAGTCACCATTTGCTTTGTCACGCCACTTTCCTTTTGGGTCGTCATGTAATGCACCTCTAGAGGAATACTGTGCCACACCCTCAATAATGGCTGCATGGAAAGACCAAACTACTCAGGCTCTCTCTGACAAAGGTCTGCTTCCCAACAGTGTTTGACATACCAATCAAACTACAGGATTCCTTGACAGGTACCTGATTGATGTATTAAGATCCTGAATCTGTTTTCTCAGCATTTCAGCTTCTTCCTGCATATTATGCCTCTCACGCTGTAACTTGGTGGTGTATTCAACAGCTGAATTCAACACACACAACAATGCATGTTAATTCTGTCAAGTGTTCATAAATGGAATGAGGGTATAATGAGAACAAAAATAAGGCTTTGATCAGTACTTACTCTTTTGCAAAACTGTAGCTTTGCTGACTTTGGCGTTCCTCTGATTAGCGAGTGATGGGACAAGAGACATCAGCTGATCAAAGCCCATCTACAAGGGAAGCAAAACGAATACAGAGCTACAGGTATATAACATCAACAGCATTTACATGTAACATTTTATTGGGAATTGCATGCTTTCAGTGATGCTAATTACAGTAGACAATCTGTGATTGCACATTGGCTTTTAAGTGACAGCTAAACAAAAACCAACAGAACTCAATAAAATGTAAATGTAATGACATGGAGAGGAGTGCCAAACAATTAAAAATAACATCAAATTAATGTAGTTCCAAAACGGACTGCGATGATTCACAAACTAACGACCTATTTTTTGGAAACACTGTTTCAAAATCATTGAACCTTGAGGAAAAAGAAAAATGCGAGGGTACGTTAACCAAAGCAGAATGCTTACAAGCTCTAAAAAGTATGAAACCCGGAAAAAACGCCAGGCTCTGATGATTTGCCTATAGAATTTTATAAAGTTTTTTGGAATGAAATCTCGGACTGCCTTTTAAACGCAATTAACTACGCTTATACTGAAGGAAAATTCTCAATAAGTCAAAGACGTGGGATAATTAAGCTTATACCCAAAAAAGATGCAGAACCTTACTTTGTTAAAAATTGGCGACCAATTACTCTACTGAACTCCGACTATAAAATAGCGGCTAAGGCCATTGCAAATCGACTCCAAACTGTACTTCCAAATCTAATAAATAGCGACCAAACCGGTTTTCTTAAAGGAAGATTCATTGGTGAAAACATAAGATTAATCGATGGCTTAATAAATCATACTGCTGCTCATAATATTTCCGGACTGTTAATGTTTCTAGATTTCGAAAAAGCGTTTGACACAGTTGAATGGTCGTTTATATGGAAAATGCTAGGTTCTTTCAATTTCGGATCATCATTAATAAGCTGGATCAAATTGTGCTACCGTAACATAGAGAGCTGCGTCCTTAATAACGGATGGGCAAGCAATTACTTCACCCCCGAAAGAGGAGTCAGGCAAGGTTGCCCTCTATCCCCTTATATTTTCATCCCTTGTGCAGAAATATTAGCCAACAAAATACAGAAAACAAAGACATAAAAGGGATCACTGTGTGTGGAAATGAAATCAAGGTTAGTCAATATGCTGATGATACTACTATGATTTTAGACGGCTCAAAAAAATCCTTTACATTTGCCTTACTCGACCTAGAGCTTTTCGGTGCGATATCTGGCTTGCGGCTGAACAACAAGAAAACAGAAATTCTCTGGATTGGGCTTACACTGGGTGTCAAGATGAATTATGTCCCGAAAAAGATTTAAAATGGGTTACAGACAAACTTAAGGCCTTAGGTGTCTGGATTTCGACCGATCCCATGGTTAGCATGAAAACAAACTACAACGAAAAATTAACAAAGGTTAGAAACTGCTTAAGCCGCTGGGAATACCGTCATTTAAGCCTATTAGGGAAAATCGTTGTATTAAAAAGTTTAATTGCCTCTCAGCTTGTTTATATTCTATCACCATTGTCAACAAACCATGCAGCTTTATATGAGATTAACAACATGTTCTACAACTTTCTCTGGAGTAGAAGAGGGGACAAAATTAAGCGAGATGTAATGATCAGTGATTATAAAAATGGAGGTTTAAGGATGATCGACATTAAATCTTTCAATAAAGCTCTCAAATCAACATGGGTCAAAAAATACTTGGACAATGATAATCATGGCAAATGGAAATTGTTCTTTGATTCTGAATTACACGATTTCGGCGGGAAAGTCTTTAAGGGTAACCTCAACAAAAATGATTTGGCAAAGTTTATCCATACATCTGACGCCTTTACAACAGAAATTCTAAAAATCTGGTCAGAAATCAGTTATGATGATAACATAACTTCTACCGAAAATTTGTTCTCCTTACCTCTCTGGCAAAATTCACTTGTGAGAATTGGAAATAGACCTATTTACTACAAATCATGGTCTTCCAAAGGAATACAAAACGTGAGGCATTTAATGAAAGACGCAGATAACTTGCTATCTTTCACTGAATTCAAGAACGCTTCGACGTCAAAACCAATTTTCTTGTTTATCACGGTGTGGTATCGTGCATAAAAGTGTTAAGGAATGCCATAGAAAACCAAAATAAAAAAAGCAGAAATTTCAGCACTTTTGTAGAAAACTTCATAAAAGCTCCTAAATCGAATAGATTGGCATACAAAAAGCTAGTCAGCGCTAAACAGAGCAGCCCTAAGAAAAGCCAAGAGAAATGGTGTGTCGACTGCAACCTTCAGTGCTCCAAAACAATTGATTGGGAGATGGCTTACAAACTCCCTTTCTGCAGCACTAAAGCTACCAAATTAATTATTTTCCAGTTTAAACTACTTCACAGGCGTTTAGCGACAAATGATTTTCTAAACAAAATAGGCATTCGAGAAAATGATATGTGTACCTTTTGTAGAACAGAGAAAGAGTCCCTTTTTCATTTATTTTGGTCGTGTAGCGAGACGTCTTGTTTTTGGCAGGGCTTTATGAAATGGTTGGCCAAAAACCAAATAAAACTAAAATCCAACATCTTCACTCCTGACATAATAATTGGCCTGAGGTCGGACATCCTATCCAACACAAAGCAATACTTTTACTTCCTTGTTGCCAGATATTATATGTGGTCTTGCAAAACAAAGGAAGTACTCCCAAAAATTGAAAGATTTCCTAGTTTTCTATCATCTTTAGTACCTTTTGAATCTTAAACACCCCCCCCCCCCCTCCAAAAAAAAAAAAGGAAAAAAACACTAAAAAGAGTTTAATATAAAGTAATATAAAGGTCTTAAAGGAAGCCATGCATGCACAGCAGAGATTAATAATTTAGCTGAGAAATTGTAATAATTGACTGTATTATGTTCATAGCTTTCTGAATACATGTTTAGTAGTTCTGTAGTAGTCTGTTAGTAATGTGATGTTCTGTACTTCGATGTAAATAAATGTTATTTATCTAATAATAAAAAAAAACATCAAATTAATGTAAAGAAAACAGATTGGTGAATGAGAACCTGGAAGTAACATGCCAGAATTGTAAAATCAACTCAACTCACTTTGATGTTTCCACGTCTCTTTTGCTCTGCAGTGATGTGCGAGATTCTTCTGTGTTCCTAACAGACAAAATAGTAAAAAAAAAAACGTCAAAAAGCAGTCTTCTAAAAACACCCTACATGCTTTACACAAATGTCAATGAAATGTTACTGTATTAAAAATGTTGTAAGTCAACTTGTAAGAGCACATATTCCAAGATTCTGAAGCCACTTGATCTAGTATCTATCTAATACAGAACAAAATCCCCCCATTTTGTCCACAACAGAAACGTTCTTTGGCCTCAAACAACAACAGACATGGAATGTACTTGGTGTGTGATATGGCTGATTCCAAAGAAAACAAACCTTGTACTTTTCCCGCTGTTCTTCAGTTACTGGTCTACCGCTAACTGATTTAGAAGGAGTCTACACAAAGAAATTTAAAAAGGTTAATGACTTTGGTACTCTGGCAATTCAACAAAGAACAAAGGCATAAATGAAGGTAAGATGCTTTGCTCCATCAATGTACATGTAGCTTTGTGTTTTTACCAAAACCAAAAAAAAGGAAACATTATTTTGTTCTAGGTATTCAAAATGCAGTGTACAGGTCATACAAAAGGCGGTACAATAAAAGATTTAACTTCAGCCTGAGACTGTGCTCTAAGAAAACATCCAGGAAGCCCAAAAGCTGTGAACCTTTAAAATCCAGGGCAACCAGGAATTTATGTTCTGTGCAGAAACTGATATTTTCTTCTTGCCCAAAGGTAAATTAAGTAAGTCATTGTGGGCCCCTGGACTCTGCTAGAGCAGAGCTCTGTAACCCAAGACTGGTATATCATAGTTCTGCTCAAAGTACATGTAACAAAACTTAGCTTACAGGAGCTGTTTGTGCTGGTCGTATTCCCTCTGTGTCTTGAGACTCAGTGACTGATCCTGTTGTTGAGACTGTGACAGCTGAAACAAAACAGTGCAATTAGAGTTTTGTTGTAGTGTAGTGGCTGACATGTTGAATGGCATATCTCAAGGTTAATAGTTTGACACCTACCCTTGATCACTTTTTTGTCCTGTAAGACAAGAGACTTCACACCACATTTTCTCT
Organism: Pachyseris speciosa; assembly: GCA_016490735.1. Lineage (NCBI taxonomy): Eukaryota > Metazoa > Cnidaria > Anthozoa > Scleractinia > Pachyseridae > Pachyseris > Pachyseris speciosa. The sequence goes on from JAEMWC010000096.1 coordinate 718,435, forward strand.
CTTCAATCTGGGATGAGTTGCTCGAAGCATGGTTAGCACTTACCATTGCTTAGTAACATATATTAAAACCTATAGGTTATCATGGTATTTAACCCGGGTTAGCACTAACCATGCTTCAAGAACCTGGGCCCTGGTGTATAAATCGCTTATAAATGCCTACATACTACTGGGACAACTTTGCACTGAACTCACATCCAATCCAGGCAGGATAGTAATAATCTTACTTGTTTCATGTGCAGGCAGTGTGAGCCACTGTTTTCATGCCAGGCATACATTTCTCAAAACTTCCAAACATGTTTTAGGTCCAAAAAACTATATTTAAGTGCACTTGGTTCATTACCAGAAATTTGATTTCTAATAAATTATTTTTAATAGTCTTCTAAGAAAGCACACTATATAAAATTAAGAAATACAAAAAGCTAGTACCAATTGATAGAAGACTGACTGAAAAAACACTTCTTGGGCCCAAATGTTTTTAAGAGTTTTGAGAAACACACATCTGATCACTTAAAAACCATGACTGTTTTCAGATCTGACCCTCAACCTGTGTTAAATCCAAACTGCCTCATAACCATACCCCTCTGGATTAGGATGGTAAACAGAAAACTTGGTACTGACCATATTTTCTTCATAAGTAACTAAACAAATCAGTCAACCAGCTTCAGTAAAGGAACCATGCCAAGTAGTTTGGGGTTAATTTTAAACAGTTAGATGGGGAAAACTGGTTTTGAATTGAATCTATTTTGGTCAGTAAGCATTCAACTAACCCATTGGAGTCTTGCTTCCTGCATTGATGGTGGCAACTGATGGCAAAGATGGAGGGCTGGCAGCTGCACTTGATGGCACTGTGACAGCCACCTAGGGGGGGAATTATTAACACAATACATTATATAGAGTGGTAACTACTTATAACATACATGACATTGCTCATCAACAAAAAAGCAACAACTTTCAATGCTGATGTATCCTAAAAATTTCCTTCTTTGCACTCTGTAATTCATGTTTGAAAAGAGGGGCTGCATGTGGGATCAGCATTTCAATGTTAACTTAAGGTTCCAATACATGGAATTAACTACGCTGCAGACCGCAATATGGCCAAAAAAATCACGAATCATGTTAAGAGTCCATGAAGTATGCCTTTCTTTGTTCCCCTTCTCTATTCAATAAAGGTAAAATAGAAGGCTACATTTAGAAAACTGGTCACAAAAAACTTTTCACAAGCTTCTGTTTCATAGAAAGGATGGAGGTGGGGGCTAATGAACATCAAAAATGACTCCAGCAGTATTGTTACACAATTTACAATACTGCCAGGAAAAGAAGACAACACTGCTAACTCACCGATTGAAGTGTTGTCGATGAAAGACCAAGTTGCGCTAGAGATAAGGTGCTGAGGTTCACATTTGCTGGCAAAATAATCCGTTGCCCTTGGACAGCCACAGGCTCAATATTCACCACCTGTGGCAAGGGATTGGGTGTTAACTCGAGCATTGGTTCTGTGTGTGCCTCCTGGACAGACTGAATGCCACCTTGTTGAGTAAAAATAACTGTCGCAAGAGGGGGCTTGCTTTGTGGCTGGTGCTTTATGGTGACGCTAGGGACTTGTGTATTAGGAGATGTGATGTTTGGCGCCTGGTGAGGTGGCTGCGATGATAGACTGTTCACTAGGCTTGATTGCTTATTTTGGGCTGAAGACTGAATAGAGACATTGGGTGGTGCACGTAGCAATGACTGAAGGGCCTGAGTGATGGCATTCTGATTTTTGGGCTTCATCTGAAGTGAAGGCTGAAGCGGTGCAGGTTTTTGCTGCACAACAGGCAGTGTTTGCTCCTGTTTCGGCTGTGTAACATGCATTGCTCCAGTGTTAGTTAAGGAATTCAGTGCACTGATCAGCTCAGATGGAACGCTGCTTGTTTGCTTAGACTGCAACATTTGCTTCAGCTGGTACAACTGATTCAGCAAAGCAGGGTCTTGAGAACCACCTGCAGGATTTGTTTCCTGCGGTGACATCTGCGCTGCTGGAGCAGACACTATTGGTGATTGCTGAGTGAGAAGCTGTCCAAGGACTGAGTTGTTCGCTGACTGAAAGGTCTCAGTAGTTTGAGGGACAGTAGACACTGATGATGCCGCATTCAAAGAGGTGTTGTTACTGACTGCAGGTGCTGATAACAACTGTTCCAGGAGATGTGTATCTCCCGATTGCAAACTGCTACTGGTGTTGTACAGCTGTGTTTCTGCAGAGTTGGTAAACACTGCAGAAGGCACTACAGTACCTTGCAAGTTTGCCGCCAACATAACCTGTTGTGGATCAGACATCTTTCTCCTGCGCTGTGGCTGCAAAGGAGGGCCCTGTGGTTGTTGCCCCAGACTCAGCAGAGAGGAATCAGACATGTTACGTGGTAACCGCCCTTGTTTCCTCCCTTTTAATGACGACAGTCTGTTAGACTGATTTGGCTGTGAAGGCTGCTTAGTTATATCTGCTGACGGCACTGTTGGTAAGGAAGGTGGTGATGTTGGACTTTTAGACATGCTAGCTAAACTGCTCAGTCGGGAATCTGACATGTTCCTGGGCAGTCTAGCCCGCTTAGCTTGACTTGCTGCTGGTGGTGTTGATGTTAACCTTGTGCGTGGCTGTATGGATTGCAAATGTGCCACAAGGTTGGGGGCCTCCAGCTGAGGGGGCAAGCTGCTTTCCATTGAGGGGAAAAGGTTTGTTTGAAACGTTGTGCCAAGTTGTGACAAGTCCATTGTGTACAACTGTGAGTCTGACACATTTCTTGGCAGTCGTCCCTTCCTGGGTTGATTCAGTGTCATTGCATCAGTCTGCCGTGGTAAATTAAAAGGATCCATGCTACCCACAAACTGGGTTGGTGAAAGAACAGTTCCACCTCGAGCTGCCAGCTGCTGGGCTTGAATTTCTTCAAGAGGGCTTGGCAGTTGCTGCTGTTGTTGGGGGTTTGGAAAAGACATCATTTGTGGCTGTTCAACTGGCGATGACAGGACAGTATTTTGCCCTGGAGGTGATACAGGATGTTGTTTATTTGGTGGAAGAAATCCTGGTGACTGTGATGGCATGGTCTGTTCCATCTGCACTGTGAAGCTTTGTCCTTGCATGACATTGTTGTAGTGAAAGGAATAATCTCCACTAGGGTTTCCACCAGAAATATCCATGAGAACTTGCCCTGCAGGCGGCATGCCTTGCTGAGACAGCTGGGTATTGCCTACAGTAGCAGCTGTGAACACTTGCCGTGAAGCAGAGTCATAAGCTCCTGAGTGATCCATCACTTCCTCGTGTCCTGGAACAGTTGTTTCATATCGCACCGCTGAGTTTACAAACATTGGTGGATTGTTTGGCATTGATGCCACAGTCTGATGTTGGTAATTTGCTGGCTGAACAAAGCCCTGTTGATTCTCAGCAGTTTCTGTTTGTTTGACCAGCATACCTAAGGTGCAACAAGAAATAATCACTTAAGATAAATGTCTGGATGTTTAAATAAAATCCACGAGCTAGCTAGTACCTAAAATAAAATATAGAATAATGAGGATAACATGTAGGTTATTCTTACAAGTTGACTTACTGGTAAATGATTCAAAGTGCTCCATAAACTCGTCTAAATTGGGCTGCAAACTATCCAGGGTGGGGACCTGGAACACATCTGATGTCTCTAAAGAGTTAAATGAATAACCATGACAAGAGAAACCTTTGGAGTACACTGTACACCTTATCCAGGGTTAGATATCTATTCAGCTGAATCACTAGCCACTGGGCTAATGGCCTTTAGAAATCTACTAACCCACAGCACATCTAAGGAGCCCAAGCTCCTTCCCAGGATCTTGGTCACTGTAAGGGAGACCACACTTAGCAACACCATGTGTAGATTGAAAGAGGGTTTCAGTTGATACACAGTTTTCTGGTCAAGATCACATGGAATGGTAGTTTTTAATACATCCTTTGTCATTCTCATTAAAACTTTACGTGATTTGTCACATCAATTGAAGGGCTCGGGGCAAGAACGTCCTCCCGGTTTTTGGTCGATTTTCGATGTGCTCAATAGAAACTGAGATTTGGCATGTGGACTTCATTCCAGTTAAAAAACATTGCTCTGTATTTGTTTTGGTTGATTTCCTCTTCGTTTTTGAGAAATAACGTATGCAAAAAACCCAAGTCAGCTCATTCCCTTGCGTATTAATATTCATGCGCGAATTGAATTACCTTTAGGGCACGTGAAATGATTGACGCTTGGAAAGTATTGTTTGATAGTGTGACGTAGACTATTCATTTGGCGGTTAAAACATCGATTTAAGTTTCATTGATAGGAAACTTACGTGGCTGTGAGGTGTCGATTGCTAGCTAACGTTAATGGCAACTCGCCAGCCTGGTGGTCGAACGGACGTCATTTAAGTCTGTCGATCGGCAAGTCAGACACTTCTGAAAGAAGCCAGTGGTGTTTCTCTGTGCGTGCCAAACACTGGAACAAATCGGCGTTTCGCAGTACAGAGTACTGAGCCAGGCGGGACAGTCTGAAAGCAACTCTCGTCTTAAAAGCGGCCCGCAGTTGAGAGTCTTGGCCCATTTGCCAAAGGTTGCCGTGCTAGAAATTCGGAAATAAGAGTTGTTTTTTGACTTAGGCGAAAATATGGGATGTTTGAAGACGTGTTGCGCGCGCTCGAAAGGATGTTTTTATGCCCACAAACCAATGCGACCACAGAGGGCGCTGTCTCCTTGAAAAGTTCTCGCGAGGACTGGAAATGAATATTCGCTCGGTTGCGGCTGGAAAATTTTCACTTCGGAGCGGGAACATTACGGAGAATTCATCTAAGAGTGGGAAATCGGCAAGATGAGTAGTCAGTCCGTTTTCGATGAGCTGAGTATCTTGGAAAACCAGTGCAAGGAAAACTTTCTTTGCCGCACGCAGCAAATATTCAAAGCACAAATGACGTGACAAGGTGACAGCGTCCTCTGATAAACATGCTGGCGTATTTTAACATATAAATCACTTTTGCATCGAGTACCTCGGTTAGTTGGCTTATATGGAGTCTTGTAAACATCATCAAAAAGTATTTTCACGCGAGATTAACGGCAAAAAGCATTTTCACCCCAGATAAACAGTTAAAATTATTTTCACGCGAGTCGTGTGACAGCCCATTGTGTGCGATCGAATTTCATATATACCGGGTATGCAAATTTTCGGCAGTTTGAAGCTAAAGAATATCTTCAGAACTAGTTAAGCATGTTGTCCAAAGTCTTGACCTGTCGTCATTTACTTTGATTTTAATACCATTTTCGTTCCATATTTTCCATTTGACGACGAAAATGAATCCATTGCCGACGTTTCTAAACCGCCAAAACCACGCAAAACTTACTATTCTGAAAGTGCCGTTTAGAAATGAAAACCGATGGAAAATGCACTGTTTGCAAGATACTCAGCTCATCGAAAACGGACTGACTGCTCGTCTTCCGAACTTCCCACTCTTAGATGAATTCTCCGTCATGTTCCCGCTCCGAAGTGAAAATTTTCCCACCGCAGCCGAGCGAATATTCATTTCCAGTCCTCGCGAGAACTTTTCAAGGAGACAGCGCCCTCTGTGGTCGCATTGGATTGTGGGTATAAAAACATCCTTTCGAGCGCACACAACACGTCTTCAAACATCCCATATTTTACGCCTAAGTCAAAAAACAACTCTTATTTCCGAATTTCTAGCACGGCAACCTTTGGCAAATGGGCCAAGACTCTCAACTGCGGGCCGCTTTTAAGACGAGAGTTGCTTTCAGACTGTCCCGCCTGGCTCAGTACTCTGTACTGCGAAACGCCGATTTGTTCCAGCGTTTGGTACGCACAGAGAAACACCACTGGCTTCTTTCAGAAGTGTCTGAATTGCCGATCGACAGACTTAAATGACGTCCGTTCGACCACCAGGCTGGCGAGTTGCCATTAACGTTAGCTAGCAATCGACACCTCACAGCCACGTAAGTTTCCTATCAATGAAACTTAAATCGATGTTTTAACCGCCAAATGTATAGTCTACGTCACACTATCAAACAATACTTTCCAAGCGTCAATCATTTCACGTGCCCTAAAGGTAATTCAATTCGCGCATGAATATTAATACGCAAGGGAATGAGCTGACTTGGGTTTTTTGCATACGTTATTTCTCGAAAACGAAGAGGAAATCAGCCAAAACAAATACAGAGCAATGTTTTTTAACTGGAATGAAGTCCACATGCCAAATCTCAGTTTCTATTGAGCACATCGAAAATTGACCAAAAACCGGGAGGACGTTCTTGCCCCGAGCCCTTCAATTCTACTAGCCCACAGACTACTAAATGTGTGATTTTTACTACCCCAACTCTACAGCCTCGGGCTATCAGATTAGGGGAGATGTTGAACCCTGTTATCAGGACTCACAATGGCTGCTATAACATTTGAAATTACAAATCGTAAGACTCAATCCACACATTCAGCACAGTCAGTAAGCTTCAGAGAGGATTGTTCCACAAGCAAAGCAACTGTTGTGAAAGTCCTATCGTCATTGTATTTACCAGCCATGAAAGCCAGTGACAGACTACTAATTGCAGCCCTGAGCATCTGTTTTCATTTAAATATGTACCTGTAGGTCGTGTTAATAATGCTTGTTGTTGACTCAGTTCATGCGGAATAACCAAACCTCCAAAGTTATTTGTACGAGAAGTAAACAGCGTGTCAGGCAGAGAAGACAACGCTATGTCTGAAAAACACAAATAATGTACTAAAGTCTTCAAACAAATGATCACTGTAACAGGAGGGTTTTTTTTATAAAATATGGAGTGTGAAACAGGCTGGTTTTTAAACCTACTTCAAGGAGATCAGTATTTTGTCATTACCATGATTTAGGGTGGTGTCCATCATATTAAGCATCTGGTCAATTGGTGCGTCACCAGTGGAGGCTGGTGGAGGACTTGTGGCTGAAACACCATCACTACTTGTGCTTGTTGTCCTGATAATGTAATCACACAAGACGGAACTTAGTTCAAGGATAAATATTCACAACATGGAGTTACCTCACAGCAAGCCTCCAACCCTTCTTATTACATGAGATGTCACTATAAAATCATTGATTTGAAATTCTATTGTACTCTGAAGTTGTCTCAAAACTCTTCTTAGACAACAGGCCAAATCAGCCTGGAGCAAAGAGATGCACTTACAGTAATGTCATTATTGTCTAACTAAGGAACGCTGTGGTGTAAAACTCTATATTCACACTTAAAAACTACACTGACCTTCTTCTCCTTCTTTCTCTTTCTTGCAGCTCTCTAGCAATCTGTTGGTCAATCTGTTGAGCCTACAGGAAAAATGTTTCTTAAATTAGTTCAGTGTTGAACTAGTGGTAAGCTTCCACAGACAGAATCCTACATGACAACTTCTTTATTATAAGTGTTAAGGGTAGTTATTAATCTTCCCTTATGAAAAAGGAAAAGGAAAAGTCTAGCAAATATGTGTTGGAATTAAAGGAAATCACCACATGCTGGATGTTAAGTTCCTAATTTTATACCATAAATTTTTCAGATGCAGTATTAATTGCAAGGTGGCAGAGCGGTTAGAGTGCTGGACTGGCCATGCAGAGGCCCCAGGTTCAAGTCCCACTCTAGCTTGGCCACGCTTGTAAATAGCCAACTGGTCTGCCTCCCGCCAGTTGGGTTTGTTAACCTGTTATGCTCATTTGAATTATTTGTTTCATTTATTTGCTTGGCCCCACTAAACTTTGTGTTTTATAAATACTTCTGAGGATAAATAACAGTCATTTATTTATTATATTTTATTTTATTGAAGTGCTCTGAGAAAACATTGAATTGAAACTACATAAAACAGGGAAGAAAGCTTCACAAACCCGAGCACTCAAATGCCTCAGTGGAGTGGCTTTTGGAGTTTCTGACCACTGCAAAGAAAAATACAATAATAGTGTAAAATTTATATCTACCTGTTGAAGTGTTCTAACAAGCAATTGAAGGTAATATAAAGTATGTACCATTTACTGTCCAAATAACAAAACTCTTAACACTTAACTTGCAAATATGTTTCTCTTTCTATTTATGTTTCTATAATATGTTGTACATCAGGTTTCAATTTCTACTTTTTAACCAGCAGAAATGAATACATTAATACCTTACAATTTCTATTTTTAAACCAGTAGGAATAGATACAAGGTGCTTTATTTTTTGTAGACCTCTTAACCAATCAGGAAAAGACTAGAGGCAGAATAATATTATTAATAATTATTGCATCCCACCTAAATCTTGGTGGAAACAAAAATTCTCTCAGGAGTGGGAATCCCCTTTTGAAAAAAAAGCCTGTCAACAGAGACATGCTTACATGTACAGATAGGTCTCCTGACTTACAAACCTTCTTGTAATAGATTCTGAGTTTCTTGTATTCCCTTGCTACAGCTTCTAACTTTCTTCTCCAGTACTTGCCTTCAAGAATAACTGCCTAAAGGACCAACAACAATAAAGGCACCCAATCAGTTAGTATTTACAAAGTGTTCTTCTTCTTATACTAACAGAGACATATTATATAATTAGCTTCACATTCTGAGGACAATCTTCATGGCAAGACATTCACAGAAAATGAAACCAGCCTTTAGAAAATTCTACAGGGAAACCCCATTAGTTGCGGCATCTTTTAGGGGAGAAGAAGCGCTAAGTAAAATTTGTTTCATTTTGAATAGAAATTCATTACTTGTTGACCCAACTTTTTGACTGGTTGGCACTGGCTAGCCTATTTAGAAACAAGTTGCTGTACTGTTCTCTTAAGGTTGAAAAATGCCTCTTTCTCAAGATTGAACAATTGGCCTACACTGTAGCTGTTAAAAATCGAAAGACAGTGGCCCTTACCAAAGGTTTCTTCTTAAACGGCTCTTTTTCCTCAGAGAGAGGTGGGACAAACTGACAAAACAGAGGCCTTTTCCCTTTGGAATCTGAGAGAAACAACAAAACATCATGTCACACACATGATCAAGTACACGCATTGAGGAACTCAGAACAATGACGTAAAAGAACTTCCCACAAAAGTGCATTTCATCAAACTTGCTTTGTTTCAATCAAAGGATGTTGGCTAAGAATCACATGGCATTCTGTAGTTTATTTGTGAAGCCAGTATGCTAATATGTAACCAGAACTAGAATGTCATACCATTTAATTATAGACTTGTCAGGTGAATTCACCTTCACAGTTAGTATATCCAGGTGAGAATACTGAAGGTTGCCACAGGGTTTAGCACATAACCAGTTCATAGTCCTAAACTATTGAGGGGAAATATTGGCTGGTTTTATAAAATTGGTATTCACAGATAAGGTAGTCTGCTAAATCGACAAAACTATCAAACACAATCTGATAAAAATTGGAGGTTCTTGTATATCTTTTTGATGGCTTCACAACTTGATTCCAGCATTTCTCTAACTGGATGAGCCTTAGTAAGTCCACTCAAGAAAGAAAATTCTTTGACTTTTAGTAACAAATTAAGAGCAATATTATGAATTCAAAGGTGTTCGTCATTGTGGTTTCAAATGATAGCCGAGTTAATCTTTTGTCTCACGATTGAGTCACAAAGCAGCTATCAAATTAAGATCAGTTTGACTAATGTCACTTATTTAGTTGATGCTATACACAATTTATAAAGTTGTTTTTAATGATTTTTTAGTTATTTATAACCAATAAAAAGTAACTTTGATTACTTCCCCTTGGCTTCATAATTTAGGATTAGAGTTCTTTGTCTAGTTAACCTTCATATCCTGATAACCAATTTGATATTACCATGCAGAATTATCTTAATTTTAATGAAATAGGATATCCCACTTTCAGAGCTTTCAAGCACTTAACTAATAACAGCTGTTTTCTATAGTACACTTAAAAATACATCAGTCAATATCTGCAATGGCCACTAAAGAAAATGTTCTCCTTCAAGTTAAACTCTGCTCTGAGAACAAACCACTGATACATCTCTGCTATATTCTAGGAATTGGTTTGGTCTCTTTGTTGGAATTCAAGTACAAGCCTGTGCATGCCTTAAAAAGCATGTGTCATTCATAAAACTATCAAATAGAATTAAACAAAAGTTCCACACTAATGATAAGACAGGTGTAAAAAATGTTTACAAACACTGTCACACATTCTTGTCCAGCTGAATATTACTTTTAACAATTGAAATTTACTTTATTCAAGTGCTACTGTATTCAGCATGGATAACAGATATTAACACAAATGGAATGTAAGCATTTTCATTTTTCAGTTTCTTAAGTTTGAATACAGGACTATTAAACAACAATTCCAAGCAGTTAGAGTTAATGACTTGCATCTGCGAACTCCCAATAAAGGTGCAACAATTTAACTGCTAAGGTATATTACAATAAATTGAACAGCACATGTTACTGCCATTAGGGGAGAAAATAACATAACAAGGCAGTTACAGTGGTAGAAACAACAGAACAGAAAGGCATCTGTGATAATTATTGTGCAGTAATTTGTTGTTGATAAAACTACAATGTTATTTGTTACAAATTGTTATCCCTGAGTCCCCAAGATTTGACCACATAAAAAGGTTCAGGTAATTTTGCCAACTGTAGAGTGAGAAGATGCTGTTACAGTTCAGAGTAAGATTATAAGTATCTGAGATGATTTTAAGTATCTGATTATAAGTATCTGAGACTATTATAATGGCTATTTATTTAACTCTTGGCACGAGACAAGCCAGCCAACAGTTGATGCCTCTTCTCCTCCATTAACTGGTCCAAACACAAGTCTTGGATAACTATACCACTTTTTAATTCAACTGCACAAATGAGATTTAATTCTTAACTTTTGCATGAAAACCTCAAGGGTTGATTTCAGGAGTGTGGCCTATCCAGATTTTTTCATCTACATGTAGATAAAATCAAACCCAAGATGAGTTTACAGTACCTCAGGAAAAGTTTGGTGGATTTGCCCTAGGTAAATTGGTTTTACCTAGTTAAAAGTCTGTAGTGTGACCACGGTTAAATATGTGCCAACTGCCAACAGAATGAGTAGCCTAACTTCTGTAAAAAACAGTTACAGTTTTCAATAAATTACATGCCAAAAATTTCATAATTAAATTAGATAAAAAGTGTCCAAAAATTATTTTTGGACACTTTTTATCTAATTTTGGACAAATTTCTGACAAAAATTTCGGACAATTTGCTGAAACATGGTTCAAGTAAATTTACACCTACAACATCTGAGGAAATATTATAATTTTATAATGAAATATTATAATTTTACTGCACAGATACACTGAAAAGAAATAAGGTTTTGAAGCTCAAAATGGAATTTATCTACATTATGCTTTTCATAAAGGAGCAAAATGTTTTTCTTTTCAGTGCTAAAAAGAATGAGCAAAGTCTAATCCGAGTTCTAGCTATATAATGTATATCAGTTGGCCTTGAATACATGTGATGGCGTTGCCAAAAAAGTACTTAAAAGTTTTACACTGTAATGTAAAACTTTCGGACGCTTAAAATTTTCAGACACTTTTTTGTCCAAAATTAAAATCGTCTGACATTTTTGGCAAGTAATGTACCCTACTATGATTTAAATTAGCATATACAGTAAGTTTATATAAACTGCACCAACATGACAGGCACGCATGGTGAAGACAAAAAAATTGCAGTTTATACATGCGCTAATATACTGACAAGTGTCAAGAACACAAGATTAGTGAAAAGAACACAGAACTGATACTGTCCTGTAAAAGTTCACTGAATTTTTGGTGGAACATTGAATGTACAAGTTATCTTCATTGCTCTATAGGTACAGTTCACTCACATTTGACAAGTTTGTTATGGGTGTGAAACTTGGTGCAAAATAGGACTCAAAACTTCAAAACAACCCTGTATACAAAAATGCTCAGAAAAATCAAGGAGAAAAAACTGATGATAATAGAGTACACACATACTGTATAACTTACGAAATTTTACTCCAACAGTAATGGTGCTAATAAGGTAAGCTCTACGTACTACAGATTTTGAATCATGATCAGGACTTTCATTTATTAATTATGTCCAATGATTTTTGCAGCTACGTTATCCTAAAGGGTGATGTAAAACAAAGGTTATTGTATCTATGTGGAACATTGCAAGAGTAACAAAATATAATTTTGGTATTTAGGTTTGTTGTTATCAAAATAACTCATTAAATCCCAAACCTTTTTTCACCACTATCATTCTGTAACATCAACAGCAATAAAAAAACAATGTTTAATATACACTGCAAGTGCAACTCACATTGGATATGCCAACACCGCCAAATTGCATTGTTCAAACGGGTCTTCTCGGCAAACTGTAACTTTTGGCTGCGGAAATTCTTCCACTTTGGTGAAATAAGGAAGCCTCCACTAAATGGAAACAGAGAACACTGCATTAAGAAGTTTGCAGTGGCATTTATTGTTGATGTGTTTTTCAAAGATGATTTTTAAAACATAACAAACAATTAACACCATTACATTTGCAACAGAATCAATATTCCCTGTGAATCTCAACACATATTTCACAAAGTCGAATTAAGACTTATTAAAAACATTAAGCAAGTACTTAGGTTCAGCTTAAGTTAAGGACTACTTTGCATTGGTGTGGCATGTTACACCCAAAGTGCTTTCAATGCTATTTCCATACAGGCTTGAAAATATGGATACAATGGCACATATGAAAGTAAGAATACAATTTGTTTCTGTTAACAAGACGTGAACTGGCCTAATTACAGATTTGTTTTGTATAAAAAAAATTGGTATTGTAGTAATTCGAATTCATTTATCAACATAAAAAAAACAAGCAACAAAGAAATTAAAAAAATTTTTATCCTCTTCGTGCCTGCATTAGATAACTAATACATTGCAAAATATGGGAATAAATGCTGTTTTTCGTGGTGTGAATTCAACCACAAATGGGCCTCGTAAAAGTTGAATTTTCAGTTTTGACGTCTGCACCTGAAAGAAGACCTAATATGAAAAAATTGCTCAAAATCGCGATAGCACATCTCTTTATATGTGAAACATTGAAATCATGATCTAGATACTACTAAGCTTTGAAAAAAGCCCAGAGGACCATTTAAGTGTACTTACGTGCCATATTCTAGCCGCATGCACTCGAACAACCTGGACAAGTTCTCGTCAAGAGCAATCGAAGACGTTGAACTTGTTTGCCTGTAAGCTTCATTCTGAGGACCTGAGTTGCGATAGCCAGCTATATCAAGGAGATAACTTTGGCCAGAGTGAGTACTAGAGGAAAATCTAGGATCCATGGTCATGTAGCACTTACAGTCCGTTGCATTTCGGTGATTTCCACCGTTAAATTCCCGTGAAAAAGCTATTTTCGACGATACATGATCAACACTCTCCCTTCCACCATTGTGGTCACAGTAGCTTCGAAGCGAAAAAGTTTGGGAACCAGTCTCATTTACCAAATATGGCATTCCTTCAACCCAATCTCCTCACTTTTTGGCGCCGCTCGCGACCTTATGAAACTCGTTCAATTCGAACAGCGAAATAATTATATATATACTGTAGTTTCAATTTTAGAAGAAAAGAGGATTAAAATTGTGCCGTTCACTTGCACGTCGCTACTGTACTGAATGAATCACATGCGGCTATATAAGGCACAAGCCTTCCCCGTGATCATGGGTGTTATTTAGTGTTACGTAATCAACAGACCATGTACAATAGACCAAGTACCGAGTGCCAGTTACCTCTCTTGGTCTCATGTTAAAAGGATTTGTCTCAAAAAACGAGAACTTCGCGTTATTCGCTCCTTATGCAAGCATTAATTTTATAAGAGACCATAATGTCCACTCTTTTTATGGAATTCAACGCTTAAGTACCGGCTCCGTCAAAACACGTGTACATACTACACTCGGCCTGATGAGTTCATGACAAGACACTGCACGACTCTAGCGCAGAACTGCTAATGAATGAATGTATTTGACTGACGTATGGACGTCCGTCCATCTTTGAGGCCATCTATAACAGCAGACAGGTGAATCTGATCACAAACTAGCTTGTTCATATAAAAAACATCTGCTACTCTCAGAAGGAACAATCAGGGTGAACAATGGACAGGGGCACCCAACGACAAGTTTCGGTAAATATCTGTTCGGTGGATAGTAATTCGCCTTGTAGTTTCGGCGTCGATTAAAGAGTGCACTCGGATTTTCGTAACTAAAACGTGGCCTAAAAGGCCCCTGAGGTTTTCGGAAAGGTCGTAATTGCTGCTTTTGACAGTCAAAAACGTCAACTAGCATTTTCGGAAAGAAAATAGTTCTCTAGAGAGTTCGTGAAAAGTTCATTTCAGCTTGCGTTTTCTCACAGGAAAATTTTATTCCCTAACATTTTCGGGCAACTAAAATTTCAGCTAGGGAATCCGAACAGATGAACTTCTTCTAGCTTATGAAAACATCACTTTAAACAGACTTCAAACACCATAAGGTGCTTAAAAATGTCTTTCTACAGCTTTTGGTTGATTTGGCTCGTTGGTTGCCCCTGAATGGAGAGCATGAGTCCTTGACCTGGCCATGGTTGAATTGTTGCGCTTCGGAAATTACCGTAGGTCACTTGATATTTTTAGATAACTGAGCTGAATTAGGTTAACCCAAATGTATCGTCTCACTGTCGAGATATGGATTGCCCCTATTAATCAGTTGCGCAATAGGTGCCGAATTCGAACTGGGGAACTGAGATGGACAAGATTGAGGAAAGCAACTCATAACGCGTCAGCAAACAATGAGGAATAAGAGAATAAGAACCCTGCGGACAGAGCTGAGCGTTTGAGTCTCATTATCGTGAGTAAGGAATGGCGCCTATTAGAGGCGCTCATATTGTAAGTAAACTAAGCAAAGATCGGTTGCAGCATCTGTGCTCGGCTAAATAGATTTGACTTAAATAAAGTTATTATTATTATTATTATTATTATTATTATTATTATTACAAGTGAAACCGGAAATAACAATATATAATTATATATCCCATAAAAAGGTAGATATAAGGCAAAGAAACAAAATGATGGTCGAAAAGGGTAACTTTTAATGCCATATATTACGGCGAGACATGACTAACCTTCTTCAGGGGCAACACTGAAGCAAAGTAAAAATGGAGAAAACGGTTACAATACAGAAATAGAAATAATAGACGTGTACTGAAGCGGCTACCAAAAAAGTGGCATTCCCAAGGTGGCATTCCCAAGGTGGTAAGAACAATGATAAGTTGTGATGAATTTGCAATTTTTTTAGACTCTGCAACAAAGTTAAGACATAAGTAGATACTGCTACGTAAGGGGTAGAACCAGAAGAAAAAAGTACAATCAGTTGAAGGTTCAGAACCCCTGCCCCACCCATTCATGCACTACTGACTTATTATTTAGACCTTGTAGACATTGTTTCTCTCACTTAACTTCTCATGGTTTTGAAAGTAATTTGTTGCTGAGCCAGCAAGCCAGAGCTTACTAATAAATGTAAAAAAAAAAAATGGTTGTATTGAAAATTGGGGGTTAAATGTTGTACAGACGGAAGATTGTATTCATATTTTTGTGGATATTTATTATGAGTGGGCTTGGATCGAGGCAAGTGTATTTCTACGTCTTTGGGAAAATAGTTGACAATTTTTCTTTATTATTTTTACCTTTTTTAGTTTTTGCATATTAATTCATTCATACCAGAAATCACAAGTGTTAGTTGAGAGAGAGAGAGAGAAAGAGAGAGAGAGAGAGAGAGAGAGAGAGAGAGAGAGAGAGAGAGAGAGAGAGAGAGAGAGAGAGAGAGAGAGAGAGAGAGAGAGAGAGAGAGAGAGAGAGAGAGAGAGAGAGAGAGAGAGAGAGAGAGAGAGAGAGAGAGAGAGAGAGAGAGAGAGAGAGAGAGAGAGAGAGAGAGAGAGAGAGAGAGAGAGAGAGAGAGAGAGAGAGATGCTCTGAAAACACGCCTACCGCTCTTGTTCTGACAGTTTTTTTAGTTCACGATAAACCAAAAATTAAATGTTTTGCAATTTTTTTCTTTGGTTAAATTACGAAGGAAGACATCGCCCGCTATGTTTGTCATCGAATCGTAGATTCTCCACACCTCGCGATTCACACGTCATTTTGTTTAACCAATCACAGAAAGTGAATCGACCTTCTGAAACGAAGCGACGGTTTGCTTGCGACAGCGCTGTAGCTGTGGTGAAAGTGGTATTTGCGGTCAAGTTTAACAAAGTAATGGGAAATTTCTAGTCCGAAGCTTAACTACATTCAAAACGGTGAAATTATTTTGAAATTTGGTTCATCCTGTCTCATAAAACCTTAGACCAAGTCAGTGGATTAACGAGCACATGAACGCTGTGCGATACCTCGTTCGACTCTCTCGTTCCGCCACTTCGACTAGGTCACCTGAAGATGTGTTAGACTGTGAAAATATTTTTAACTGGCCACTCTGGGAAGAATTATATCAAGGCTTGATGGACGGCTTTTTGGATGTATCTAAAGCGTTGTGAAAGGGATTGAATTCGCGCCTCGACTGCATTCGACAACACATAAATTTTCCCGCTGTGCTTTGAGCATGACTAAAGACGAAGGATGTGCGATTTACGCAGTGGCCCGATGTAGCCTTTTCGACGATTGGAGAAGGTATTTACCGTCGCCCTTTTATTTAGTCGTTTTCTTCAAAAAACTTACGGTCAACCGATAAGCCAGATAAGCGTTGTCTTTGTTTACGTGCCCAACTTTTGTATGGCTCGGCAAGAAGTTAAGCCTTCTCTCAAATTTGGTTTTCAAGTTTATCGTCAGTTTGTTTGTGAAGAAGGTTTTCAGGATTTCTGTGTTGGACCCATTCTTATAGCAAATTACATTTTAATTTCCCCTCAGTTTAAAAAATAGATTCAAATGAAATTTACCGTAAGCTTAAGCTTATAATTTAAACATTGTTGTAAAAAGGTTTTTCCTCAGACTACCATTGTAAATATATAGGTGCCACAAACCAGAAGCGTAACACTTTGTAAAACTGCCAAATCTATTAAAACAATTATTTGCTTTGTTTTTTTTCGACTGGTTCTTGGTCGGTTTTGACATAAACTTAAGTACTTGACTTCTTCAGAGTTATTAAGCTTAGGTACTTTCCGCGTTTAGCGCGTACGTACACGAACTCGCACAAACAGCCATGATTTTAAAACTTTTCTCTGTTTCTGCTGAATCTTTGACATACAATTTTTAGCTTTATAAAATTGAATTAAATTATGTGAACCCCCATGCATTACAACCTCTGTGAAAACGTTTTGTGTCGTACAGTAATTTTTCAGATACAACAAAATGTTTCGCCACTCAAATTAAACTTATGTGTCGGAATCGTGTAATTCATTTGGGTAATCCATTTGAAAGCACGAACTGTTCCAGTATTTGTTTATGCGCAACTATTTTTCTTAGGCCAATACTTTGAATAATGCCTTTATTGTACACTTTGTTATAATTGTAATAGGGAATTTAGTTCATGGGCAGTATAAAATAAAGTTTTGATGTCTGTGCGAATGAAGGTAACGTTTTAAGTTCCGGTTGAAAATAAAGTAATCATTTATTCCGTCACTGTTTAAGATACGTTTTTAACCTTCAAATATCGTATTTAGTAAAATTACTGAGCTTGCATCGGTTGCCTTAAGCAACTTAAATTGTTTCATTTAATGTCAGCATTAATTTGATTTCATTCGCATTGCTGCAACCTCTAGTTTAAGTTTTATAATTTCAAGAATTAAACAACACTTTTTAGGTGGGAAGTGCATTTAAGTGTACCACAAACGCGCTTTTTTTTTTTTTTTTTAACAAACAGCAACAACTATCTGTATCAACTTACCTTCTCAGGTATACATTGTCCCTGAGCAGACAACAGCCATAAAAAAAAATAATAATTAAAAAAGTCGTCGAAAGTTCCGTTTAAAGAAAATGCAAGTCCAGTCCGTTGTCCAGTCCTTGGAATTTTTTTTTCTAGCTAACCTTTTGTGGCGCGGCGTCGCAGTGAACAAAAAGCGCGCGAAAGTATAGCCTCGTTTTCGTTCTTTCCTCCAGGCCCTCTCCTCTGAAAAAAATCTTAAACATCGATCATCGCCAAAAGCAATTGAAATTAGAAGAAACTGGCAACGCCATCATAAAGAGCACACTCTCAAGCCTTAGGCAAAATTTTCTTTTGTTCCTACCTCAAATGGTCGTTGAGCAGGAAGCTGGCAAACTTTTCAGTTAGATTTTCTACTGCCGCACTTTCTTAGGAAAAAGTAATCATGGCCATTTTTTAAAAGACTATTTATTAAACTACAACTTCGCTTAAAAATATTCTTGGAGAAAGGTTCTAGTAAACTTGTAGAGCGAATATTAAACTTCGGTCCGTTCTGGTCACGTGACCGATGACGTCACAGCATTAAAAATGACAAAAATGTATATTTCATAAAAATAACTACCAATATCCAAAGTTTTGTTTCCTCGCGTTTAATGCAACGCGAGATAGCACTTGTACCCAGACTCCCACTTATTGAAAATTGTATATACCTCCCTTAATATTTATATTTTGTTCGGTACCCGGGCAGTCCGAAATGGCTCACACCATTGTGCTTCAAACCACGTTGACTGCTTTTGCAATAACAAAATAACTTCGTCACAGTGAGCAAAAACGCACTTGTGAGCAAAGTCACGTGACCAATGACGACATCGCCCTTAGTCTTGTACAATAATTATTTTATGGTAAGACTTATTTCTAGACAACGTGGGGGTCTTGCTGCCCTCAAACTGACCAAGTTATTTGGGATTGACGATTTTCCAGCTGCAAAGAATTCTGGGAAGGTTCTTATTATAATTATATATTGTTATTTAATTATTATTATTATTATTATTATTATTATTATTATTATTATTATAAAAAACGCCTAGGCGAGGCAGTAAGGGGGAGGGGTAAAGAAGAGAAAACAACCCTCCCCTCCCAACACTATTTTGCCTCGAGCACCATCTTTTCTTCCGTAGCCAAATTAAAAGCTGAGCGCCTCGAAGTTTGGTGGGAGGATGTTAAACACTACTTTAATTGTTACTATGGCGACTT